>VDFB02271358.1:1245369869-1245708045 GCA_007258455.2 Sequoia sempervirens | reverse complement strand
TGGCTCAATAAATCTTTCCATCCTAGTTGGACCTAGGGTCATGGACACAACCTTTGATGTTATTCTAGAATTTGATTTGTTCAGGGTGTAGTTAGGCATACCTTGGATACCTTCCATGAACAAAATCACTTGTCATTCATAAATGTCTAAAATTCTCCCATGAAGGTGTCATGCATATCATGCATGACACTAGATATTATTCCTTGTTATCCTATAATGGATATTCATTGGATAATATTTGGCCCACCATGTTTAGTCTACTTCCCCCAAGAATGGACCTCCTATACCAATACTATGTGAAGTATAAGACCAGTGCTAAGGGACAACCAAAGATGACCCTTTTGGTAGTGCAGTAGCAAGCTTCCTCCTCTTCTTGAAAGGGAAAGGAGAGGCCTACCCATCCTCAGAGTGCCTCTTCTACTCTCCTTTGTGAAGAAGAATTTTGGATGTCTACTCTTGGATTCCACATAAGAAGTTTGATGGTGCCTACTTGGTGCAAAGCCAAGATTAGGATATCAGACCTTCCTACTATGGATCCTAGACCTTGGCCCTACACATATGGTAGAAGAAAAGGCCCCCATAGGGATTCTTATATGTCACAGACTCCATGGCCTCCTACCACTCCTACTCCTAAAGTAGTGAATGGGAAGAGGCCCACCGCTGACGCACTAGAGACAATCCCCCCTATTGTTTGTCAACCTCCTGCTCCTACTCCCATTTAGGATTCTTTCCCTCTACTATAAATGACTATGATGGACACTCCTATAACTAAGAAATAGACTCTTGTCCCATCCTAGCTCCTAGAATCTAGCTCCAAGAGTCACAAAAACCACCTCACATATGAGTGCAAGCGCCAATGAAAGGATCTAGTGGTTGAGCAGGTCACTTTGCAAAGGAAGGAAGACAAGTCGATCATCCCTATTTTAGGGCCTCTTGCTGTGTCCTCCTCTCTCCTCTCCTTTGCTTTTTTTCAATCAAATCTAGTCCTACTTCTATATCTCGCTATGAGTGTGAGTGCACCTAACCCTAAAAAGGTGCAAGTGTTTATCATTCCTTCGGTCGAGCTACCTCTTTTGATGTCCCTTCCGAACATCTCGCCATTCCATGAGCTCATGGACATGTCGAACACCTTAGTGGTGTCTACCGTAGTTTTCTCCTCCTCCATGCCTCTTGCATCATCTTTGGGGAGTTCACACCCTCTGGCGAAGTAGAAGGTGGAGGCTTTCCCTTCTAGCAATGGGGTTCATAAGAGGATCCCACCTTCTTGAAAGGGTGGTCCTATGCTAGCTTGTGTTGTCTAAGTGATGGAGCTAGTTCAAGATTCCCTTGAGTTTGTCGCTACTCCTAAGTCACTCAGTGAGGCCAGTAGTGAATCTTAGGTGTCATCCTCCTTGTCCATTAGAACACATGAACTCCCATAAATGCATGTTTAAGTCTCTAGACAAGTCCCAACCTTGTCCAACAATCTTCATGAAATAGATGACCATCCCACCTACATAAGAGCCAAGCGGAAGACCTTATGAGGCCTTCTTCCTTGGACCGCTTACAGTGAGAGTGCTGCCCACATTCCACCTTGTAGGCTCATCACCTTATAATGATCTAGATTAGGAAGTAGACGACCTCATGGTCGATGAGTGTTAGGAGGGGGCCTCTTCTTTACCTTTAGATTAGGTGTGTGTTTGTTGTGGTGTGTTACCCCATCCTTGCATTATGTGTTCCTAGATGAACCTTGTCACCCTTATAGGTGCTTGGATACAAGAGTGATTTTGTTTCATAAACTTCCTCTATTTGTGGCATCATTCTTCCTTTGTTATGTGTTTTTTATTTTTGAAAAATTGGGGACAATGCAAAGTGTTGGAGGCATTTAGGATTCCCTTCCATGTTGACCCAATTTTTAATTTTTAATTTGTCTTCTCATGCATTCCTCATATGTATTGATATAGTAGGGGGTTGATGATAGTTCATCTATATACTATTACTATAATTATATATATTTATGAGTAGCTCTAACCCAAAACTATCAGATCACCCCTATGTCCTTTGTTTGTGATTTTATTGTTTCTTTTTACACTTTTTTATCTTTCTCTCTTCTTTACTTGAGTTGTGATGTTATAGTGCCAATGTGTTGTACCTCATGTGTGCAATAACATCACCATGATGACATGTTGCTATGTCCTGTAGGCCACAACATCACTTTTTAATTCTTGGTTTTCTCTCCTTAGGACATCATGTTCCTCTACATTCAACACGCACCACCCAAAGGGAGATTTCTATGTCAAATTTGATTTTCAGAAAACACATTTTTTGCCAATGAATATTTTCTCAAAAATATTTGTAAATCTTTTCAAAAATATCATTCTTAACAAGGACCCCCTAGCGGAACATGTTTCCTTCATCATTGGTTTGCAAAGAAAGAACTTGAAGAACTTTCCTCTGAGGAGGGAGCAACTTTTCCTATAGGAGAAGCCTCAGAATTCCCCTCATGAGGGGGGATTTTCTTCCTTCAGAATTCCTTGATGGGGATGAACATCTTCCAAAGGATTCCTTGATGTTGAATTGATTTGTGAAAAATATTCTTACACTTTCAAATAGCACATCCCTTGAGTGGACCCCTCTTCATTTGAAGGGTTCCTGAGGGACCCCTCTGAAAGCTTTTCAACTTCTTGACTGCCTATGTGACTTTCTTCTTGTTTTCTTGCATGGTTGCTTTTTGTTTTCTAATATGTTTTATCTATGGATTAAAATGTTTCTTTGCAAGTGTACCTGTGAAGCAACTTTCCAATATGGCTCTATGGAGTCCCCTGACACTGGGCATCCTTCATGAAAGAGTACTTGGGGGAATTACTTCTTTGCAAGTCTGCGGGCTTATAAAGCGCTTACATCCTACATGATTCTTCCATCGTTGGTCTAAGGGCCTTCAATGTATTTTGTGAAACTTTGTAGTTCCATGGAGCTGTGGAGTCCTTTTGTTCAAAACTCCCTAGGAGAGAGTACCTGTTGAGTCCTTTGCCTGCCCTGCACTTTTGAGTTCACCAGATTGTAGTTTTCTTCCTCGATGATTCAGGTATACATCTCTACTATTCGATCTACTTTACCAAACACTCATTGATATTCCTACTCACTAAAGTGGGAGAAAAATGTATAGGAGTGAATTTTTACCCCTTCTATAAATTCCACTTTTGCATGTCCTCACCTTAGAAAATCAAATCCGAAGGTGAAATTCCACATCAACCATTTGAAATGCATCCACTTGGCATGTGTTTTGTGTGTCGGTGGGGGAATTTTCATGAGGGACGCGATGCGCTATCGTTCTTGGCAGATTCCTACCCCTAAGTCTATAGGGATGTTACACTCCTCATTGAGGATAGTTTATAATGCCTCTATGCAACCAATTGACTCGAAAATGGTCAATTTTGGCATTCAAATACATTCATTTCACAATCTCTTCAACTTCATCACTCTCATTTCATCTCTCAAGAAATTCTCATTCAATCTCTTTAGCATTCTAACACTCCATTTTCATAACTCTACTTGAGCATTGAAGTAGCTTGTAACTCGATCAACTTCATTTTTGTACGTGTGGTGCTACCATAGAAGTTGCAATCTTGGAGTCTTGCGATACCTCCCTTCATCACCACTGCATTTGTGGTGAATTTTCCAAGTTTGTTTCTTGCATTCTCCCTTCATTCACCTTGAGAGTCTTTTGGTGGAGGTGGTAACGCTTCACTTCTCCTTTTGTGATTTAATAGAGTAGCTTTTTTCTTTTTTAGTGTTCAGTGCATTTCTATCTTTATCATACTTTCTACTCTTTTTCTTTCTTGTTCGTCCATGGAGGTGGAAACACCAAAGCAGGGGTTTGAATGAGGTAAACCCCTATATAACCCCAATAATTTTCCCCTCTTTCTTGTGTATAGGTGAACATGTGCATGGAGCTCTTTGGAAAACTGGTGTTTCAATGAGTTGATATACGTCACCCTAGTTTTCATCTATTTACTTTATCATTTTTGCATTTACTCTTCATACTTTATTATTCTTTTTATATCATTAAAATTAGTTAGCTAGGCTATTAGTAGGATTTTGGTGTTTTTCTTATTGTACTTTATGTTTTCTAACCGTATGGATCCTAACATGCTAGAGAGATTCCAGTATGTCATGCTGACATCCCAGACCTGCATTGTTGTCCTCAGATAGAGAGTTGTCTAACTTGTAGTTCAGACTCCAAAAAATAGCTCATCTAGCCCCAATCAGATATTTGGGTCTATAAAAGACAAAATTACTTCATAGTGCTATTCATTCTCAATCCTCATCCCAAAACATCAATTAGAGTGAGGTAAGTTAGGGCAGCCCTCCACTCTCATCTCTTTGTGACCTAGAGCCTTGGTTGGTCGGTCCCCCTCTCATACAAAAGTATACTGGAAATAAGCTATTTATACTATTGTTCATGTATTCAATCGAGTTCAAGAAAGAGAAAACAATATAAAGACCCCCTATGAGCCATGGTGTGGAAGAATTCCTACTATTAAGTATTTCAAGGTATTTGGAAGCAAATGTTGTATTAGTAGAGATGAAGAAAATTTGGGAAAGTTTGATGCAAGATGTGATGAAGGAATTTTTCTTAGATATTCTAGACTAAAAGAAAAGCTTATAGATTTTTCAATAAAAGACTGAGAAATATTTTAGAAAGTACAAATGTCAAGGTTGATGAAGCAATGAATAATTCAATTGATGCTGATGGATATGTATCTAATGAACCTGATTGCATAAGAATTGAAGAAATTATGGAAGAATAGGAAAAGGATGAGCAAGAGAAGAAAAATGAAGAAAATGAAAGAAAAGAAGAAGCTTTGATGGTGTCTCCTAAGACACCTAGATATGTGCAAAAGAATCATTCAGAAAGTTAGATCATTGGAGATAAGACAAAAGGAGTATTGACAAGAAGTAGAGTTGTTGTTGGTGATGTAAATCTATGTTTATTTTTTGAGATTGAACCAAAGACTGTAAGTGAAGCATGTAAAGATGAAAATTGGATGGAAGTGATGAAATAAAAACTTTTATAGATTGAGAAGAATCAAACTTGGGAATTGGTCTCAATACTCGCAGACAAAAACATTATTGGATCGAAGTGGGTAGTCAAAAATAAGTTGAATGATAATGGAAAAGTGGTTAGAAACAAAGCAAGGCTTGTGTGTAAAGGTTACTCACAAGTAGAAGGAATAGTAAAGGTTACTCACAAGTAGATGGAATATATTTCCAAAAGACTTTTGCTTCGATGACAAGAATGGAAGCTATAAGGATGTTCTTAGCATTTTCTGCTCATAAAGGTTTCAAGGTCTATCAAATGGATGCCAAGTCTACATTTTTGAATGATGAGCTAGAAGAAGAGTTCTACATGGAACATTCAAAAGGATTTTAGTTGTCAGATCAACTGGATATGGTGTGCATATTGAAGAAAGCTTTATATGGATTGAAGCAAGCTCCTAGAGGTTGGTATGCAAGGTTAGATAGGTGTTTGACTCGACAAGGTTTCAAAAAAGGTACAACAAATAGTAATCTATATTTAAAAATTGAAAACGAAAAAATCTTGATTGTGGTTGTATATGTTGATGAAATTATTTTTGGAGGAAATGAAACTATATGTAAGATGTTTGTGGAAGAGATGAAAAAAGAATTTGAAAAGTCTATGTTTGGAGAGATGAATTTATTTCTTCAAGGGTTGCAAATTAATCAAACATAGAAAGGAATTTTTATTTCACAATCTAAGTATGTGAAAGAGATGTTGAAGAAGTTTGGAATGGATGGTTCCAAACCAGTATGCACCCCTATGGTGACTAGTTGCAAATTAGGTAAAGATGATGATTCACCTAAGGTTGATAAGATAAAATATAGATATATGATTGGTGGACTACTAAATTTGACTTCTACCTAATTGGATATTATGCATGATGTTTGTCTTGTGGCTAGATTTCAAGAAGATCCTAAGGAAACTTATGCTGTTGTTTTTAAAATAATATTTAGATATTTGAATGGCACTCTGGATTATGGGTTATGGTATCCTAGGGATAATAACTTTACACTAAGTGCTTATACAAATGTATATTGGGATGGATGTGTAGATGACAAAAAGAGTACAAGTGGTGGTACATTCTTTCTTGGTTGTAGATTGGTGGCATGGTCGGGTAAAAAGAAAGATTCAGTTTCCTTGTCGATTGTTGAAGCTAAGTATATTACTATTGTATCTTGTTGTAAACAATTTCTATGGATGAAATAGACATTGAAAGATATCATAGTGGTGTATGATGATTCTATTTCTATCTTCTATGATAACACAAGTGCAATTATCATTTCAAAGAATCCAATTATGCACTCGAGGACAAAGCATGCATCTTTTAGGTATCATTTCCTAAGAGAGAAGGTTGTGGAGAATGAAGTAAAGATTGAGTATGTCCCTATGAAGGATCATTTTGCTAATATATTTACGAAGGCTCTTCCTAAATATATTTGAGTATCTCCAAGAGAATCTAGTGGTTATTTCCCCTCTTTTCTTGAACTAGATCCATATGGAGATGCATCACTCCAGTGGATCTACAAATCTATCTTTCTTTTGGACTAATGATTGGTGGTTACCTCTCAGGGGGATCAGGTAGTGTCATGTTTTATCATTGTATGAGTATTTTTTTTTTAATGTCAAAGAGGAAATCAATGTAAAATATCCTTTACCTTTGACATTGATGTCAAAGGGGGAGAGGAAGAATTTGAAAAAGAAGAAAACAGGGAGAATGTGAAAAATATTATCCCCTAAGATAGAGAAACAAAAAGAAAAATCTTGAGAAGTGTATTCATAGCTAGTATGTTGTCATTGGTGGTTTTCCACATCATGTGTTTCTATCAATGAAAAAGGGGGAGGTTGTTACAAGAATGAAGGTATTGCCATTGATGTCAACTGGTCAATTTGTTATCAACTGGTTGTTGTTGCCATTAATATCATGGATGCAGGTTATTTGTTGTATATGCTGAGGATATTGCGAATATTATATTGAAGAAAGGTTGCAGGTGTTTAGTGGTTGCTCCGATTTTCGCTCCAATATTTTCTCCTATGTTTGTGTGGTTCAAATATGTTGATAATGTTTGTTGGAAGCTACTATATCCATATTTTTGTCTTCTAATTCATTGTACCGTGTGAGTTATTTTCACCAGTTGTGAACTATGGTTTTTTGTGTTTTTGGTTGAGGTACGGGAGAAATGTTGTTGGTCCAGATTTTTCTTTGGCAAAGTCTTTTGACTTTCGGTTCTAGAGTTAAGTTATTATGATAGTGTTGAAGATAATTTTGGTATCTAGAAGGATCATGGTTAAATGTTCCATGTGTTTTAGACTGGTTTGTTCGAACTTGTGTTAAACACTATCTTCAAAGTTGATGAAGCATGTTGGATCTATTTGAATCCCTATCAAGCATGTATTTGTGACACTCTCATTCTAATTCCACACTGGGATGTTTTGGCACTAACCTAATTAGAATTTAATGTTGGATGGCTGACTATGGATATGTTTCAAAGTTGAAGATGGTATAAATATAGGATGAGTTAGTGGTGAATGATGGGACAAGAGATAAGTGTAAATAAATAGAGAAGATATATGTGAGATAGATGTGAATCAGTGAGTGTGTTTGATGTGAGTGTGGAAGATCAGTGCAAAGCCTAAATGTTGAGTTTCTAGATGTAGTGAGTTGAAGGTGCACTCTATCATTCATGCACGTCTGCAAATAGTTGAGAAAATTTTGGCGGAAATATCTGTTGCATTAAGATTATCTTCTCTTTGTAACATGTATCTTCTATCTTCCTTGTATCTTTGTGGTAGTGAGTCATTTGGGTTGTTAACCATGTTGGATAGTGAGTTTTTATCTAGACAACGAGTCCTTGTTTTGGCAGTGAGCTTTGTTTCTCAGACAATGAGTCTCTTGTAATCAGTTTTGATATTCTCTATAGTATAAGTTAATCCTCATTGTGGTTTTTCCCTTATTGGGTTTTCCACGTCAATCTGGTGTTGTTGTGTTTATGTGATGGTTTTAAGTTTCTGCACTTGCACTTAATATTTAATCATTTTAGGAGTGTTAAGGATTTGTTATGGTGAATGAATTAAAGGTTTAAATTTGTTACAACTGATTCACCCCCCCTCTCATTTTTCTAGTTCAACAATTTTAAATTCATTGGAGGCTAATTATCCACCTATATCAGACCTAAAAAAATTGATCTTGAAATCCATTTAATTCTCAACCATAACTTTAAATGCTTTGAATCTATTTAGGGCTTCAAATTTTCTCTAAGAAAAGTAACCCATGTAATTCTAGAATAATCATCAATAAAAAGAATGAAATACCTACTACCTTGAATGATTCTCACTCATGTAGGACCATAAAGTTCTATATGCACCAATTCCAACAATTCGGTAGAAGGTTATTCTTTTCCCTTGAAACTACTTGTTTGTTTTCCAAATTGACAATATTTGCAAACATTGATAGGCTTTGTAATCTTTGGTAGATCTCTGAGCACTTCTTGAATTGAACTGATTCTCACTAGATTATAAAAATTGATGTGATACATCCTCATGTGCCTAACCATTTATCATTAATCTGAGTCATAAAACAATGACCATTGACACCCTTGAGCTAATAGCATCTATTCTCTTTATAGAAATAATCATAGTTTTAGACCCTTTTCTGATCTCACATCCATATCCAAAAGTATAAGATTGTACCCTTTGCTACATATTTTTCCAACACTCAAGAGGTTATGCCTTAAAACTTTAACATAGTAAACATCTTCAATATTATACTTTCCATCAAAATTGATTGAACCTATCGTATAAATCCTAGCACCTAAATCATCTCCAAATTTAAGAAGTCCTCCATCATACTTTTCAAGTTTAACAAACTTACTTTTGTCTCTATTCATGTGATTAGAGAAGCCATTGGACCAATAATCCAATAGGTCTTATCCTACCTAGCATGAAAAGCAGATACCAAAGTAATTTCAATCTTATCAATTTTCTCTGAAGAGCATTCCTTCACACATCTTTCAAAGTTAGCAGAAATAGATTCATATTTTAAATCTAAGAATAATAATTCATCATCAATATCATCTCTATAATTAGATTCATCATAAAAAATCCCTACATCTTCTCTAACATAATAGCTTTTCTTGATTGAATCTTACCTTTTTTTTCCTTATTCTTATTTCTCATAGCTCTGTTTTGACTAAAACATTTGAAAGATAATTTACCTTTATACTGACCAGTGCCCTTTTTCATCCTTCTTAAAAATTTAGCTTCCACATCATCAAGGTCATCTTCATGTGAATCTTCAACCTGTTCTAATTTTCTAGCCTTGAAAGTTGTCTCCATTTTTGCACCATTATTTAGACCAAATTTTCTTATTTCAAATGTAGTTAGGTTGCCAAACAACTTATCTCTAGTGTAAGTATTAAAATTTTCAACTTCCTCAATAGCTGAAACTTTTTGACCATACGAATCAGGAAGAGTTATAAGAATTTTCTTTACCACTTTAGGTTCTTTAACTTTTGCACCAAGACATCTCATTTCATTGATGCATTCATTAACCCTTTGCATGTAACTTGTAACTTTTTTATCTTCAAACATTCACAAGTTCTCCAATTGTGTCTTTAGATTGTGCATATTAGCTTGTTTGAACTTATCATCTCCTTCAGAAATATACTTCTAGCTTATCCCAAACTTCTTTAGCAGTTTTTAAGTCCATTACTTTCATTGACTCAGAATTTGCAAGACTACTCAAAAGAACAAACCTTGATTTACCATTTGTTTCATAGGCCTTGATCTCATCACTTGTTCTTGGTCCATTTTTAGGTATGGTATATGGAGTCACCATTGCCGATACAACATCTAATTTAAGGTAAACCAAATATCCTTCTATATTAACTTTCCAAAATGCATAGTATGTGCCATAAAATATAGGGTTCTCCTTCTTGTTTGCCATCTTGGATCTACTCTAAGTGGTCAGTATTTTCTCCAAGGAACCTCGCTCTGATAGCAATTTTTGAATGAACAAGACAACTTAGAGGGGGGTGAATTAGTTGTAACTTATCAAAACATCAAATCCATTATTAACATTTAAAACCACAAGCATTCATTAAACCCTTAATCTATTATGATGAATTAACATGAAATAAAAATAACAAAAACTTAAAAAACTCAACAACATGCACAATAGAAAACAATATTTATGTGGAAAAACCAAGGAGGGAAAAACTACGGTGAAGATTAGCTCACAATATAAGTAATATCAAAACTGGTACAAACACTCACTACTACAATATGACACACTATCTAGAAAGGCTCACAACCAAGGTTCACTACTAGAATGAAAATAATTTAGAGAAGAAATTTTACACAAAGAGCATGATGTAAATGCAATAAAGATTTCACCACAATATCTCCAACACCTTCATAGTCTATATGTATGATTACAAACACCTTTTGCTCACTACATCCAATAGTCCAAAACTTTGAAGTTTGCACTACTATGCTCAAATTCATACCTTATCACTCTACTATTTGCAATGTATATATCACACTCTAAGGATACCTCATCAATCAATCCAAATCATAATTATATCATCCTCAACCTTGAAACCTTTTCTAAGGTTAGCTATGCACCTCAAATGTGCAAATTCAAATTGGGTCGACACAAAAACATTCTCGTGGTGGATAGGAGTGAAGATGGACCAAAAATATCCTTAGCTAGGACCCAAATCTATCCTAACATGCCTCAACATGCTTCCAAAAAAATTGAGGACACTTGACATGTAGTGTAAACACTAGGTTAGTTGTTACCTGTGCAAACACCATTAAAATTTTAAGTACACACTTCCTTTAATCAATCCATAAATTCTAGACAACAAACTTCACCTAACCATGATAAAAAATACCTTGACAATCAACAAACTCCTTCACAATAAATTACACCTAAAGAATGTACAAACCCAATAAATTCAAACCACTCTAACACACATTATAATAGTCTGCAACTCAAAAGACCATATTTTGGAACACCAAGCCACAAATCCTCTTGATAAAAGCAAGAGACTAACAAAATCAACTGACCTTTAGAATCGCAAGACCTCCAACATAACTATAGAGAAACAAAAAGCTAAAAATTTCTCCTAGACACCTCTGTAATGCATAATTCACACATTGGTGAACACAACTTCTTTTTTATGATTATCCATCACCAAAAATTCAAAATATAATATCTTTGAACACCTATAACAAACATATCTAAACCAACAAGAAGATCTTCAACCTAGAAGAAATGTGGAGCAAAACCATAATACCTCTCTATCACTTGCAACAATCTTCCCTCCAATAATGTCTCTCAACCATTTGCACAATTGAAACCAATGACAACACACACTTGTTGAAATCAATGAAAAAACCTTCATACTTGCAACAATTAAGAACTCTTAAAAATACATTATGAATTAGTTGATTGTAAGAGAAGTTATGAAGTAAGTTATCCTAGAAATTATGCATCTTGTAAATTTATGCTTAAATTTATTATTAATCAATTAGGAATGGAGGTGATTTAAAATTGAAGAAAGAATCTCATGAATTGTGACCTACAAGTTACAATTGCTTAAAAATGTAGATAGAATGTGTGGAATCCATATTCAAACCTTAGTCATGAAAAAAAAAGGCTAAGAAACATAGTTGGAACATGTGAATTATTGAAGCAAGATACATACATACTATTGACGAGTAATAAAAGAGACTAAACAAATAAATGAAACTTGGTGAAATAAAAAGTGTTGTGTGACCTATAAATCACTTTTAGATTTGACGATTTAAATATGTGACTAGATAGCTCAAACCTAGTTAAAAAAGTGCAAGATTTCTAAAAATACATAAACATTAATGAGTTATGAGAGTTATTATTAGATGAGTTATCATGTGACTTATGGATTGAGTGTGTTTTCTTTTCTTATATTGTATTTTTTTTAAAGAAAGGGTTGACAATATGCCTTAATAAGTATAAAATATCCTTTAGTACATACTATGAAAAGATATATGGAATTTCCCAATATAAGTACATTAGTGAACATAAAAAACCTAGTGGGACAAAAGAGGAAGCAAAGCTATGGCTAAACATTGAGATTTTAATTTGACCATATATGCAATGTTGAGTATTAATTATTAAGATAAAAAGGGTGGTATTGTTGCAAGTATGTGCAGTTGGTGTTGTAATTGATTTCAACAAGCTTTGGTGTTGTCATTTGTGTCAACTGTATGATAAGGATGAGTAGTTGGTACTGAGTTGTTTTCTTTAATGATGCTTTGATTAGTTTCATTACGTTGTCATTAGTAAACTACTAGTGATAACCTCTAGTGTTGCTTTCATGAGCTTATGTCTATGGATGTATGATTGAGTTTCTATATTGTAGTTGGCTTGATGGTGAAGAGGAATTATTGAAGATATTGATGATATGTTTCTAGTGCTTGGTTTCCAAGTGCTTTTGAGAAAATTGAATAAAAAGAGGAAATAGTGAGTTGCAATGTTGTTCTGTGTTGTAGACTAATGTTCCAGTTTTGCTTCATATTTCTTTTGAGTTAAGGATCTACTTGTTTAGTTCTGATATGTTGATTAGAGGTGTTTAGAGGTGTTGCATCCAAAACTTATTGTGTCAAATCACTATGTAGAGGAAGTTGTGTTCACCAGTGTGTGAAATGTATATTGTAGAGATGTCTGAGAGAAATTTTCTTGATTCTTTTTTCTTCGTAGATTGGTTTTAGGTATTGTCATTTTGGAAGGGTACTGATAGTGTGTGTATCTTTCTTCAAATGCATTTTTTCATGGTTTGGTGCTTTGGAAGTCAGTTTCTTGAGTTGCAGTGTATGGAAAAGTTGTTTGAGTGTATTGGGTGTGTACATTCTTCAAATCAAATTTGTTGCAAATGATTTTTTTGGTTTATAGGGTGTTTGAGGAATATTCTAGATCATGCTCAAGTGTTATGTGGTGTTCGAGATTCATCTACAGATTTGAGGATGTATGTACTTAATTTTTAATGGTGTTAACAAAGGTTCAACCAAACTTGGGTGTTTACACTATTTGCAAAGTTTCTTTGATGTTTGTGGAAGTGTGGAATGGTGTGTCTGAGTGGATTTAAGTCATATCTTAGGTGTATTGTGGTCTAGCTTCATTCCTTTCCATAGCAGGAATATTTTGGTGCTGACCTAATTTGAATTTGTACGATTGAGGTGCTTATCTGACCTTAAAGAATGTGTTTAAGGTTGAAGATGGTATAAACATTAGTTGAGTTCTTGAGAGATGATAAGATAGATGAGTATGATGCAAGTAATGTTAATTGTAGATTTGTAGGGTGTGAATTTATGCAATACAGTATGAGCTTTCATGTGTTAGATTACTAAATGTAGTGAGTATAATATTTCTACAGTTCTTAAGAAAGATTGTGAATGTGTTAGTGATGCTGTGGTAGATTTCTTCATTGCATTGAGATGGATTTCTCATTGTAACAAATTTCTCTATCTTCTTTTCTATTCTAGTAGTGAGCCTTTCTTTCTTTTGGGAAATGATCCCTTTGGTAGTGAGCCCTATTGTATTTGATGTTGATATTAGTTCATATTGTGAGTTAATCCTCACCATGGTTTTTTCCATCTTTGGTTTTCCACTTAAATATATCTTTTATTTGTGTATGGTGTTGATTTGATTCAATTAATGTTATTTTCTTTCATGATAAATCACTCTAAAAAATTATGGTATAATTGGATTAATATGGATCTAAATGTTTGTGAGGGTTTTGAAGTTTTAAGGTACAATTGATTCACTCCCACTCTCAGTTTTCTTGTGCATTCAACAATTGGTATCAAAGCTAAGTTTGTTGGAAGAAATAATAACCACTTGAGGTAAATCTTGGATGGTGCACAAGTAAGATATTCCTCTATTTTATGGATTAGTTTATGCATTCTGGAAGATAAGGATGAAAGTTTTTCTAATTTATTTTGGATTTGAAATATGAAAGTTAGTTGATAAATCATATACTATTCCTGCAAATGGTCTAAGCACTAATTATGAGATCAAGGCCTATGAAAATAATGGTAAAGCAAGGTATACTCTCTTAAGTGGTCTTGCTAATTTTGAAATGGTGAAAGTTATGAATTTGAAAATCGCTAGATAAATTTGGGTAAAGTTATAAATAATTTATGAAGGAGATAATAAGATCAAGGAATCTAAGATGAAGAATTTGAAGATCATGTTTAAGACCCTACAAATTTCTAAAGATGAGAATATCAAAATCTACTTGCAGAAGGTGGATGAAGTTTTCAATGGCATCAAAGGTCTTGGTGGAGAACTAAAAGAAAAAGTGGTAAAGAAGGTACTTAGAACTCTTCCTAAAAAATATAGTAATAAAGTTTTTTCTATTGAAGAATTACAAATTTGAATCAATATACTAGAGATTAGTAGTATGGTTCTTTATCTACCTTTGAGATGAGAGAATTTGGAACAAATAGTTAAAAAGTTGAGACTGATTTTAAGGCTCACAAATCAGAGAAGATTATTGAGTTAGATCAGGAGTATCTTGATGATGTATAGTCTAAATTTGTAAGAAGAATGAACAAGGGTACTGGGAAGTATATGTTGGTAGTTGGTCAGTGCTCCCCTCAAGATTCGTGACATGGACTAACCACCTCCCATGGATCCGTTAACTATGGCAGTTGTATCAAGCATTAAAAGGTTGATCTTTTGGTGCAACGACAACCATGGGGCCAACAATTGGTATCAGAGCCAAAGGCGCCAGTTTTGAATCTCCTCAGGTAATGTTGAAGGGGAGATTGTTGGAATTTTGTCAATGCTCCCCTCCAGATTTGTGACATGTACTAATCGCCTCCCATGGATTTGTTAACTATGGAAGTTGTATCAGGCATTAACAGGTCAATTTTTTGGTGCAATGGCAACTGTGGGGCCAATAGTATAGTGGTAAGTTTCCTTTCAAATGTTTGAATTGTGGAAAGATAGGTTAATAGGCTTCTATATATCCAAATAGAGCTTTGAATAACAAAAAAAGGAGAACAAGGGTAAGATGATTAAGAAAGGTTATTATGTTAGAGAAAATGCAAGTATATCTAATCATGAATATGATTATGGAGATTATGATGATAGTGAATTCTTGTTCACAACTTTAAAATATTGATCTATTTCTAATAACTCTAAGAGATGTGTGAAGGAAAGGGATCTAGAAGCAAGTGCTAAAATTGAAGGCACTTTGGTATCTACTTTTCATGCTAGATAGGAGAAGAACTATTGAATCAATGATAGTGGATTCTCTAATCATATGATAGGTGATAAGGGTAATTTTTTTAAACTTAAAAAATATGGAGGACTAGTTAGGTTTGGTGATGATACATCTACTAAGATATATGTAAAAGGTTCAATTAATTTTTATGGCAAGAATAATACTAATGATGTTCTTTATGTTAAGGGTTTAAGACGTAACCTCTTGAGTTTTGGAAAAATGTGTAGCAAAGGATACAATCTTATGTTTCAAGATGATGGTTGTGAGATAAGAAAAGTCTCTAAAAATGTGATTTCTGTTGGAAGAAGGATATATGGAAATTTTTATGGCTCAAAGGTGTTGATGGCTATTGTTTAATGAATTTGATCAATGAGAGTTGGCTATGGAATAGAAGAATGTTTCACATCAATTTTGATATCCTAGTGAGGATAATTTTAGTTTAATTTGTGATAGATCTACCAAAGATTACAAAGCCTATCAAAGTTATCTATAAGGAGTGTCAAGTTGGAAAAAAATCAAGAATAAGTTCTAAAGTCAAAGAACAATCTTCTACCAAACTGTTGGAGTTGGTGTATACAATTTTTTTTGGTCCTACCAGAGTAACAAGTCTTCAAGGTGATAGGTATTTTATGCTATTGATTGATGATTATTCTAGAATGACATGGGTTACTTTTCTCAAAGAAAAAATAGAAGCTTTAAATAAATTTAAACCATTCAAAGTCATGGTTGAGAATGAAATGGATATGAAATTAAATGTTTGAGATCTGATAGAGGGGGAGTGTTCACCTCCAATGAGTTCAATATCTTTTGTGAGAATAATTTAATAAAGAGGCATTTATTTTCCCCTATGGATCCTCAATAAAATGGATTGGTTGAAAGAAAGAATAGGATTGTTCAAGAAGTTTCAAGAACAATGATGAAAGAAGAAAACCTACTAGAATTTTATTAGAGAGAAGCAATTCATACTATTGTTTATATATTTAACAAAGTGCAAGTAAGAGAAAACAACACAAAGACTCCTTATGAGATATGGTATGGAAGGATTCCTACTACCAAAATACTTCATAGTGTTTGGAAGCAAATGCTATATTAGAAGGGATGGAAAAAATTAAGGAATTTTGATGCAAGATATGATGGAGGTATCTTCCTTGGATATTCTACTAAAAGAAAATCTTATTAGTGCTACAACAAGAGGATAATAAATATTATTGAGAGTGAAAGTTTCAAGGTTGATGAAGACATACAAAATAATTCAACAATAATAGATGGATATGATTCAGATGAGTGTTTTTGCATAGAAGAAGAAAAAGCTAAGGAAAAGGAAGTGTAGATTGAAGATGAAGAAGGGTATGTGCAGGATCATGATGGGCCAAAAAGTGGCAATATGATGGGTATGTGGTTGACAACATTTTTTTTACCCAAAATTGATGAAACAAAAAGGGTTTTTAAAGGAGATTCTTAGATTTCCACCAATATAAATTATGCTTCCCTTTGAATTTAATAAGTAATTATTATTCATTTTCTATTCAAATTATGACTAAAGTCCTAATTGATAAGCTGATTGAAAAACATCTATAGTTTTCAAATGGCATCATATTTTTTGAATCCAAAACATGCGTCACATTCTATGCTTCACATACTATAGGATTAGAAAAAGAAGATTTGAATTTCATGAAGTTTTGACCAAGTTAAGTTGGTCAGACATACGAGTTTTTTATATTTTTTAAAAGTTGTAATAAAAAAATCATAATTAACTATTCACTTGGATTTTTTTTTTTTTAAAATATGCATCACATTGGGACATGAGTCCTCTACTTATATCTAAAATTTTATAAAAAAATATTATCATTTTATTGTGGTTAGAGTGGTTAGACAGACACCTACTTATTTTTTCCTTGAAATTTAAGTACTACTGCATTGAAATTTCAAATTTTCACCAAATAGATTTTTTTTTAAAAAGAAACCTAGTAGTTTAGAAACTACATTCAATTTTCTACAGATTCTATTTTTACATATTTTTGAAATAATATAGATCATAACTTATTCAAATTTTTATGTCAAGTTCCCTAACTCTTATTTTTCTGAATTTTTTACCACTTAAGGGCCTATTTTTTCCATGATGATCCTGCACATACCTAGAAGCTCTAAAAAAGGTTCCTATAACTCCTAAGTATGTGAAGAAGAATCATTCTGAAGAATAGATTATTGGTGATAAGAGAAAAGGTTTATTGAAGAGAAAGAAAGCTATTGAAGAATGGGTAAATCTATGTTTACTCTTTTAAGTTGAACTCAAAAAAATGATTGAAGTGTGCAAGGATGAGTATTGAATCAAGACTATGGAAGAAGAATTAATGAAAATTGAGAAGAATCTGAGTTGGGAACTTGTCCCAGGATCAATGAACAAGAATGTAATTGGAACTAAGTGGGTATCCAAGAACAAACTATATAAGAATGGAGAAGTGGTAAGAAATAGGGCAAGGCTTGTGTGTAAAGATTACTCACAAGTAGAAGGAATAAACTTTGAGGCTCGACATTTACTCTAGTTGAAAGAATGGCTCAAGCTATTACGATGTTTTTAGCTTTTGCAACACATAAATATTTATAAAATTAGATGGATGTGAAGTCTGCTTTTGTCAATGGTGAATTGGAAGAATAAGTATACCTAGAACAACTGTAAGGATTTTAGTTGTTATATAAAATGGACGCGGTCTACAGATTTAAGAAGACATTATATGCATTGAAGCAAGCTCCTAGAGGTTGGTATATGAGGTTGGAAAAATACATGTTATAGAAAGGATTCAATAAAGGTACCATAGATAGTAATCTCTACTTCAAAGTTTAAAAAATATCAAATGTCGATTGTGGTTGTATATGTTGATGACATAATTTTTAGAGGAAATGAAGTTGTGTGTAAGAAATTTGTAGAAGAGATGTAAAAAGACTTTGAAATGTCAATTTTTGGGGAGATGAATTTATTCCTTTGGATACAAATCAATTAGACAAATAAAGGTATTTTCATTTCACAATCAACGTATGTCAAGGAAATGTTGAAGTTTGGAATGGAAGATTCTAAATTGGTTTGTAATCCTATGGTTGTTGGTTGCAAGTTGAGAAAGAATGATGAATCTCTTAAGGTTGATCAGAGCCAGTATAGATCAATGATTGGAGGACTACTATATCTAATTTCTACTAGACTGGATATCATCCATGTAGTTTGTCATGTTGCTAGATTTAAAGAAGATCCTAGAGAGGCACATCTTGCAACAATGAAGAGGATATTTAGATACTTGTATGGTACTATGGATCATGGCTTATGGTATCCAAACGATGTTGATTTTACTCTGAGTTCTTACATAGATCTAGATTTTGTTGGTTGTGTAGATGATAGGAAAAATATAAGTTGTGGTGCATTATTTGTAATGCCCCGCCACACAACCTTAGAGGAAGTTGCAATTCATTACTTAAACGTACCAATTTTTTATTTATTTTTATAAGTACAATTAACATGTAAGATGAATACATATTGCCAACATCCTCTAAGGCCACGAGACAAAGATTACTTAAGAACCCAAACAACAATTAACATCCACTAAAACCAAGACATTAATCACTTACGGAAATGAGACAACATACATTCCATACAAGATAAATTACAACAAGGATAATAAATACCTCAATAATCCAATTAACAACATTTAAACAATATGATTACAACACTCATTCCCCAAATGAGGTAAATCCAATAACCATGATTACAAATTACAAATTCCACCTCGATAACAACTGAGGGGTAATAAAATACAATAAGAACTGAGAGAACAAGGCATGAGAAGAAACTGATTCCCACGAGCTCTCCAACTAGAAATCACGACCACACGAACAAGAAGAAGAACCAACGGAATAAGATGCACGCCACCCGACCACGTGGAATCCAAAAGGTTCCACTCCCTCCGTGCTAGGAGATAGTAACCAGGAATTCCTACCCAAGACCATCTACCACTAGACACGGGTCACAAAAAGCTGATACAAAATAAATGCAAGACCTCATCACATGACTGAACGGTCATACGTACAACCCTGGGTACGGCTCACACAACATTGACACAGGTTACATTGGTTCTAGACATATAATAGATCAAGAGTGTCACAAATATCAAATACAAACTGCTGACTTAGGAAGAGTGTCATCGCAGAGTTCGTCAAGGGATATCCTCTACGAATCTTCCTAGGCCCTAGCCCCCACTCCACGGGTTATCTTGGTAGCCTCTACCGCATTCCCGGCACCCATGCTTACTCATGCGGAACCAAATATCTCTCGTGAAGATGAGATAGATGATCTTGCCATTCCAGGCCTTCACGTCTCATCCCAAGTCTACAACAAGCCCTTGGATCCATGAGCGAGGCATACTTATTCTTATTTAATGTTTGGTGCATCCTAAACTTCTAAAAGTTTAATTTAGTTATCACTGAATTAACCAACTTACAAAGGGTTATCCTAGTACCACTTTGTGCACCGCCACCCATTGCAAGCCACTCTCCTAAGACAACCCACACGGTGAAATCCACAAGAAGAAACAAGATAACACGACCTTTCCATTACAAGGAGGTAACAAAATAAGGATATTCACCCCAACACTGAAGACCACACGGTTAAGACCCTCTCCAAACACTGGAGACAACAAGATCTAGCCCTCTCCAAACACGAGAGGAAACGAAGTCACATAATCTACTCCAAACACTGGAGGAAAACAAAATATAAAATACCACTCCATCCAAAAAAAGCATAAACACATCCTCGTTTGTGAGAACCGGGTGAAACGTCATGGTGTCACATGCACATTTTCCCATGACACATCCAAAATTGACTCACGTACCAGCATCCCATGCCCATACAGGAACTCCTATCTGGAAGACTTCCACATTGACTCTATTCTCCCAAGATTGAGGACAAACATTATAACACTACAAGCATTCCAGACAGTTAAGTAAGCTAATGTTCAGATTTCCTAAATCCAGTCAAACACAACTTCCATCACTTGCATTTATCCAATTAATAAACTCATTTTTTTCACAACATAGAAATATTTAAAAAATAGATCACTTACTCTAAATTTCATAACCATATTCATATTCAAAACACTTTAATAATGCAGTATCTGGTTAAAATTTAAATCAACCGTTCTCTCTAAGTTTCATGATCACATACTATAGATAAATCACTTGAATAATAAATCATTTAGGTTAATTAATAAGTTCATCCTTTACTCTTAGTTCTGTAATCATATTCTATAATTAAACATCTTGAAAAATAAACATTTAGATTAAATTATTCAGTCTTGATTCCAACTTAGCATTAAATAAATCAACTAAAACTCATCTCTTCTTGTACACAAATATTTTTCGATCAATTATACTCAATAGTATATACTTAAATCCTCTTGCCGACATTAAAGAATTTAAACGAATAATACTACTCTACTTGCTCAATCTATAATTAATCAAAGTCAAATTATCAATAAATCAATATTTGACAAATAAAGTCCTTTGATTTAAAATAAATCATTCGGCAATCCTAAGCTCTTCAATTATAATCCATAATTAATGATTAGAACCACCTGATTGATCTAAGTCATTCATTATCTCTAAGTTCTCAATTGCCTTCCATACTTAAATCATTTTGATAAAAAGACATCTAGATTAAATATATTAATCTTTATTTCAACATTTCACTATTATATTCAAGGATTAAGACATTTTTATCAATGACCTTTAAGTTAAATCATTTTATCCATATTTCATTATAGAATAAATAAATAAATCAAAGTCAGTATTTTATATAAAACGTATGGTCAACATCAATTTTTATTTCCTCAATACCAATGCGGTAATCACTTCAGATTAAGTCCGAATTTAGATATTTCAAATATCATTTCAAATTCCCAGATATCCCATTCAAATTATAATTTGAATAAATTCGATTAATTAGAGGAGTTCGTTTGCTTCAACTTTGATGATCAAAGTCAGCTTCTTAAATAAATTATATTTTCATATATTTCAATTAATCATATTTTATTCTTTATTATTTTACATAAACAAGATATGTCTTTAACATACATTTAATAATAGCTTAAAATTACTTCTGTGAAATTTATGGCTATATATTGAAATATCAATTTCCACAATCATAATAATCACATGATCGTTTAGAAGTTCCTGCTTAACATTTAACATTATTTAAATATACCAAATTAAATAATATTTTATTTGCACATGAATAAATTATATAACTTTAAATTTAAACTCCCATTAAATAAAATATATCAAATAATATATATATATTTTCCAATTAATTCATATTTTAAAATCCTCATATTAACATAAAATATATTTTGAACTTATACTAAAATTCCTTTAATTAAATATATATTAAATATATTATATTTTATATAATATACAATATACAATATTATATATAATATATAAAATATAATAAAAATAATATATATAAAAATTCGATTAAATTAAATTAAACAAAATTTAACTAAGAAAAAATGAAATTGTTTTAAAATAACAAAGGGCTGAAGCCCTGGGCCTGCAGGCCCTAGCTGCCCATGGCGGCGGAGCCTGTGTGTGTTCCACACATGGCACCCGCCTCCTGGCCGGGCGGCGGAGCCTGTGCGCTGGGCGCACAGTGCCCGCCTCCCTGCCGGGCGGCGGAGCCTGTGTGCGGAGCACACAGTGCCTGCCTCCCTGCGGGGCGGCGGTGGTTATGTGCTCGCACACAGCGCCGCCTCCCTACTGGGCGGTGACGGCGACGACAGTGGGGTGGGGTTTGGCCTCCCACCTCACTGCAATTAAAAATAAATATTAATATTTTATTCTTGTGTTTTCCAAAACGAAAATACCAGAATTTTTCTAGGTTTTACCCAACCTCAAAATTTTCAAATATATATAAATATATGTACCCGGATTTTAATTTCATACCCAAATTGTGAAAATAATCCAAATGCTTTGCAAAAATAGAAGTTATTTTCAAAAACAATAAGAGGGTTTCAAAATCTAGCTAAAAAAAAATGGAGTTTTCTTTGATTTTCATTCTATTTTTTTTTGTAAATTTCTTGTTTGGTTTTCCATTTCCAAAACTAACTACAAGTTTACAAATTTGAGAGCATTCCAATGGATTTTCATAGAATCTAAAACTATATTTTCAATCATTCAAAATGAGCAAGAAGAAGAAGGGAGAAATGATGGAACCTTGTGTTTTCTCCAAACTATGCAAGCTTCAACAATGGAGATTTCCAAGTACTCTTTCAACTCCACAATCTTAGCCTCCTCCAAGCTCTCCACTAAAATCAAACCAAGAATTCTCCTCTTTCCAAAATGAAATCTCAACCCCTTTCATAAGGATTTCCCCCAAATTTTGCCAAACCCTAAGATGCCCACTGACTATTTTTTTATTTTTTTTTAAATTTTAAAAACACTTTTAACTTCAAATATACATCTCATGCAAAATTCATAATTTTCATTTAAATCAAATCTCAAATGTGATTTCCATTTTCCTTTGTAATTTGAATCTAAATATTCAATAGAGTCAAAATAGCTCATTTATTTAAATAATCACCAATAATCAAATCACTTAATAACCCAATCTAGTCTCATCAATTTAAATTGAATCCATAGTAACTAGAGAATTACTTAATTAATTTAAATCCAAACAGCAATTAGAATAAATTGCATTTAAATATCGAAACTAAATAGGTTAAATCATCTTTTAGACTATATCCACTATTAATCTAATTAATTAATAAACTAAATCTAGTTTATTAATTAATCAAATAAATCAATAACCCAATCATTATTTTATTAATTTCATCAAATAAATCAATAAAATAAATCACACTTCAACATTTATAAATTTCAAAAGCCATTTAATCACTTTTAACTTGCAACTAAACACATTTAATCATTAATTAAACTATGCAAGTCATTTAATAAACTTTAAACTTGGAATTAAATAAACACTCAAGGGGAGCTGACCAAGTTAAAACAACTGACCCTGATGACAACCCAACAACACGCTATGACTAGGGTGACGACTCGGTTCAGAAAACCTAGCTACTATCTCCCAATCAATTTCCGTTGGTAAATGGACATGCTCACACCTGTGAAACCAGGTGGAGTCGATGTCATGTACCTGCAAACCTGCAACAAAGAACATGTCGAGCGTGCAACATATATATGTATGTTATGATCAAACACGCTGTGAAGAGGAAATCCCAAAATTGTAGGGCGCTCGCAAGCGAGTGATACAATACGTCCCCTTCACCAATACAGTATCTCTAACTGATGCATCTAACATCAATGATATGATCAATAGCATAAACATCATTTAATCAGATATCTTCTAAGTTATTCTAAATCATGCCATAAGGATAACATCGGAGTAAAAGAACATCACATCAACATATAACTTCACATCATTTAACAATCACGATCACAAGTAATCAAGTTCCCAAAGTCAAAGCCTGTTCAAACACAATCGTCACATCATGATGTAACATGCGCAACACTAAACAGTTCATGATCAAACCATCACTAAGTTCACAGTCACATCATAAGAATAATAGAACCTCACCAAGAAAACACTACCGATCTAAATATCCAAAACTGAGGGGTGTTACATTATTTCTTGGATGTAGATTGGTGTCATGGATAAGTAAGAAAAAATATTTGATATCTTTATCTATTGCAGAGGAAGAATACATTGCAGTAGCTTCTTTCTACACACATTTTTTGTGAATGAGACAATAATTAAAGGATATTAGGGTGGTCTATGATGAAACAATTTCTATTTTATGTGATAATACAAGTGCTATGAATATTTCAAAGAATCAAGTAATGCATTCAAGGATAAAGAATATCTCAATATGGTATCACTTTTTGAGAGAGAAGGTTGTAGAGAATAAAGTGAGACTTAAATATGTGCCCACAAAGGATCAGGTTGTTGATATATTTACTAAGGCTCTTCCTAAGGATAATTTTGAGTATGCCTAGGAGAAGTTTGGGGTTATTGCTCCTCCTTCCTTGAACTAGATGTATAATTAGATGCATCATTCCAGTGCATCTCAAGATTCATTCTTTGGTCTGGAATGATGTTGGTGGCTACCTCTTAGGGGGAGTAGGTAGTGGAATTATTGATTGTTGTAGTCAGGATGAGTGAGTGTTGTCATTGTGTAGTAGTTTTTGATTGATGCAGTTTGGTGTGTGCTCCTAAGGGGGAGTATGTAGTGCAGTAAAGGAAAGGAACTTGTAGAGCAGTGGTAAACATTATGATTAATTCCAAAAGGATAATAAATGATGAAAATATTTTTTCTTTTTCTATTGATGTGAAAGGGGGAGAGAGTAATGTGAAAAAGATCTAAGGAGAGAGAAAAATTTGTAAAATGTTTACTTGAGAAAGGGCGAGAGAATAGTGTAACTAAGAAAAAAATGAAAGAAGATAAAGGAGAGTAATGTGGAAAAAAAGAGTATGATGTTAGGGGGAAAAATAAAAGAAATAATGGGTTGGTATGAACTAGAGTATTGAGGATCGGAGCTATTTTGTTTTCTATTGATGGTTTTTCAAATCATGTGTTGCAATCAATAACAAAGGGGGGGATTGTTGCAAGTATGTGTAGTTGGTGTTATCATTAATGTCAACAAGATTTGGTGTTGTCATTGGTGTCAACTATATGATAAGGATGAGCAGTTCGTATTGAGTTGTTGTCTTTGATGATGCTTTGATTAGTTTCACTATGTTGTCATTAGTAAACTATTGGTGTCAACCTCTAGTGTTACTTTGATAAGATTCTATCTATGGATGTATGATTGAGTTGCTATATTGTAGTTGGCTTGATGGTGATGAGGAAGTACTATATATGTTTATGATATCTTTTTGGTGCTTGGTTTCCAAATTCTTTTGAGAAAATTGAATAAAAAGAGGAAACAGTGTGTTGCAGTGGCGTTTTATGTTGCAGAGTAGTGTTCTAGTTTTTCTCTACAATTATTTTGGGTTGAATATCTACTTTTTTGGTTTAGATATGTTAATTGGAGGTGTTCAAAGGTTTTGCATCCAAATTTTGGTGTGTTTGATTGCTATGCAAAGGAAGTTGTGTTCACTAGTGTGTGAAATGTATATTGTAGAGATGTCTAGGATAAATGTTCTTGCTCCACATTTCTTCATAGAGTGGTTTCAGGTATTTTGGTTCTATAAAGGTACTGATAGTGTGCGTATCTTTCTTCAAATGAATTTTTTCACGGTTTGGTGCTTTGGAAGTCGGTTTCTTGAGTTGCAGTGTATGGAAAAGTTGTTTGAGTGTACTGGGTGTGTACATTCTTCAAGTTAAAGTTTTAAAAGAGTTTGTTGGTTTCCACAGTATTTGAGGAATATTCTAGATCATTTTCAAGTATTATTCGGTGTCCATGAGTTATCTTTGGATTTAAGGAAGCATGTTCTTAAGTGTTAATGGTGTTAACATAGGTTTGGTTGAACTTGGGTGTTTACACTATTTTAGAATTTTCTTTGATGTTTTTGGAAGTGTGGTGTGGCGTGTATGAGTGGATTTAAGTCCTAGCTAAGGTTATTTTTGGTCTTCCTTCATTCCTTTTCACTACAATAATTTTTTGGTGCCGACCTAATTTGAATTTGCATGGTACCTGGTTGAGGTGCTTAGCTAACCTTGGAGAATGTGTTAAGGTTGAAGATGGTATAAATATGAGTTGAGTTTTTGAGAGATGATAAGATAGATGAGTATGATGTGAGTTATGTGAATTGTAGAGTTGTAGGGTGCTAATTCGTGCAGTGTATTATGAGCTTTCATGTGTTATATTACTGAATGCAATGAGTAGAAGGTGTCTACAATTCTTTAAAAAGACTGTGAAAGTATTAGTGATGATGTGGTAGATTTATTTATTACATTGGGATGGATTTTTCATTGTAACACTCTTCTCTATCTTCTTTTCTATTCTAGTAGTGATCCTTTCTTTCTTTTGGGTAGTGAGCCCTTTGGTAGTGAGCCCTATTGTATTCAGTGTTGATATTACTTTAAATATTGTGAGTTAATTCTCACTGTGGTTTTTCCCATCTTAGGTTTTCCATGTAAATTTGGCATTTCTTTGTGTATGGTGTTGATTTGATTCAGTTTCTATTATTTTATTTCATGATAAATAATTATAATAGATTAAGGGGTAATTGGATTAACGTGGATCTGAATGTTTGTGATGGTTTTGAAGTTTTAAGATACAACTGGTTCAGCCCCCCTCCCTTAGTTGTCTTGTGCATTCAATAGATGTACCATGTATTTCTAATTTTGGTAAAATGAAGTAATACCTAGGCTACCATTGTGTATTAACTAGAAAATTCATTTACTTAAGTGAAGTGAGTGGATATTAACAAAATTGGGAAGCAAAGTGAGCATGGTTTAAAGAAAGTGAAGGTATTTTTAAAGTATATGGGTGTATTGATTTGTGTGTTATAACATGGTGAAATTCATAAACTGTATTATGTTGTAAAATGTGAAATGAAACCAATAAATTTGTTGTACCCCAAGTATTAGATATAGGGTATCAAATTTGGGATAAGGGTGAGTGGATGTCAAGCATAATCCCCTATATATACCCTTTGTGATTATCTTTTTTGTGTAAACTAGGTAGTTGTTAAATGATGTAAACTATTATGTGTGAATATGTTTCTACTAAATGAAGTGTGATGTCTTCCCTTCTGTGAGTCTTGTTCTTATGTTTAATGTGTACCAATGTCATATGGATCCCCTATGGAATTGAGAGCCTACTAGTGTAAATAGGGGTTGAGAGATAAGAGGAAATCGAATAGGAGCTCTATGGGTTCCCTTGTAAATTGTACCTAACCTACTCCCCAGACATTAGAACCATAATTGTTGGTTTGTAGTGAAAATATATTCCTTTATATTTATAACCCATGGGTTGATAATGGAATTCTATGGACCATAGTGATGGGGATTATGATCCCACTTGTGGATACATATATTGGATACTTTAGTGATGTGGATTAATAAGAACGATGATACTTCACACACATATATGGTTAAATACCACCTTGATGCAACATGCTATTATATTTAGTGGTTTGAGTCCACCATTCCCCTCCCCCCCTTAGGAGGCTTAGACAAGTCACATAGTGGATGTAATGTGCAATTTATTGAAGGAGTAATTTATTTCTATTTATATTTGCACCAATAGTGCTAGAAAGATTTTTGTAAATTTCTTTGGCTAGTTAGACATTTGATATGTATAATGTTCTTTTTGCCTCAAAGACTTGTTTAATTTTGGGTTTAATTAAATTGTTGCATTGATTCTTATTTCGATTATGGTTTTATTTTACCTTTTTATTTCTTTTATGAGACTTTTATTTCACTTTGGGAGTTGAAATTATGCATTGATAACTTTTATTTGAGGCATTTACATGTTTTTAACTATTGGCATAAGTGTTGTAATGTGACTTTTGCAAATTGCTACATCTAGGAGGGATTCTTGACAGGATGTATAGGGGAGTAGATGTGTTCGCTAATTTCATTATGGGGATGGGGGTTAAAAATGAGACTGGTATGGAATGGTCATAATCCATTCCCCCTAATTTTGCGTAAGTTACTTTGTCAATATATAGCTTTTAGAGGCTTAAACCCTCATACAAATGAAAGGTAGGTACAAGGAAATGTATGGAGAGGTACTAAGATAAGGGGCCCATGAGACCATCTTTCCTTATGGCTATGGTATCTCTACATGTCCATCCTTGTAAACCCCATTGTGTGAGCCTTTTAATGTAAAGTATGTGGGTATGTGTAGGATCATCATGGAAATAATAGGCCCTTAAGTGGCAAAAAATTTAGAAAAATTAGAGTTAGGCAACTTGATGTAAAAATTTGAATAAGTTATCTATATTATTTCAAAAATATGTAAGAATAGAATTTGTAGCAAATTGAATGTACTTTCTAAACTACTAGGTTTATTTAAAACAAAAATCTATTTGGTGAAAATTTGAAATTTCAATGCAATAATACTTAAATTTGGGAAAAATAAGAAGTAGGTGTCGTACCACCCTAACCACAATAAAATGATAATATTTTTTAATAAGATTTTAAATATAATTAGAGGACTCATGTCGATGTGATGCATATTTTTGTAATTTTTTTCCAAGTAAATAATTAATTATGAATTTTTTATTACAACTTTTAAAAAATATAAAAACTCGTATGCTTGACCACCTTAACTTGGTTAAAACATCATGAAATTCATTTTTTTTTAATACTATAGTATACAAAGCATAGAATGTGACACATGTTTCAGATTCAAAAAATGTGATACCGTTTGAAAGCTATACATGTTTTTCAATCAGCCTATCAATTAGGACTTTAGTCATAATTCAAATAGAAAATGAATAATAATTATTTATTAAATTCAAAGTAAAGCATAATTTATATTGGTGGAGAGCTGAGAATCTCCTTTAAAAACCCTTTTCATTTCATAAGTTTTGGGTAAAAAAAAGTCATCAGCCACATACCCTACACATACGTAGATCATATCACCACTTTTTTGGCCCATCATGATCCTGCACATACCCATGTGTAGCTACTATGATGCATGCATAAATTTGCAAATAAATGTGATGTGGTATGTATTGAACTATGTGAGAATGATAGTAACAAATACTATGAAGCTAATATTTTGTGAGGCATGATCGGACATTGGAAAAAAATATTTTTTAACATCATGAGCGATGTTTATGGTGCAAAGATATATTGACGTGTATCAAAAGATGTTAATGTGTATAGATATATTCTTGTGTAATTTAATTGATGTTGTTGAAATTGTTAATAATTTATAGCTACTGGGATGTTTGTTAACATTTGTTATACTGAGAGTATATTTGATAAATATTCTATTGTGAGAATTTTTTTCTAAGCATTTGAATTTTTAATTCATGGAAATGATGTATCTAATGTTTTCTTATAGTTTAATGTTTTGATTCTTTCATCAAGAAAATAAAGTAATTAGTATGTTTAATAGATTTATGTGTGTTGCTATATTGAGGTTATGTAACTCCCAGACTCTAAGAACTTCCAAGAGGAAGGCTAAGCTAAGGGGAGGGGGATGTAAGTCCCTGTTTGGCATGTGATTAATACAACCCTAATTTGATATATGTTTTTCCTAAATAGGTGGTTAGATATATTGCAGGTGATAAATAAGGTGATTGTGGGAAAGAATCTTGTATAATTTTATTTTGACCTTATAATTTATTATCACTACCATGAAGGTGGTATGCATTCATAATTTATGTAATAAGAATTATAAATTATAAATGGTTTGTTGTATGATTAAAATTTAGGATATTAGTAAGATAGATTGAAGGTCGTAAATAAAGTAATTGTGTGTGTGTGCGTGACATTGGAAATATTATTGACGTTTTTGGTAAACATGTTGGAAGTTAAGTATCTCTCTTTCCTTGAAACACCATGAGGAGAATGTATTTAAATTAGGATTAAAATTAAATAACTTGTATATATTTCCTATAATACGGGGTTGATATCCTATGTACTTCATTATGATTTATCATCATTATTTTATTTAATGAAGATGTATGCACATGTAAATTATTGGATGATTTAAAATTCTAAGACATATTGTTGTGTCGTATTATATTTTGATGAGTGATTAGCTACGTAAATGGTTCAAAATTAAAGTTATGATGATTTGATTAACTAATGTGATCTATTATTGTTGTCTAGCTATACTTAGGGTTGTGTTGTAACGCCCCACCTTGATTACCGTTATAATAAAGTGTAAAGAGTAAAGTTAACCAAATATATATTTTTTTAAAGTTAATTAATTACACAATTGCTATAAAGTTTCCAAGACAGTGTTACATAAACATATTAAATAAACTCAACACATTATCATAATTCAAGTACAAAACTAATATCATGAATGTTTCAGTTTACATAACTTAATATAATCAAATATCCAACTGAACATATTACAAAATGAGAGATTTCAACAAATCTCAATATATCAATAAGATGGTACAATGAGTACACTTTTATACAAGAGGTGAGCTTACAAAATAGAAAGTGATCACAACACAACTGACGTCCATATCCACAAACATGCTTTGCATATGTAGTCACGATCTAAGAGGTAACTAGAACCATCTGCAAACATAGGATCATCTACAAGAATATCCAAGGAAGATAGAGCACAGTTTCCTCCCGACCACGTGAAACCCGAAGGTCCACTCCCTTTGTAGTAGGAGATAATAACAGGCCACAGACAAAGTAGACAGAACACAATGTTTACGGGGTTTACATTTCACATCACGACATAACGATTACAAATCAAAACAGATAATATCTCAGTATCAAATTATATCAAATAGAAATCTGAACACATGGAACACCATCATGATATAGACTAAGAGTGTCATCACACTATCGGGATAGGTTACCCTGGTCAATCTTCCTAGACTACCAGCCCTCTCCAAGAGTTACCCTGGTAGCCTCTACCGATTCCCAGCCCCTATGCAGACCAATGTGGAGTCACTTCATCTTTCAAGAGGACAAGATGACGACTTGCCATTCCAGGCCTTCTCAACCTTTTCTCAACCTAAACGAGCGTTAAGAAGTAGGTGAGGCAAACATTATCTGATTTAGTATTTACAACTACCCAACCCCTAATACATTAGTTAGGTTTTCACTGAATTATCACACCTATGATAGGTTACCCAGACAATCACTTTTGGATTTCGGCCCCTACCGCAAGCCACTCTTCTATAACATGACTCAACATAAAATCAATCTAGGGGTAGCTATCAAGCACAAAAATCAAAACCAAAATGTTTATGTCCTTCACTAGAGGCAAATCACAATCTCTAGGATGTCACTTCGAAAGACCATAAAATAATACAAAGCTATACCCCCACATAAGACAATTGTAATATGAGCACCATCATAGAAATGTAATAATCTTACCAATACAAATTCCATTTTTCAAACTTTTGATGAGAATAAAATAACATCATCAATATTACTCTATATACTCACACCAAATAGTTACAATTTACCAAACTTCAAGAGTTAAAAATTCACAATAACAAACTATAGATATTAATTGATCACATACTATTTTAAGAAAACACATCAATAACATTATAGAATAAAGATGTTTTAAATATTTTAAAGAAATAAGATAAATCACAATAAAATTCTATAAACTATCCCTTATTAATTTCAATACTCCATATATCATGAATTATAAATTCCTCTCAATAATTTGTTGGTATTATAATTGTTTTATAGTTTTTATATAAATACATTAATATATAATACGTGAGGGATTTATAATTAAAATAATTCACACTACATATCACAAATCTAATAACCTAATTATTTTATTTTTAATTCAAATCTCACACTTATACATTACACTTGCGCTTAATAAGTATCTAATATTAGATAGATTTACAAATATGATTTCCTAATTAAGGAATCTGCCCGTTTAATACATGCAGAGATAAGACGGTAAGAGATGAGACGGTAAGGATAAGATATAAGCTCTCACAAAATAACACATCTTTAAGTATAAGATAAAAACACCATACATTCTATGCGAGTATCAGTTGCAGGCAAACTACTCTCATGCACCAAGATTCCTTATAACACAAGATAAGTTTAAAACCCATGAAGACTTGTATCCTACAGCTGAGAGATCAGCAAATAAAGAATTCATTATTTTCCATGCATAAAATTTATAACTTATAATACTCCAACAGGAAACAAGAAACACTTACAATCTAAAATTTAATGCACGCAGGAATGTCACATCTCAATCTTGGCTGAGTTCGCGCCTTTACAAGAAATCTACGCCTTAAAATAAGGATCTGTTCTAGTAAAATTTTTTCTATGTAATTCATGGACAATTTCTACACCTCAAAAGGAAGATATAGCAAACATTTTAATACAAAGGCACTCATAATGCAGAATACATTAGATGCCTGATCAGTAATACCATTTCAATTGCCAAAGATCAAGTCTGGAGCGACAGTATATACAAATTTTTATGTTCAGGTTTATTAGTTTAAATGAAAGGACTCACTATAACAGAGGAATGGCTATCAACTATGGTAAATCTTCAAACTATAGACTATATAGAAATAGTCATTAAATGAAGGTTGTGCACAAAATTCTAACAGGGAGATCAGTGTTGATAAATCATAAATCCTTCCATCAAAACAAGAGAATCGATATGAAAGTCAAAGTATAGAGATTTAAAAGAGACTACGCATAGTTATACAGAATAAATTATAATAAAACCAATGACATAAGCCTTCAATTTGGATACTCGCCTACAGGAGGATAATCTACATCCAAGGTCTAAGCTTTAGAAGGAATCTCAGGTGACGGTGGGCATATTTGATATATATATATATATATATATAAATTGGCGTAGATTTTAATCATACATACAGACAAAATTTTACATTTGCAGTTACATCGAACTATCAAGGAAACTGCATTTAAATATAATTATCGCTAATATCAAATCTGCATAGTTTACTTGAAGTTTACTATTGCCTAATTTCAAAAAAATTGTATACTAAAGGAATCACTAGACAACAATGTGAGGATAAATGACTCAAGACTCAGTAGATCAAAGTCTATCCTTTGATAAATTTATTACAGACAACTACAGTTTAAGAGATAATTACTACATGAATTCACACCCATACTGAAGACACAGTTAAACAAAATACTAATGTTGGAAAAAGCCACAACCTAGTAAGCTAAAGAACACGATATTTACCAGAGCTGCAACCCAACCACGAAGATCCGCTCAACACTACATCCCCAAACAAAATAATTGAAAGTGAATGTCACATTGAATGCTTTCAGCACACTAACAGTGTTTGATAATTTAACTTTCAGATGTTAAGCTATGAGGCTTGGGCAGATTTCATTTAAGGTTGGACAAGGGCGGTGCAATATATGGCACCATTTCATGCAACCGCCATCAGAAGGGTAACAAGCAAGAAGAGTCTGAAAAGTAGAGAGAGAGTTACACAGGTGGCTCAGAAAAGACTTCAGTTTTCATTCACAATGCTCAACAAAAGACCATCCATTATATACTCCTAATGTACATATATATAGCATGTATGAAATGAATAAATATAATATGTTGTGTGATTTGGCGCTGCTAGTGGGAAAGCAGTTTAAAAACCCTTAAGTCAGAAAACCATCAAATGAAGAGATGGAAATGTATATCTAAACTAACTGATTAAAACAGGGTGACGGTGAAGCAAAAAAGATTAACCTAAATAATCAAGGAATCATTAGCTTACAACAGGACCAGAGAATAACAGGGAGAAGATATTGGAACCTGAAAGTTTTTCACGATTGAGCTACTAACAGATACTGGACAAGAATCATCAAGAGTCTGCTTCCAACTTCTCCCAAAACTTCTAGTGCTACTTCTGAGTTTTCCTCAAATTCCAGAATTCTAGAGAATACAGAGAAAACTTCCAGCCAAAAACCCCCACTAGACATTCCTGTTCAAAAACCAAATCCCCACAAGAAAAACCGTTTCTTTTCTTCCAGGAGCAATTAAATCCATTGCCTCTCTGAAGATAACTGCCCTTCTTCATTACTCGCTACCAACAAGAGTGTAACCTCCCTTCAAAAGCGGTTGAGAACCAAGAAAAGTGCCTTATTAAAAGCACAAAATTGTGCTAAAGCCAAAGTATAACTGAAATTGCTTTCGTATGATTCAACATGCAATAGTTATAATTGGTAACCAATTAAAAATATCCCTTTCCGCCTAAAACTCTCATGCATGCATTTGATTATATCTCATTTAATCACTAATTATTTGTTTTGAATAATTCGTTTATTTTTATGTTAGACAACTAAATTCATTCTAATTTATTCAAACTTATTTATTTTTATTTTTTTTAATATTCTAATTTTCTAACTTCAACTTTACATTTAAATTAGATAATTCATTTAATTTAATTTAATAAATTAAATCACAAACATTTATAAATACATTAACAAACATTTGCAAAACTTTAAACATTAATTCACAAACACACAACAATACTAATGAACACGACAAGACAAACTGGGCTACACGGGGTGACATAGAGATACTCATTCAAAAACGAACAATGGTTTAAAAGGACCTGTCAATACCTCCGACAACATATTTATAATGAATTAGGGTGCACTCAGACCTGACAAGCAGGTGGAGCTGTTACCCGGTACCTGTGTCTACAGGAAAACATCAAGGTTAAAACATGTATATATATAAACTCATGTTAGAAAACACACCGTGAATAAGAATTGCAGTGTGGCAGGATACTCACAAATGAGTAATGCCACACTGTCTTATCCACCAACACAATGAGCAAGATCAATCATATACAATCATAACAACATGATAACATAAGCAATAGTCATAACCAATAAGCCATATCATGAATGAATCTATCATAGTATCATGGAACCAACATAACCAAACAACCAGGACGTTAATGTATCAACTACAAAATCAAAACAACATAGTATCCAGAATCACCTCAGAAAAGAAACAACATAGTATCAAAGTAATCTAAAGCATCTATCAAGTAGAATCAAACTAAACAATATGTCGAAACTGGAGGGACACTACATGTGTTGTGTAGGAAAGTAAGTGCACCAATAGGAGAAAGGAGGAACATTCATACCAAATCAAATACTTCTTTAAGTTATAATTTTAACCCTTGTAGACTCAAGAATTAATAAGCTATAAAGTGTTGGTTAATTTTGGTTTTAGGGTGTAATGGTATGGGTCAAGCTCAAATATGATTGAAAAGGTATTTATTGTTAGGCCATGTGATTTCATGGGTGTGTAAGTGGGGGTCAGGGTTTGGAAAACCTTAGTTAGGTTTAAAATTTGGATGGATCATTAAATGGGTCTTTACAGGTTAAGGTTTGGCCATTGTTATAGTTTTAAATGCAAAAATAGACACCTATTGTCTATAGCCTTGAGGTGGGGGAAAATTGGATACATAATAAAAGCCTTAAGAATTGATTTACCCCTCCAAAAGTCCTTGTTAAGATGAGTGACGAGTTTTGAGGTGTATGGGGATAGATGGATTGAGGGTACCAACCTCACCCTGCATACCTTATCAATGAGTGAAGACTTGGTGGGGATGGGGTGTCCTTGTGTTTGTACCCTCTTTATTGAGTAAAATACCGTCATGGAGAACTGGATGGGAAGGTGACAAGTGTCACCTCCCCATCCAAGTTTTTCAATTTGAAAATTCTTTATATTTTGGTTGTGAAGAAAGAATGTTTTTATTACCCACTTCTCCTTTTGGATAATTCTTGTTGAGTAATGGAAGGAGGAAAGAGAGGTGGGAGAAGGGAAGGAGTCTTTGCTTAAGGAAATGGAGGGAAATATGCATGGGTTTTTGGATATTGTTGTAGTGTTGTCATTGATGTCAATAGTGAGTGTGTTGCACTAGGTTATCTTTAGTGTTGTCATTGATGTCAACTATGTCAACCTCTAGTGTGGTGTTGAAAATTTTTTGTAGTTGGGGAGCTTGTTGGTATTAAAAAAGGGGATATTGTTGCAATATCTAGTGTGGTGTTGATGAGAAGGATTTGTGGTGCTGATTAGATCTTGAACATTGATACAATATACAAAGTGTACAAGGTGGTAGAGTTTCATTTTGTGTCGTGCTTCACATTTTTTCATGGTTGAAGATGTGCTTTTACAATTTTGATATGTTGATAAGAGGAGTTCAGAGGTGTTATATCTAGAGTTTAAAGTTTTGGATCATGTGTTAGTGGAAGATGTGTTTGACAATGTTTTTGCTTGTGAAGAAGGTTTATTTGGGAGACATAAAATTGCTCTTCATTTCTCTGTGTTGAGGTTTCTTATCTTGTAGATTTGGGAATGTGCTCATATTGTCTATAACTTCCTTCCCTTGAAGTTTCTAGTTTATAGTCGTTCAACAAGGTCAGTTAGTAATTTGTGTTATGTGGAAGTGTGTCTAAATGAAAGTGTTCTTCAGTTTCTGATGGTTGCACCAAAGGTGTTGAATATTATAGGATGTTGTGGAGTATTTCTGTGTGGTTTTCATGTTGTTTTCAAACTGAAAGAGGCATGTATGTGGTTGCTTGTTGGTGTTAGTGCAGGTTTTCATGACTTGGCGAGCTAGTGCTAATTGCAAAGGTTTTTTATTGTTTTTGGAAGCATGGTTAAGCCTGCCAATGTATATTTGGGTCCTAGTTAATCCTTGGCATGGTTTACCTTCGCTTATTTACACCACTGAAGTGTTTGGTGATGACCTATTTTTTGGTTGCACATGTGAGGTGAAAATATTTCATTGAGGCCAACCTAAACATGATTATTTGAGGTTACAAAGGATATATATGCAAGTTTAATTTTTGGAGATGTTGTGTGTTGTTTGAAATATGAGAATGTGATCAAGTGTGGTGATCTAAGTGTGAGCTTAAATGCCTAAGGCTACCAGTTTCAATGAGTAGAAGGTGCCTATATTTTTAGTGTTCTTGAAGTTGTTGGAGGTAGTGGGCCAAAGGTTGTATGATGTTGCGGTTGATCATCTTGTTGTTATGAGGTAGTGAACCTCCTTGTAATAGTTTTCTTCTATTCTTCTTTCTTCCAAACAACAAGTCTTTTGGGCAGTGAGCCTTTCTTCTCTTTTGGGTAGTGAGCCTATTGTATTTAGTGTTTCTATTCATATATATGTGAGTTAATCCTCACTATGGTTATTCCCTACTTAGGGTTTTCCACATAAATCGAGTGTTCTCTTGTGTATGGTGTTGTTTTGTTGATGTTTCATATGTTTAATTTTTTTTTACGCTTAATAAGGATCTGAAAGTTAAATAAGGGTTTAAAGATTAATGAGGGTTTCATGATTTTAATTTACAACTGATTCACTCCCCTCAATTGTCCTATGTGTCTAACATAGGTTTAGAGAGATAAGTTTTTCCCTATTCCCTTTACTCTTTGTTTATGTGTTGTAAGATAGGGATTTGTTTTGTAGGCTCATGGTTGATTAAGACTAGAGAAAATTCTTGAAATGGGGAGTTATGTGAGTTGTATCCTTAAATCTATATGAACCTTGTAGTTGATATGGATAAATTTGATGTATATTATTTTAAATCTTTTTGCAAGTGTATGTAGAGACCCCATTATCTTGGGTCTATATGAATGTTATTCTTGGGGGTTTAGCTGGAGGCCATGAGGCTTCATGATGTCAATATGGTTGGGTGGATAGCAAGGCTTATTTCATTGGAATGTAAATCATTTGTTTTCTTAGTGCTATTTTAATATTTCAATTTTAAAGAGATGATTTTAGTATTGTTCAATGAAGAAATGAAAAGAGAAAATCCTTTTGTTGATGTTTTTCTTTCTCCATTGATAAACCTCTTTTTAAGATCATAGAAATATTTTGGGATGGTAGATTAAGAGTTATTTCATGTTGTTATATGATAATTGAAAATTGTGTTATAAAATAGCAAGGCCCTTATTTATTGGCATGCTATTCATTACATTTCTACATCTTATTTATAATATTAAAATTTCTTATATCTTGATACAAAGAGGAAAGGAATTACTTTGTAATCTTCTATTAAAAGAAAGGTTTAAGACAAAGAAATATTCTCATTTGAGTATTGAAGGTAGAAATATTTTTATTTAAGTTGCATCTCATGATAGAAAGTCATTTATTCAAGTATCAATTTGAAAAAAGTAGTTTTGGTGTTTTGTAGCAAATCATATGTAAAGATAAAAGAAGGTGTATTGTTCTAATTTTAACCTACCAAATAATAGGGTATCTAAGTCTATTAGAACTTTTTAAAACTCCTTAAAAAATTTATCATCATGGGAACCTACAATTTGAGCCATGAAAATGAAATGAGTACCTAGTAGTAAGGTACAATATGTTAACAAACATGTATCCAAAATTTATTTATCTAGACATGTGTTCTTATAGAAAAATGAATATAATTTACATTTTGCATATGAGAATGAATTTATAAAAAAAAATCCATTACTTGAGCATGTAAAAATATAAACATATCAATATGTATTCATTTATTCATTAAACTTGTTTTGTTTATATAAAAACATATATATTTAAGAAGAATATACATACTTATATATTTTTCACTTTATATTATACATATATTTAGCTAAATGATTAAATATACACCCTCTTGATGATATATACATTTATATATATAATATATATTTGAATACAAAAAATATGCTTAATCTTATATGATATATATATATATATATATATATGAATATATTTAAATAAAATATGTAATATTTATTTTGGAAAATTTATGAATTAAATTGTAGATTAATTTTTAAAATATATTTTAAGTTTGAAGAAAATGGTTGTGGGCTCCCTTGGGATCCTGCGGCCTCCCAAAGGGAACACCCCACCCAACCCTTGGCCACCAACCCACATGCCCTCCATTATTTTTTTGATACTACTAAAATAAATCAAATACAGAACAATAAAATAGATATATGTATTTAATATGTTGCCTGAGACATCATCCGCTGCACAACCTTCATTCATATTTTATTTTATTTTTAAAAAAATATCTATTTAATTAAATTTTATGGTGTGGTGTATGATCAGGGCCACCACAACATAAAATAAAATTTTCCCATTACCATTAACCCAATTACTATTATTATAGTTATTATTTTCAGTAAGAGGCATATAGCCCAGGTATATATTATACTATAATGAAATATTTACATATAGGTTGCCATTATAGGAGTGACCAATTGTGATTGTTACTACTGCTATTTCATGTTTGACTGAGCATACTTTTACAAAATTACAAAATTTCCAAGTTGGCGAAATTTTCAGGCCCCTGTGCATGGTCGTTTCAAGACCCATATAAAATATTACAGAGCATGAGGGATTTTAAGGGGGTAGCCTTCATTCTTGAAGAGATTTACAAAGTTTTGACCAAAATTTTGCTAAACTGATATTATTCCTCCATACAGTCCTTGACAATGGAGTTCTCACCTTGTCCTTTGGCGCCTTGAATGTCCGTATCCTTGAATGTAACCACGGCTACATCGTCCATTGTCGTTGTTGTGTCCACAACCACTAGAAAGATATGTATCCCAGAGCTCACCACAGGAGCCTAGTCTGATTGTGACAAGACTGTTTGGAGGATCGGCAGTGGTGGATGAGCTGTGTGTGCCTGAAGGAAAGCAATTGTAAAAATTTTCTCTTCAATGTCCACTTCCATATCGGTGTCGAGGAAACTGAAGTGTTTCTGCATAGCCATCAAGAAGAGATGATCAGATTTGTGTTCAAGAGCCTATTTGAAAGCATTGTAAATCTCTACAAAACCATGGTGTTGCTTCAAATACTTTTTGGGGAAAATCCCACCAAAAAAACCCTTACCCTTGTAGAGCTCATATTGGTGCACCCCCATTAGGACGGCATTATCCTCCAAGAACACATCTTTGACATACTTATCGACAATCTCTTCTAAGTTGCCTAGTGATTGAAACAAGTCATATAAATTGAAGAAAAAGATAGAGAGAACCTGTGAAGGGAGGAAGGATCTTCTCACTTGTGGGCTAGTGACCTTAATCCCAAGCACAATGCAAATACAATCCTCCACCCTTGAACAATCCAAATTGAACACTATATCTAGGTACTCATGAGACATGTAACCCTCATAAGGATGCTCCCAACATTTATATTTAATATTATTAGCCCAATTATAAATATTATTTAAACCTAAAAATTTGATGAGAATCTATAGCATTTATATTTGGAGGAATTTTTTTTTGTATATTTCAATATATACTTAGTAAATTGACAATGACAAAAAAAAATTTATTAGAAAAAAAAAAACATATTTAACTCTTTACAATGCTATAATATTCAAAGATGTTCTCTGTTATTTTTTATCTATACTTTTAATTATATTTTTTTAATAATATAGATCGTTCCAACAAAATTAGCATAATAGATATGCTCATTCAAATTCATATATTAAAAATTTTGTAAGTGACACTTGAAGGATGATATGAGACATCCCCTCTCCAAAAGAAATTATATCTACTAGAATGGAATAAAATAAAATAAAATATAAGTAAAATTGAACAAAAGAGAGGTGAAGCATTTTTTTATCATAATTGAATGTGCATAATTTGATAGTAAAACAAGTATATGAACCAACATGGTAGAAAACAAATAATTTGGGAGTAATATGGATTTACATTCCATGTAAAATAATTTTCCATGAAATGTAAAACGGGAGTTCATGCTTGGAAAAGTATCCTTTCATGGATTTAGAGCCCTCTTCAAACTTCTTCCAAAACCTACAACTCAAATGAGTAACCAAAGAGAAGAAGAGAAGTCTTATAGATAATTATTTAGGATTAGGGTTAGCTTTTGTTGCCCTAGGATCTAATGGCTAACTTTCAATCTAATCCATTGTCTAGTAATGGGTGCACATTCCATTAATTTTTTAACTATTGATTACCTTATTTAATCTCACCTTATCAATGAATTAGTCCATGGTGGGGGACAATGCAATTAGCACCCTTAACTTTAAGTTATGACTTAAATTCATCCTATGAAATAATTAAATAGAAGTTTTGACTTGATAAAATATAATTTAAAGTGAAGCTTTGTGAATTTAAATATTGAGATTAAAACGCAAGGGCTTCTTAAGGCTAGCAAACTCTTGAGGGCTTAAAACATTAAATACTCATAAGTTATTGAAGTAATAATCCTTGAAGAAATATTAATGCAAATGGGTTAATAGGAACTAAAGTGGAAAGGAAAATATTTTACAAATTTATTCATTTTAGAGAAATTTAATTCAAACCCATTATTTGATTAGTTAAAAATCTTGAAATAATTTATATTATAAAATGGTGCATTTAATTTATTATTAGTCTCTCTAACTAGACATAGTGTTAACAGATTAAACAACTAATTCATCTAGATTGATTTTTATAAGCAAGAGATTAATTAGATCATTTGAATTATTCATACCACAGACATACTAATTTATAAAGCATATATAAATAATTGATATTTACATCAAATATTGAAGAAACAATTAATTAAATTTCATGGAACTATTATAGATGAAAGGATGAGTGTATCAACTTTAAATAACCTTGCCTAATTTAATTAGTAAAGTAATATCTCTTAACATAAAATATTGGAGTAATAATTTAGCAACTATATATGTAATTAATATTGTTATCAAGATTTCCAATCTGTAAGGCCACCTAATCAATTTTTAATAATGCCTCTAGGGATCTTTAATGTTTAGATGTTTGATGATATACTAATAATGAGGATATTAATTTTAAACCATGTGATAATGCTTTTAATGAAAAGTTATTCTTATGTCATAAAGAGTTAATGGAAGGATAATGAATTGTAATGGGCATATCATCAATTGGTTTAAGTAAATAAATTCAACCTTAGGAATATCTACATAGAAATCAAAGTATGTGTGATTAAAAAATATCGAATAAGGTTTAATTATTTATGTTATGATGTATACCCTATATGAACTAAATATATCATATATGAATGTCAAGAAAATATTCTTACATGGTGATTTAGAGAAGATATCTTTATGGGATAACATGAGGAGTTCAAGATAAAATGGTAAAGGTAATCTAGTTTGTAATTGAAGAAATCAACAATCGCAAAGATATAAATCAAGCATAGTGAACACACCAAAAATTGTATGCAATTAGCCTATTTATTAGATAGTCAGGGGTCTCCTTATAAAGGAGAAATATCCAAGTTGGAGGTGTTGAGGTGTTTCAACACCAATCTAGTCTAGAAACTAGCTAAGAAAAATATTAGGAAAATATCAGCCTGCACAATAAATGTCTAAGTAGGCTTAGGTCAGCCTGTGTGTAGCATGTCATTAATGAATACATTGACACCCCACCTTAAGCATAACTTAGGTGGGAATGGATAAAATGGGTCTCGGCTACTAGCCTGGTATGGTACCCATGTACAATGCAATCTCTCTAAAAAATAGAGTAAGATAGAAAACCCAGTAGGAAAAAACTATCCTCTAAAAGAAGAGAGAATTGGAGAAGACTAGAAAGCCCCCCCCAAGGATGATGATGATGCAGATATAGACCGCATGCCAAGAAGAGCTCATAGATGAATTAAATTTCTCTCAGTGAAGGGTTTGGTGAAGATTTTAGCAACCTACTTTGAAGACTGGACAAAGACTAAGTTGATGATCTAACAATTAATCAACTCTTTAATGTAATGCATATGAATCTTGATGTGTTTGGTTCATTGATGTTGAACCAGATTCTTGCATATCTGAATAGTTCTTTGGTTTTCACAATAGATGACTATAGGTTGCCAGAAAGGAGTACCAAACTCATAAAGAATGACTTGAAGCCATATACCCTTTGTAGCTAAGTTAACAACCCCCCTAAACTCTACCTTTGAGGATGACATAGCAATAGAATTATGTTTCTTGCTAGACCAACTGATGGGACCTAAACCAAGTGAAAATTTGTAACCTAAAGTGGACTTATGATTCTCAGTGTCACCAACCCAATCTAAATATATATAACCAACCAAGCCAAGTGATGAACCAATTCTATAGTGAATCCCAAACCAAAGAGTACCATGAATATAGTGAAGGATCCTCTTAGTTTCTTTCCAATGCAGCTCATGAGGTTTCTGCATGAATCTCGAAACCATGCCTACTGAATAGGTGATTTTTTCCCTAGTATGAGTCAAGTATATAAGACTACCAACAAGTTGTCAATACAATGTAGTATCAACCAAAGGTGTAGTACAGGAAGTCTCAAGCTTGACTCTAGAAATAAAGGGAGTCTGAGATGGTTTGTAAGTAGCCATATGAGACCGTGCAAGTAGATTAGGAGTATACTTGGGTTTTGCAAGAGTAATCCCTGAAGCTAATTATGAAATCTTGATTCCAAGGAAGTAGTGCAATAAATCCAAGTTTGTCATGCCAAATCTATCCTAAAGTGATGTCTTCACTACTGCAATGGCAGATGAAGTACTCCCAATAATCAAAAGATCATCAACATATAGAACTAGTATCAAAAGTGAATCATCCTGTCATAGTAGATACACACTAGGATCAGGATGACATCTAGTAAAACCTAAAGATAGGAGGTAGGATTCCATCTTGGCATACCAAGCTCTAGGAGCTTGTTTAAGGCCATAGATAGATTTCTTAAGTCTACAAACTAAGGATGAATCCTGAAAAAAACCTGGTGGTTGTTCCATGTAAATATCCTCCTGAAGGTCTCCATGAAGAAAAGAACTCTTCACATCCATCTGATGTGCATTCTATCCATGTGATGCAGCTATAGCGAGGGTGAGTCTGATGGAAGTAATTTTAGCAACTAGTGCAAAGGTTTCTATATAGTCAATGCCTACAACTTGTGAAAAACCTTTGGCTACCAATCGTGCTTTGTACTTATCAACTGACCCATCTATTGTAAATTTAGTTTGATATATCCACCTACATTGAACTATCTTCCTTCCCTTAGGAAGTGAAGTCAAATCCCAAGTGTGATTTCTAATCAAGGAATCATATTCCTCATCCATAGCAATATCCCACTCTCGTATGCCTGATACCTCTTTGAATGTCTATGGATCAAAAAATGAAGCGAAGAAGGCATGTGGCCCCCACTGAAAATCTACTTGAATCAGTCTATCATTTGTTGAATCCTATACTCCTATATTTGTCCTATGTATAGTGTAAGATGTGGGTGAGTCTAGTGTAGATATATCAACTTCTAATGCAATCCATGAACTAGATGAAGATGAACCCTCATCAATGTGAGAACTGGAAGAAGAAGATACTACACTAGGAATCTACTGAGAATGATCTGAATCATCAATACTCTAATCAGGATCTGAAGAGTTCACAATATGTTGAGAAGTGTCAAGTATAGTTTCAGGAGATGTTTCTTGAAACTTAACACTTCTCTCAATAAACAACTCATGTGTGATAGGGTGGAGTAGGTGATAGTCTTTTACACCATCTAGATATCCCACAAAGATGCAAGGTTTGGATTGAGGATCCATAGCCTTGCATTTCTCTTTTGGAATGCAAGCCATGGCATGTGAGCCAAAAACTCTAAAATGATCAATTGTTGGTATCCATCCTTTCCAAGCTTCAAAGGGAGTGATACCCTTTAAGGCTTTATGTGGAACTCTATTCTATATGTAACATGCATAGTTGATTGCTTCTACCCAATATGATGGCGTGAGGCTCTTAGAGTGAATAATACAATTAGCCATCTCTTTTAAAGATCTATTTTTATGTTCTGCAACGCCATTTTGTTGTGTGGTATAAGGAACTATTCGTTGTAGATCTATCCCCTTTGATATACAAAACTTCTCAAAACTATTGTTGATATATTCTCTCCCTTTATCTATTCGAAGAACCTTGATGACTTTCCCTGATTGTTTTTCGACGAGAGATTTAAAATCTTGAATTGAAGAATCAAACACTTCTAATGTTTGTATAATAAATTAGAACCATGTAAAACATGAGAAATCATCAATGAAGGTGAGAACATATCTAGCCTTTGTAGAAGATGGATGGGGAAAATCCTCTGAAACATCACTATGAACAAGTTCTAAAACTTGTGTTACCCTCCTTGATTTACCTTTGTCAAATTTTTCTTTTGGATCCTGACCAAGTGCACAATCCTCACAAAGTCCTTTAGAAAATTTAACCTTAGGTAATCCCTTAACCATATTCTGTTGACATAGTTGTTCAAGATAGTAGTAATTAAGATGGCCAAACCGCTCATGCCATAATTTACTAACTTTATCTGAATGAGTTAGTAGTGCTTTTGGAGAAATATCTGTTGCAAAATTGGAGAAGGCATATAATCAGGATTGGTGATTTTCCTCTCCTATTGCTACCAAATTGTTGCTTTGTAATTCTCTTATCTCAACTGATTTTGGAGAGAACTGTACTCTCATGCCCTTCCCTAAATGAGTTATTTGATACACTGAAAGGAGATTAGTTGAGAGTGAAGGTACACATAAAACATTGGAAAATGTTTCTCATTCAACTTCAACATACCTTCTCCCTTTTACCAATGCTGGAGTATCATCACCTAAGGTGATTGTGGACATACTTGATGGTTCAAAGGATGAAAAGACAACCTGTGAAGAACCCATATGGTGTGAAGCACCAGAGTGAAGAATCCATGATGGAGATAAATATGCTTTAGAAACTAAGGCTTTTCCCTTTGATTTCTCTTTGTCCTTAGTATTATCTTGATTTGATGAAGATGCCTTGATAGAATTAGGTAGCCCTATATTATTCTTTTTGAGAATTTGTTGTAGAACTTCAATTTTTTTCTTCATGCAGTGTTGCTCATCATGTCCAAGATTTTTACAAAAGGTGCATGCAACTCTCTTTTTACCTTGAGAGTCCTTTTTGGAGTTGTCAATTTCATTTTCTTTCTTAACTTCCTTGTCCTTTTTAGTGTTTTCTTCTCCCCTTTTGAAGTTTGTGGCATTTGATTCCCTACGAGAAAGGCTTGAGGTTTCATAGACTTCCAAGTACCCAATTGAATTAACTTTTCTTGCTCCCTTGTGAGGTCAGATATGAAGTTATCAAGTGTGGGCATTGACCATGAGGCTCGAAGAGCCCTTTTAGTAGAGTAGAAAGTTGATACAAACACAAAAAATTCTAGACCTAGCTTGGAAAGTACAAAAAGGATTAATGATCCTCTTTCTTGTCAAATCCACAATCTTTTAAGTGCAACTTCAAGGATTTAAACTTAGTTAAAAAGTCTTGTAAAGTTGAGAAATTCCTAGGACTAAGACCTAAGAGTTGATTTTCCAACTCATGGCTTCTAAGTTCATCTATTTTCCCAAATAGTTTGTCAAGACCTTCCCAAACTTGGTTGGGTGTTTTCAAGTTCTCAACATGGAACAACAAATCAGGAGATAAATTTATACATAGGAAACCAAATGCTTGATCACACTTATTGAAATTTTTTTCTTTGTCTTTAGCTGCATTAGGTTCTTTCTCTATTCCCATAGTTACCCTATATAAGCCTTTGTTCTTAAGTACAAGAATTACTTTCACCTTCCAATAATGATAATTGAAAGGTGATAAGGACACTATATAATAACATTAGATTTCATATTGCTTTGAATTATATAGTTCCTTAAAGAAATGCAAAAATAAAGAAATTAGAAATGCATGCAGGAGTGAAAAAACACAACACAAGCACTTCTCGAGGAAGTGTGAAAAAGAACCACACACAACACCCCCATTGATTATTTTGTTTCCCTCCCCAATTTGGCACTTTATAAGTTAGTGCATGAAGCTCTAATAATTTACCCCCTTACAAATTTTAATGTTTTATCACAATTGATCAAACAATTAATGTTTGTAGTGATAATTGATTAGATTTGCATAAATTGTGTTAAATGCAATCTATCAAAAGAAACAAAAAAAAGAAAGATAAGAAAAATAAGAGGGAATAAAAAGAGTCATGGAAATGAAAAAGAGGTAAAGGGGGGTGTCCAAAATGGGTCTGAGACAAATTAATGCCAGCACATTCAGTGGATGAGCTCTTCTTGGATGGGTGCGAGATGTATGAAGGGGAAAAAATCTCTATGAAGTCCCCTTAATATGCTGCATGTGATGCCTATGAAGGGGCAGAGAACAAAAGGTTAATCGCACAACAAAGACCTCAGGAAATGCATTTTCAAAGACCCTAATCAGATTGCCACAACAAATTCAGGAGTTTGGCTTATCCCACATCATCACCAAGACTATAAGTGGACGAAATGATGGCAGATTTAAAATTCCTATGTGGCAATGATAAACCCCAATCGTAGGTCTCCGAAAACAAATCGCAACCTCCAAAGACAGGTCGCCTCCTCTATTTCAAAATCACAGCCAACAAAGCCATGTGGTCTCAAATGAATGAGTAAGATTGGGAAAAACAACCAATCATGGCCTCCTTCTATGAGGTGTGCCTTCAAAAGGTGAAAAAAAGAAAAAAGAAAACACGTCCCTCTCTGTAGATTGGAAGATTCAAGCTAGCAGTGGAAAGATGCAGATATCACCACAATGGTTTTGGTAGGTCAACACCAAGGGTGATGATGGCAGGTCGCTTGCTTATGGAATGGGTTGTGTGAGCCGTCCAAAGAAAAATGTAGGTCAGAGAGAAATAGACGCCTTCAAAACGCCTCCTCTCGTCCCTCCAAAATCATGCAACAAATAACTAGCACTTGTAGGTCACATGTCCTCTATTACACCTTTGAACAGGTGAAAAAGTGTAGAGAAACATGTCTTTGAACCATTCTCCCAAAACACATTAAGGTGAGGTTGATGCGTGTTGCATCTCTTGTGGGTCTATGACCCCAAAAGTAGTGAAGTTTGCCCCTTCACAAGAAAAAAACCTTGCTTTCAACACACAATTGTGCTTCTGACTTGAATCTATCTAAGAAAGGCTCTGATACCATGAAGACATCAGCAATCACAGAGATATAAATCAAGCACAGTGAACACACCAAAAACTATATGCAATCAGCTTATTTATTAGATAGTCAGGGGTCTCCTTATAAAGGAGAAATATCCAAGTAGGAGGTGTTGAAGTGTTTCAAAACCTCTCTAGTCTTGAAACTAGCTAAGAAAAATATTAGGAAAATATCAGCCTACACAATAAATGCCTAAGTAGGCTTAGGTCAACCTGTGTGTAGAATGCCAATGTTAATGAATACATTGATAGTAATTTGAGGAGACCATAGTGTGAGTATAGGAAATCCTTGCAAATGTGGAATACAATATTTTGTTCATATGCATTAGAATTGTATTTTCTAGAAGTAAGTTTGAGCACTATGTGTGTTGTGAATCTACTGGTAATCACATTTTGGTTGTTATTTTATATGTTGATGGTGTGCTTATCATTCTAGAAATAATGAAATATATTAGGAAACTTGAATATTAATAGTCTAGTAAAGGATATGCCTTGAGACTATTTTGTGATATTTAGAATGCATGATAATAAGCTACTATGTACCCCTAGTAGATGGTATAAAGTTAATGTTAGAATAATAGCTTCAGGGTTATAAAGGATTTGGAAGACATGGAAAATGTTTCATTTGCTAGTGAATCATGAAGTCATATGTATGTGATGATTTTCTCAAAACTAGGCATTGATTGAGAAAAGGGAGTTTCAAGTAGGTTCATACAAAATCTTAGTAAGATATAGAGATGGGTAAAGAGGAGGTTTCAAATGCTCGTAAGGAATATTTGTCTTTAAACATATTGAGTAATTGGTGCAGGAGCACCCTAATGGCCAACATGTTTAAAATTTGGGTTTTGTCTTGTTTTCTCTTGTTTCATGTAAATAACATCATTTTGTACCATTAATAATCATTTGGAGTCATTTTTGAAATTTTGGGGTCATTTGGATAAAAGATGTAAAAGTTGCACAATGTTGTCAAAAAGTTGTCAAGCAACTTTGTAAAAAGTGTCAAAATGCCATTTTGGTTAACAAATTGGTTAAAGGGTTGGTTGGATGTGAGGAATTGATTGTAAGGGAATAAATAGTCCTTGTAAACTCAATCCAAAATTTTGGTGAAGTTGGAATGAAAAGTTAAGTAATTTTGGGGGCCATTTTCTTCTATTTTTCTTGCAAATTTGCTATTATTTCGCTTAGTACGATTTTTTTCAGAACGGCATGGTCCTACAACTTATATGGATGGAAAAATAATTGTATTATAGAATTTTTTTATTCGTACCATTCCTAAAGAAAATATTGTTTATTGGTCTACCATGTCAAAATTCCTAACAACCCTATTCAGGAACTAAGGTTTCCAGGAGATAAGGAAAATTCATATCTTTTTATCCCACCATCGAAAAGTGATAAAAATTGGTGAAAGTTTTTTTTTTACATGTTCTAAAAACCCTTTAAAGGAAAAAGATTCATTTATTCGTTTGCATGAGTTATGGTAGACTGTGTGTCTCATTTTGTTTGAAAATAGTAAAAAAAACCTAGTTTTCTTGATGTTTGAGAAAATATATGCATTGTTTTTTTATGGTTGGACTTGGGATCAATGAAATATATTATGGAAGGCTTGTACAATCCAATATTCACAAGTTTTATGCTGATATCTTTGTGAAGTTCCCATTAGGCCATTATAGCAATGTTCTCAAGATGACTCAAGTTGCATTTTGTCATTGTTGATGACAAATCATTGTTCAAGTTGTGTCAAGTGGGTTTAGTTGAGTTCTTGCTCTACATCAGTAATGGTATTGGCTTTAAGATTTAAAATAGTTTCGAATCATGATAGTCATTGTATAAATTATCTAAGCATTAAATATTGTGTACTATGATGGAAACCAAACAAATAGGTGTGAATTACCACTCCATCCTATAATATATATCAAGTGGGAGAATGATGAAACTTAGGGTTGTTATTCACTTGTAAATATTTCGTAAAGATATTTTATTTATAGATGACAATGACTATCCTACCATTAGGATGCACCATAGGCATCCAATGGTAGTATGTCCATATCCATGACTTAATGTCACAATTCTAGCTATTCGCCATCAAAAACATCAACAAAATTAATTTTATTGATGTTTCTAATAGTTAACAGCTACAACTGTGACACTAATTCATGGATATGGACATAATGACATTAGATTCCTATGGTGCATCCTAATGGCTAGATAATTTTATTTGATGTTTTTGATGGCAAACAACTACAACTGAGACATTAACTCATGGCTATGGACATAATGCCATCAGATTCCTATGGTGCATCATGATGGTTGGATAGTCGTTGCCTTTTAAAATTATAACTTCACCACCTCTTGCAGATAATAATTGTTATTGTACTAGAAGTTGTGGTAATTAATTAAGAGTCCAACACCACAAAGCAAGTGGTAGGAGAAGTATGGGAGGTTACAACAAAAAACATTAGCTCTATCATAAAAGAGCGGAAACACAATTAGTTGAGGGAGTACAACTGACAGTATTAGAGTCCATTGACATGGAATTTGAACAACTAGTAAATGGATAATAAAAAAAGCGAGTGGGGTTTACGCAAAGGTAGGTAGGAGGGAAATGCATAGATCTATATTTTTATTATTATTATGAAGTTGGAGATGGATAGGGGATTAGGGGGATGATAGGAATTGTATACAAGAGTTTTCAGGGTTGGTACCATGGCCATTGTCATGTGGAAGTGAGGAACATGTGCAAAAAAAATAATTGTTGGGATATCAGAGATGACAGAGAAGGTTTGTGAAGTATTCCAAGGGAAAGACATCTACGAAGTGGTTGCCAAAATGTATATCTATACTTCTATACAATATTCAATGTTGTGAACTTTTGTTATATGTTTTTGTTGGGTAGTATACATTTTATGTAGACATCTTAAATCTCTTTAAATAAATTCATTGATGCTTAATCCACCATAGTTTGAGGTCATGCCTTTGGAGTTAATGTGGGATCTATCATCTTTTATAAGTTGCTATCCTCTTTCCAAAGCTTCCTTTTGGCACAAGGACATTGAGAAAGGCTGTGATATTTGACTTGTGTTTTTTTGTTAAAGTTTTCAAAACCTATTTTGTGTATACCATACAGTCATTGCATTTTTTTTATGAAAAAAATTTCCTCGAGGCATTATGTCATATGGATCCTCTCAATTTCATTATCTTCTTTTCATGATTTAGCATAAATGGTTGCCAAAGAGGTTCCAACTAGAGCATATGGAAAATTAATTTCTCTTATGCTTTGATCAATTTCCATACCTTGTTTCAAAGTTCTCATTTTGGTATAGTCAAGGAGGTTGTGGGATTTAGATTTATTCTTGTCAAAAAAACATTTCCGATAATATGTTATTTTTCCACATGTATAGAACAAAGAGCTTGATTTTCGGTTGAAAACCTATGTTTAATCAAACTAAAAAAAATAGATAATAAAACTAAACATATTAAAATTATATTCGATTGATAGCTTGTTCTGAGGACTACCATCATCTAGTTGGGTTTGTGAAGTCTCCTCCATTTTCATCCTCAACCCGAGCTTCAAAGGGAAATTTTTTGTAGAGATTTGGTAGAAGAGGGGGAGGAGGGGAAAAAGGGGGGTTCTAGTGAATTACCCTTCACTAGAAGGGGGGTTCACTAGAACCCCCCTTCTAGCGAACCCCCCTTTAAATGTTGTTAAAAAATAAAACCCATTGAAGGGGGGTTCTAGTGAAACCCACCTTCTAGTGAACCCTTTAGGGGGTTCTAGAGAACCCCTCTTTATTGCGAACCCCCTAAAGTTTTTTCCATCTAAAAATGCATTTTTCCTTCCTCAACGTCAATTGTAAACCAATTTTGTGGGTTTACCCAGCTGCTTTTTATCTCCATTGTTATTTGCAGAGATGGTCATACTTTTTCAAACTTTATACTTTATAAAATTTTCCCTAAATATTTAGGGTTCCAAAAGTTGTGTATCAAAGGAAGTGGGCCCAATTTTTTTTGAAGTTGTTTTTCCTCAAAGGGGATAAATTTAAGCCCACATTCTCCAAGCATAGGAGTCCTTTTGTGTTAATATATAGGTCTTCATGTTTGTTAGTGTGAGCAAAGGATCATGTGGCTATGAAGATGTCTCTCACATGTGGTGATTGGTGCTACTATGCTCTCTAGAGTTTTCTTGGTGTTGGCATGGAGATCAGGTAATGAGCCCCACCATTTATTGCACCAAATTAGGTTCAATTCTTTTTTGGAAGTTTTTATACTTTTGAAAGCACTATCTTTGAATTTTTTTGAAGAATTCAATTATAATGGTTTCTTTGGAGAAAGGGAACTTTAAGCAATGGAGTGATTTTATTCTCACTCATCTTAGTTAGCAAAATATATTGCCATATTTATATAATGAGGTTCCTTTTCTAGGCACACCTTGTGGGTATATGATTTGGAAAGGATATAGGGCTCAAGTATTTAGAGTTATTTATGAGCATATAAATGATGATGACCTTTTGGATTCACTTATTCATTTTGAGTGCCCTTATGCTCTTTGGACTTGCATTTGAGAATAGTATGGAGATCATGATACTCCACTATCTCTTGATGATCCTCTTGCCAATACTAGTGTGCCTCTTTATTCTTCAAAGAAGATAAACCATGATTGTGATCCTTTGGAGGTTTTTGAGACTTTAGATGAGGTTGTAGTTGCTTAAGAGGTTCTTGATTATTTGACAGAGATAATTGATCCACCATCATTAACTACTTCCATCATTCCTGAGCAACAAGATTATCATTGTCTTTCTGATTGGGATTTGTATTTGCCGGACATTGGTTCATTGTTCATAGAATCTCACATTTTTGACTTGGAAGATACATTTGAAGGATTAATTTTCCTATTTGATGATAATGTTCAACTATCTTTGTCTTTGGAGAATGTTCAAAATCAATTTCTAGTGGTACCTTGTTTGTCACCTTCTATTGTGATTGGGAATGTTCTTGATTGGTTTGTGGAATCATCTTCCAAGGTCTTGGAAACACATGAGAAAATTTTAAAGACATTATCCTCATACATTTGGATTTCACTTGCTAATTCCTATCCAGAGTGGGAAGCATACCTACATTTATATTTGGTTTTGTTTCTTCCAAAAGGGAGACAAGTTGTTTGTCGACATTGGATCATGTTTTTTCTTTAGACACTTACCATTTTTCAAGTGATTACACATTGTGGGGGTGCTACATAGTCTCTCTCTTTCCCTTTTATGGGGGGTCATTGATTGTATATACCTAATGTATGTAGTCATTGGGGGGTGTTATTGAATCCTCCATCCATGCATTATTTTTGTTTTGTTTTCTTTCTTTTGGAGAGGGGTTTTTCTCACATGGTTATTCTCCTTTTCTCGGGTTGTGAGAGATTTATTTTTACATTGTAAATGGGTACCTAACATGGCCTTGTAGCCGGGACCCATTTTGCATTTCATTTTTGCATAATAATTCTCCCTAAGTTTGCACTTAAGGGGGGGTGTTAGTGTAGTGTTAAGTTTTAACATAGGGATAATTAGTTTTTCCTGTAGGGTAGTTGTTCACCCATCATATATTTCTTGCCTTCATAAGGCACTATTGTACATTATGTAAAATATCTCATCTTAATATTTTCATGTGTGGTGAAATAGCCTTGCATTGATTCTCTTGTATTCATGAAGATCTATTTGTAGGTTGTGATCCTAGGCTCGGTGGTTGACACCAACATAATTATGGTATTGATTTGATTTATACATCTCCCTACAATCCCAAAGGAAATATTAAAGTTAAATCCAACAAAAACTACCTCAAGAATATCACCAAGAAAACATAAAATATGAAAAAATGGGATGATAAAATGACATTTAAGACAACAATTAGAAATATCCCTTTTGAATTAATCTTTATAACTTATTTGAAAATTCCAATTGGTTTAGAGATTGGTATATATAGGTTATTATAAGTTGTTAAATGAGGAGAAAACAATGCAATCTTTTAGAGAATGTTGGAACATAGTTGTCCTAAATATTATAATATATTTTAGAATCACTATTGGTCATATGAAACTTGAAAAATAGTTCAAATCCTTAAGTGTACCATGGGATATCTACCCTCCAAATACTTGGGGCTTCAAAATTTATTTGGGAAACCTTTGGATTCCTTTTGGTTTGATTTGGTTAACAAGTTCAATTGTAAATTGGTTGGTGGAAGGATGCTCTAGTAAAAATAGTAGGAAAGCACAATGTTTTAAAAGCAACCATATAATTTTTTTTTTAAAAGAGGTATTTAGGCTAGGGTGGAGGAGAAAGAAATAATCCATCTTATGGCTTGGGAGGGTGTGTGTAGGCTTCAAAAGAAGGGTGGGCTAGGGATATGAAAGGTTAAATTAGGGATATGAAAGATTAAATAATTTAACTAAGCTCTTATGGCCAAGATAGCTTGGGAATTGGTGTTTGACCATAAGGAATAGATGAAGATTCTCAAAATAAGATATTTTTCTCATCACATGGGAGTTCACAAGTGTCATGGGATAGCTTGAATTTTCCTCTTAGGTCTTGCATTTGGAAGAACATTGGGGAAAACAGACCTCTCCTTAATAAAAGGTTAAATGGATGTTTGGAAATTGTTCTTCTATAAAATTTTGGGAGGATTTCTATATTTTGAACTCTCCCCTCTCTAGTTTGCATTGGGTGAAACATTTAAAAATCTTGTGTGTGAGGAATTTAGGTTGCAAGGTTGTTGATTATTTTGATTCAGGTTCTTGGAACCTTCTTAGTGCTTTGTTTCTGTCTCCTTGCCTATCTACTCTTGTTACTATGATGTGTGCCCTATTGGGAAGTCTTGATGTTTCATATTTGTGACCATTACCTAGATACAATGAGTTCAAAGTGAACTATTCATTCTCATGAGAGATAAATTTGTGTGAGCTACTAATAAAATATGAATCAATAAATTTGACTTAAAAACTACATAGTTGAATCTTCATATTAATACCATAACTTGAATTTAAACAATTTTAAAGAAAAAAGAAAAAAATTGCAAATTTTAAATAAACAAGTTATTTTTTAATCTATCATAATTATCTAGAGTATAATTAATTAAAAAATAAACACATGATGAAAACATAAATCTCTATAAAAGAAACTAATAACAATTTTTAAAAATACATTTATTATATCCCTTCTTTATAAGATATTTAAAATATTTATATGCAAGATGTTTATATATAATCATAGGCAAATTTATATAAAATATTTATTGTGGCTACGAATATAGTACCTTTATCTCATTAAAGAAATTTTAAAAGAAGTATTGTAAGCTTCCTACCGAAGGCCTTATCACAAACAATAGTAGCTTACTCCTCGACCTTATTTCATAGGCCATGGATTATTTCGCCCTGCCAAAGAAGTATTTTTGGTCACTCGTTCATTATTCCATTACGAAACGACAACTGAAAGAACTGCTCTAGTCTTGAGAGAGGACAACTTCTTTAGTGCCGGCTGTTTACCTTGGCTTAATCGAAACAAAGGAGTAGAGATATGGATCGCATGTTTTCTCACCTTCCGTTTCTCATCATCATTCTCTCTTTATTTCCAGGTCGCTTATACAACACACCATTTCATACTTTCCTCCTTCTATACTCGTATGATTTGCATTTAAATCGATCGAATTGCAGGGAGAGGCATTGCGGACAAAGCTCAGGCGCTGTTTGTGTTTGGAGACTCTTATGCCGACACAGGAAATCACGATCCATACAATCAAAGCGTAAACCAGCCTTGGAGACGACCGTACGGTTTGACGTGGCCTGGCTATCCTGCAGGCAGATTTTCTTCTGGAAAAATCCACAGATTTTTGGGGTAAACCTTTCTTTTACTCAGAAACGGTGTAATATCAGGTTTTAAGCAGCCTGTAGATTATCTACCTGTGGTTGTGGTGTGTGCAGGGGATATTTTAGGACTTCCCGCTCCCATACCTTATGAGCTGCTGAAAAGTCATGACTGTAAAGAAACTGCAAAGAAGATTCAACAAGGAGTGAATTTTGCAGTGGGAGGCAGTGCAATATTTCGAGCCTACGGTTTCACAACAGTACCACAACAGGTGAAGCAGTTTAAGAAGCTGGTTGGAGGAAGTCATGGGTTCGATTCTCACAAGCTCTCGCGGTCTATAGTGCTTATCTCTGTGGTTGGTAACGATTATGGCGCATTCCTTTCTAGAAGAAACGGCTCCATTGAGGTAGTTGAAGTCCTGAAGGCCTTTCTTCGACTGCAGAAACTTCATAACATTTAATTTTCTTCAATTTGTGGGCTTATTACAGGGACTGATCGATCTGGTTAAGCCTGTGGTAAGCGGGATAATCGACACTGTAAAAGATCTGTATGAATGCGGGCTTAGGAATTTTGCGGTGAGTAATATTTATAGTTTGGGGTGCAGGCCTCAAATCGGCAAAACATCCTGTAATTCAAGCTACGATGAAATTGGAGCTCTCCATGCGAGATTGCTGAGGGAGGGTACAGAATGCCTCAGATTGGATCTGAAGGATTTGTCCATCATAATTTCAGACTTGTCGTCAGCAATTAATCATATATTCTCCACTCCTGCGCAATTTGGTACTTCAAAATCTGTGCATTTCTTGTGTGTAATGAATCTTTCAAATCTATATTTTCTGAACAATACTCTCTTACTTTTGTTATTGTAATTATGTGGTAGGTTTTGTGGATTTTTTCGTTCCTTGCTGTGCTGTGAAAGGTGGGGTTGGTCTGTGTGGAGAGGTGGACGAAATAGGAAGGCCTGTATATGAAGTGTGTTCTGACGTGGATGACAAGTTTTACTGGGATTTTATTCATCCAACGCAACGAGGATGGCATACGATAATGTCACTGTACAGTAATGGAGCACTAGGGGAGAATAAAATATTAAGTTTTATAAAGGGGACCCCAAATGTTATTGAGTGGCTACAGTCACTTGGATTCATTGCAAGCATAAACAACCCAACGTTAACACCCAACTCCACTACCTAAATAAGCTGTTGTAGGTATTGCTTGATTTATAAATGGATTTTTAAACGGTTAGAATTTTCCGAGAGGAAAAGGACGAGCAGAAATTATAATCAAATTGTTCTGATCCCATTTTTCTTTTTCCAAAACAGTATTATTGAATGTCTTTTCTTTGGTTTGGACTTATAACAAAAAGGTATAAGAGATAATTAATTAATTTGAATCAAACTTTTTATTTTGTTTTATACTTATTGTGAGGAGAGTGTCTTGATACATAATTTTGTGTAAGTTTAGATCTTTTATCTTATGTAATGTCATTTATATAAATATATCACTCATTCATATTGACATGTTTGCATACCCATGCATGTATGCATTCTCTTACACATGTCATCAATTGCAATGTTGCCCGTTTTATGGTTATGAATATGTTGAAAGATACACTAGCATCCTCGTGTTTATGGATTTGTCCTAGCCAAGTTCAAATTTTATTTACTCTCACTTTTATCATTTTTCGCTTGGAGCCAAGTAAATATAAATTTGTCTAATGTGTTGGTATACCATTATATTTAAAGACATTTCATTCATTCATTTTATATATGAGGGCATACATGATTTGAGAGAATTATCTGAGTATCATTTTCTTTATACACTTGAATTGGTTTACTAAAAGAAACTTGGTTCTATACAAACACTCATATAATATTTGATTAGTTAGTGTATAAGAGTAATACCGTATTCTCAATAGTTATAATATTTGACTTGGTGAATAATATTGTGTTTTGTATTTAAGTTTTTAGAAATTTCTTTCTTCTACAATCATTTTTTTTTTCATTAAAAAAGATGCATTGAAGATGTTATCGAGTTTTTCTTTGTTGAGAGAAAATATCTCTTGTTATTTTTGTCCTTGTGCACCAAAATCAATTGCTATTAGAACCAAAAGGATCACAACCTTGGATCTAGTCTCCTTGAAGGTTTGATAAACCATTACAAGCTTACTCCCTTTTTGGTTGCCTTAGATTTAGAAACCTTGAGCGTTTCATTTGGTACTTCCTTTTAGATCTTTATTTTCAACCCAAGATCTAATCTTCTTGAGAGTTTCTTTCTTTAATCCTTTTTAGAACTATATTCTCTTTTTTTTTAAGCTATCACAATACAAAAATTTGCAACTCATTTTTGGGGCCTTCCAAGTGGTATTCAAGGATTTTAATTAGTGTCAAATAAATCTTTGTTCAATTTGACCCATCTACCTCATCAAGATCTTCAATTTTCTAAAAAAATGTTAAAATTGAAGTGTTTCGAATCAAAAGTTATGCCCTCCAAAAGGTACTCTATTGAGAAACCCTCTATATGAAAAGTTTTTTTTTTTGTGCTCCATATTTTAATAGATATGAAGTGAGATACCTAGTTAGAAGAGACTTTTTAAGAGTTAGTGAACATGAGTACTATCCAATGAAATTGTAAAATCAAATATGGATCCCAAATTGTGTCATGGAACTCTACTACCTTCTAGCTAATATTTGAGCAGCTCAAACTCTTGGTATCTAAATAACTTGAAACAAATGCTTCCAATCCAAAACTTGATGAAATATTCAATGGTAAAAAAATTGTCCCTTGGCTTTGTAATATCGAGGCTTGTTTCAAGAAATGGCATGATTTGACTAACCCCAAATAATTACAATTTTTTTATGTCTATCTATCAAATTTAGATCTAGACTAGTGGAAAAATAATAAAACAACAATTACAAAAAAAGTACAAGAGATCAATAAGTGGTCAAAACTACAAGAAGCTATAAATGAAAGCTTATATTCCATAGATATATGCAATTTTTTTGAGGTCATTGACTATAACTTAGGAAATATTAGGGTTAACGAGTTCAATAGTATATTGGTAACCTTAACAAGCTTCAAGTCAAGCCAACATTTTAGATGAAAAAGACGTATTGGTTATTAAAGTCCTTTCTAGCCTATATCATTTTTCCCTTGTAAGGATCTAACTATGTTTGAAATTAAATCTTTAGATAGGATTTTTAGGCTTGCAATGGCTACAAAAGTAAATTAGGGTTTAAAAAGTGGATACAATATGGTATCCTTAAAACATCCAATAGCCCTAGTGTCTAATCACAATTCTCTAATAAGTCACCTTTCTCTATAACTAGTATAAATAATTTTTTTTGTAGCTATCACAAGTGATGGGGTAATTTCCATTAGGAGTTTAAGGTACTCCAAAGTAAGAGAGGAGAATAAAAATCCTTGTAGCAGAGCTATACAAAAATATGGAAGAGGTGGAGGATCTACCCATAATCAAGGTTGATAATACTATAAATCTTAATCATTCCCTTATTCTCACATGACTAAGAAATACTCTAAAAAAATTCCTATCTCTATTTTCACATAGAATTACCAAGTCAATAATACTCTAGTAATTTTGATCATAGATAATGGAAGTGAAAATAATAGGGTCAAACAAAGGTTGGTCACCCCTCTTCAAATCTCGACATATGATCATCCAAAATCATACCATATTAGTTGGGTATAGGAACATGGGTTGTATAAGTTAATCAAAAGGATTATGCAGTTGCATTTATTGTTGGTTCTTTCAAGGATAGAGTTGTGTGTGATGTAACACCATTATATTTCCTAGATCTCCTTCATGATCAACCATTCCAATATGATCACAATACAATTTATGATGGATGCCCAAACACCTACCATAAAAAATATGGCATGTTGTATAATATTACTTCTACCTCTAGTGCTAAATCATATTTCATTTTAGGTATGTATATTAAATAGGTAAACGTATCCAAATATTCAACACTGAATATCATTTTCTGAACTGAGGAGGATAATTAGGATAAGTTGTTCCCTCTTTCTACAAGAAGTTTAGTGGAGAGATACTCTCTTTTTTAAGAGCCCAAAATATTAACACTTCTAAAATTGTTAGTTATTCTATATATTTTTGAGATATTTAGAAAAGCATGATTTTTATGCTAATGTTTAAATTTGACTAATTCTATGTTAATTTTTAGTATTTCTAAAATTTATTTAGTCAAAACATGGCTAACACCTTGTAGTTTGTGTCTTTTTTTTCTATTTTTTTTAATGAATATAAATGATTTCTTACTAATTTTTAAAGTGGACAAATCCTAAAAAATAAAAAATTGAGAGTGCTCTTCCCTAATTTTGTTGGAAACTAATTGAAATGTATTTTTTTAATGTGTATAGAATAGAGTATAGTTGATATAAATGTATTTAGTTTCAAACTTTGATGAATGGGTAAAAGAAAATAAAAATAACATACATTGTATTTTTTTTTTTTAAATAGGGACACTCACAAAAAGAAATTAAAGATCAAAATATTAGCATATTTGGAATATAGAAAAAAATAAATATTTAAAAAGCTAAGAGAGATCTCGTCATTATTTTGTTTTTTTTTTAACTCAACATTGAAAGATAGGAAAACTTGATGAAGAAAACACTTGCTATTTAGTCATTTTTTAAAAAATTATAAGAAACATTCCTATATAGACATAGACATGCAAGCCATTTATATTTAAAAATGGTGGATGCAAAGGAAGAGTAGGTGCGTTCGAATGCTATGAAGGATTTTTCCGATGGCAACCCCATGCAGTTAGTAGAAATCAAAGGATAAGGATGATGGGATCATGATGCTGAAGCAGAATTCTCCACGGAGTGGAAAAAACAAGTGGACAATGAACAATGGAGGAGGCAAAATGATTGGTTCGTCCTAGGCAAAGGCAACAAAAATCCAAGGGGCTATAGTGAAAATGGTGGAAAATGGCAAAAGCATTCACATCAACACAAGAAAAGGTATCATGGCCAAGGAAACAAAAAGAAAAAATAGTGGGATCCAAATTAGAGAAAAAATGGCAAGAATGGATAGATGAGAAACCCTAATTTTCATTCCTCACTTGGTGATCCAAATTATGGGGTCCAAAATAATGTCTAAAAGGATAAAGGGAAAGCGACAACTAGGAATACCTTTAGTACCTCAATGGTTTGAAGCTCAGTGAAGATTCATCCAAAGAAAGAGTCGTTGGAGCAGCTTGGCCTCCTAGTGAAGTGGTTTAGCAAGGGTCTAAATTAGGATAGATTGATTCATTGGTGGAAAGGAAAGTAGGGGAAAGAGCTTCAATTCAAAGCCCTGGGTAATGAATTCTTTACAATGATATACCCTACACAAGAAATCAAGGAATTGATTGTTAATGGTGTTTGGATTTTAGATGCCTAGGTCTTTTACACCTAAAGATGGAGGCCTAGATTTGATTTGTTTGGCTGCTAGATATATTTGACTCAAGAATGGATAAAATTGCCTAATCTTCCCTGGAATTTTGGGCCCCTAACATATTGGAAGAAATTGGTAATAGCCTTTAATCATACTTATGTGTTGAAGAGTGACTAGAATCAAATGGAATTATCATCTATGGGTATGTGCAACATCATCATGGAAAAAATAGGCCCTTAGGTGGCAAAAAATTCAAAAAAATCAGAGTTAGGCAACTTGACGTAAAAATTTGAATAAGTTATCTATATTATTTCAAAAATATGTAAGAATAGAATCTGTAGCAAATTGAATGTACATTCTAAACTACTAGGTTTATTTAAAAAAAATATATATCTATTTGGTAAAAATTTGTAATTTAAATGTAGTAGTACTTAAATTTCAGGGAAAAAATAAGAAGTAGGTGTATGTCTAACCACCCTAACCACAATAAAATGATAATATTTTTTTATAAGATTTTAGACATAAGTAGAGGACTCATGTTCAGATGTGATGCATATTTTTTTGTAATTTTTTTCTAAGTAAATAATTAATTATGATTTTTTTATGACAACTTTTAAAAAATATAAAAACTAGTATGTTTGACCACCTTAACTTGGTCAAAACTTCATGAAATTCAAATTTTCTTTTTTTAATCCTACAGTATGTGAATCATAGAATGCGATGCATGTTTTGTATTCAAAAAAAGTGATACCATTTGAAAACTATAGATGTTTTTCAATTAGCCTATCAGTCAATACTTTAGTTGTAATTCAAATAGAAAATGAATAATAATTATTTATTAAATTAAAAGTATTAAAGCATAATTTTTATTGGCGGAAAGATAAGAATCTCCTTTAAAAACCCATTTAATTTCATCAATTTTGGGTAAAAAAAAAGTTGTTGGCCACATACCCTACAAATACCCATCATATTGCCACTTTTTGGCCCATCATGATCCTGCACATACCCCTATACTAGATTATGTGTGGAAAGAAGGAAAATTGAATGGTATTGGCAAGAGATAATGCTCTTCACTATTTGGGGAAGTTGTACACAAAATATTATATTTGATCCTCTCCCCAATGGTGAACTAATCAAGATACTCAGCTAGAGATCAATCAACATGGACACTAAACATCAAGAGAATGGTGTTCATGCTTCTAAGGTGCCTAGATCATGGAATTCAGTGCTAACATAGCTTGACAAGGTTGAGATGGAAGAGCAAAGGAAAGAGAAAAATAACCTTGGGGTGTTGGAAGAGAAATGGGACTTGGCTTCTTTGCCACAAGCCTAGAGGGGGGAACTTCATCATAATATTTTTGAGGCTATTGATCTATTAGGAAACAAGGTGAGGGAAGAAGACCTCAATTCCCTTCCCTAATTGAAGTTGGCAATGAATTAGCTGAATAGGCCAAAGTAGCAAAGAGCAGGGCATTTAGTTTGGAAGAGGATGGACTTCTAGATGATTGGATTGAAGGTCCAACCCTAGTAGAGGCTGAGTTGTAGCCAGAAGAGGAAGTAGCCAAACAAAAATCAAGCAAAAGATAAACTGTTTCAACTTTTCCTCAAGGGGAGTTGGGAAAGCTTGGTATTTTCCAGAAAGAGACTCTCAAACTCACCCCTAATTGTGGTGATAGTAAGAAGCGTGGGAGAATTCCCAACCAAGAAAACCTAAAGTGGGACGGTGAGGCCAATGGACAACTAAAAGAAAATGAGATGATGAAAGTAGGGAAGGGTGAAGCCCTTCCTCAATAGCAATGAAACTCATATCATGGAATGTTAGGGGTTTAAATTCCCCTAACAAAAGGTGCATGATATGGTACCAACTCAAATCATTCCAAGTGGACATTTGTTTGCTTTAGGAAACCAAATTAGGATAACAAGATAAGGTGCTCTTTCGTAGGAAAATGAAACAGTACATAATGTGTGGGGTAAACATGGTCAGACCCTCAAGTAGTCTTATGATTCTATGGAGCCCACAAAATGTGATAGTAGAGGAATATGTAGCTAATAGACATTGGATCGCATGCAAAGTAAGAAGTTTGGCCTCCAATTTATGTTTTTTTCTCATCAATGTCTATGGTCCAATAAGCTATATTTAGAAAAGGAAAGTATGGGAAGAATTGGCCCTTATATGTAACAACTCAAGGTTTTAGTTTTGCATCATCGGTGGTGACTTCAATGCCACACTAAGATTGGAAGATAGAAAAGATAGGGTGGCAATAAAATTACAATCTCAAATTGACTTTGAAGTCTTTATGGAAAGAAACATGCTAGTTGAATTGTAAATGGTGAATAGGAAGTTCACTTGGACAAACAAAAGTAGGGGCTTCTATAACATTGCTGAAAAATTGGACTAATTTTTCTTCAAGGGAGATATGGGATTATTCCCACTCACTATGGACTGCAAAATTGGCCCCAAGGTGGGCTTAGATCACTGTCTAGTATAATTGGAGATTGTTGGGGAAAGGGGCCCCACTAGATGCCCTTTCAAATTTGAAAATATCTAGTTCAAGGATCCAAAATTTATGGACTTGGTTGCGCAATGGTGATCAGGCTACAATCTAGGAGGATCTGATATGTTTAATATAGTTGTCAAACTGAAAGAACTAAAACAAAATATCAAATGATAGAATAGCGATTGCTTCAAAAATACATTTGAAGAAAAAAGGAAAGCAGAGGAGGAACTAAAGGAATTGTCAGAGAAAGTAACAAGGAGGACATGAATAAGTAGAGTTTCTTAGAAGAGAAGATACTCTTGTATACACCTACAATTGGTCAAGAAAATTAATTAATTAAATACTAGTTATTTAATTAGTGACCCCTTTTGGGGTTGGGGCCCTAGCTTGGTTGGCTAAATCTTTCCTGTAGCAGGAGGTTGGTCACAAGTTCTAGTCTCCCCCACCCCCGTGGTACCAGAGGGCATGTCGCACCAGCCCCGCCGGTCACATTAAAAAGTTTACCAGGTGCACTGCAGTTTATAGGGGGTCGTGCTACCCAATTCCTACAGTCTAAAAATAAAAAAATAAAAAATAATGACCCCTTTTATTTCATCTACTTATAAATAAATTCTCAATTTATTTATATAGTTCACACTTTTCTAAATTCTTCATCTCAAACCACATTCTTCTAAATTTAATTAAATAAAAAAATGCCAATAGTTTGTTTAATTAAATATCTTCTCACTAAGTTTGAATAATTCCAAATTCAAATTTAGTCACATCTCTACAAAATTTTTTGACCATATCATCAGGTATCACATGCATTTAAATATGACTAATAGTTAAATTGCATTATTCTCAACCAATTCCATAACAAACTTTTGATACTTGGCTTTCTCACACATTTTATTCTCTCATACATTTGGCATGTTGCCCTTGGTCAAGGGAACATCCTCCATGATTCTTCCATCTCCACTATTCATCTCTCATGCTAAAATCTCATCCGTTGATTGTTGCCACATGACAAGATGATTTGGAAATCCTATAAATACAAACCCATTCTACATCATTTAACATCACATCTTTAAGTAAACTTATTATGCAAGAATAACAATGGAGCATTTGGACCATTTAGAGTTTGAGTATAGACCATTTAGGAATCTATCATTTAGAATTGTTTCATCATTCTAGTTTAATATCATGGCTTAGTATCTGCATTTCCATTATCATCTTAGTAGCATAATCTTCACTTTATCATAGCAGCATTAATATCACAACATCATGGCATCAATCACATAGTTTATATTTTATGTAGGAATTTGTTTATTGCATATTACATCTTGTTTCTTAGGTTGTCATCCAAACTAGTCATAGTACATATACAAATCTAAGAGCACTAATTAAAGGATCCTTGAGAATAGAGAACAATGGAACAAGTTTAGAGTTTCGTTTTGTTTTAATTTGATTAGTTTATGATTCAAATCTTTAATGTCATACATCTCATTGCTTGTGTGATCTTGTTTAGTATAGACATTTTATCATCACACATAAATTGGTGCCCACCATGGGGCCTAGCCCCTTTTTATTGATTTTTTTTGGAAGTTGTGTTACAAATTTTGGATGTGAAAATCTTTTAGCGTGACTATTAGTTCTTTTGGCGCATCTGAAAAGTATTTTAACGCATACAAACTCTATTAGGACACATCTAGAAGATATTCCAACACATACAAACTATGTTATGGTGCATCCAAAAAGTCTTTAAGCACATACAACATCTACTTTCGTGCATACAAGGATTTTTATAGCGCATTCAATTTTTTATTTTAGTGCATTCATTTAGTTTTGTAGCGCATCTGATAGTTCTTTTAGTGCATTCAATTGATATTTTAGTGCATTGGATGACTGTTTTAGCGCATCTGATTAGTTTTGTAAAATTTATGAGAACTAATTGATGTTTTCTACTTGTAGGTACTTTTATATGCTAGTCAAAGACAATCTTATGCAACTATTGATGATGCATGTAGGGGTTAGAGTTGTTTAATGCTTTCTTTTGATTAAATTAGGAACCTAGTTTATTTAAAAAGTTAAAGAACCCCTTGTATTTTGTACTTGAAGTGATATGCCTATGCTCTCCCCTTAACTGGGTGACCAAAATGCTAGACTCACTATTTTATGCTTTATTAACACCTTTAGAAGGCCTACTGTAGTGGGAAAAAATACTCATCCTATGGGAACAACCTAAGTGGGAACAACCAAAGCCAAGTTTTCCAACCCACTATAATCAAAAATGAATTTTGGGAAAGTCTACAATTTGATGGTAGTGTGCAAGATAACCATCCCAAAAGCCTTTGTTCTAAAGGTTGGGAGGTCTCCTAAGGGAGTTTATGTATTGCTGCACCAAACGGAAACCCTTACTATGAAATTTAGTGTAGAAGCCAACCGAGTCAATTTTTTAACACTTTCTATATCACAGTGCAAGGGGAGGGATGAATCTACCCCCAAGATACTCACCAAACAACCATTAAGGATTATTGGCGAAAAGTGAAGGATTCGGCTTTGGCTAAGACCTGAGAAAGGAAAAAACATGGGTGCCCTCTAGTGGGCGATAGGGTTGTGTTGTTGGTAACACAAGGGCAGACAACTAAGAAGGGTGGTGGGTGAATTAGTTGTCTCAAAAATTAAACTTAGTAAACTTATTCTTTGATTTGATAAATAAACATGGAAGCATAAACCATCACCACATCAGAAACACACATAACACCAAGACTTTTTTACATGGAAACCCTATTAGGGGAAAAAACATGGTGGAGATTAGTCCACAAGATTATACTCTATTAAAAGTATAAAAGAATTATAAATGGGAATGCACATGCATTCAAGCGCACTACCTAAAGCTCACTACTCAAATACAAAAAAGGTTTACTACCCAAAGGAAGACACACTATCTTACAGAAAATTTTGGATTACATCCAAAATATTTTGAATTGAGAAAATAGCATCTACTAATGCCTAATTATAGTTTTGGTTAAGCACATAAACATCTGCTCACTCTTCTTCACACTTTACTTTTTCCTTCAAATGATTAGAAAATTATTTGCACATAAGACTCACACATATCTACAATGGTTCATACATATCTACAACTAGGGATAACATCATCTACATGTTAGATTCAACCAAATATAAAATGAGTACAAACTTTTGGGCCAAATTAGAAAACAATTTTCAATGCGCACTAACCAATGTCAGCCACAACATAGTGAAGACCCAAAACAACATCCTCAAACATGAATCACCTTAGAAAATTATGCCTCGAAGATCCACAACATTCTACAATCACCCTATTAGCCATGAACAAGAAAAACATGAACTCAAAGAAGAAAATCACCAATCACGGGCACAACGATCAATGCAGATGTACAAAATAGATAGAGCACAAACTAGAAAAATCCACAAGCCTCATGAATCACTATAGAAGCATCTAGAACAATTCAAATTACTAGAATGACATATTTTTCTTTCAAGAACACCAATTGGAGCAACAAAACAACTGTCGAAACACAGATACTCATAACATGATCAAATCTTCATGCAAATATTTGAAACTTTACATGGATAAACTAGATAGACTCGAAAACAAACCCTTTAATCCACAAACTCTTATCATTAACATACTAAGCTAGCCAACAACAAAACTTTACTGCATCACTGACAACTTGCAACTTATTTTATTAAAATTTTCTCAATATATTTGGCATATACAACCTTAATGTCAATAGTGTTGACATCAATGACAACCACATACCAACAACATCCAAAAATCTCCCCCTTTCGCATTGATGGAAAAACATGGTGTGAAAAACACCAAAAACGCAACTATCTTTAATACTTTCTCCCCCTTAGATTTTGACTCTTCTCCCCCTTGGACATGAATGAAAAAGATACACATTATCTTTCTCCACGCAAGCTTTGAACCACATTTATGAACATTTGATTACTCCCTCTGAGTAGTAGCCACCACAACATCAATCTGAATCAAGATATGACTATGAAATGCACGAACTAATGCAATTCAATGCATCTTAATTCTGATTAGGAGGGGTAACAACCCTAGCTTCCCTCTAAGATACTCGAAAGTATCCTTAGGCAAAGGCTTTGTAAAGATATCTACAATTTGTTCCTTAGTGGGCACATACTCCAATCTGACTTCCTTTTCACTCACCTCTCTCAAAAAGTGAAACTTGATAGATATATGCTTGGTTTTTGAATGCAACACCAGATTCTTAGAAATGTTAATTGCACTTGAATTATCACTTAATATAGCAATAGGCTCATCATACACAGCTTTGATATCTTTCAATATTTGCTTCATCCACAATACTTGAGTACAATTGTTAGTAGCAACAATGTATTCTACCTCTTCAATAGATAAAGAAATGGCATTCTGCTTCTTAATTAACCATGAAATAAGCTTGTTTCCAAAGAAAAATGCACCACCACTAGTACTCTTTATGTCATTCACATCTCCTGCCCAATCAACATTAGTAACAGCACTCAAAGTAAGGTCATCTTCTTTAGGATACCATAGGCCAAAATCAACTGTCCTCTTCAAGTATCTGAAAATCCTCTTCACAGCTACCACAAAAGATTCCTTAGGATTAGCTTGAAATCTTGCAACAATGCATACGACATTCATGATATCAGGTCTAGTTTGAGTCAAACAAAGAAATCCACCAATCATTGATTAGTATCTAGTCTAGTTTTCTTTAGGTGAATCATCATCTTGTGTCAGCTTACATCTGGTCACCATAGGTGTACCAACTGGCTTTGAATCTTCCATACCAAACTTCTTTAGTAATTCTTTCACATACTTGGATTGAGATATAAAGATCCCTTTATCTGGCTAAGTAATTTTCAATCCCAAAAAGAATTTCATTTCTCTAATCATAGACATCTCAAACTCACTCTACATCTCGTTAGAAAACTTCATGCTCAAACTATCATCTCCTCTAAAAATGACATCATCAACAAAGACTTCTACAATCAAATCTTTATCATGATCAGTCTTGAAATACAAATTACTATCAGCAGTACCTTTATTAAATCCAAGCTTCAATAAATACTTGTCCAATCTGGTATACCATGCTCTTGGGGCTTGCTTAAGTCCATACAATGCTTTCTTCAACTGACAAACCATATCTCCCTGATCAGTCAATTGAAATCCATCAGGTTGCTCAATACACACTTCTTCTTCCAATTTGCCATTTAGAAATGCTAACTTGACATCCATTTGATAAACCTTGAAGTTTTTGTAAGCAACATAAGCAAGAAATAGTCTCATAGCTTCAATCCTAGCATCAAGAGAAAAAGTTTCTTCAAAGTCAATTCCTTCCATATGAGAATATCCTTTACACACTAGTCTTGCTTTGTTTCTAACAACTTCACCTTGCTCATTCAATTTGTTTTGAAAGACCCATTTATTTCCAATTACATTTTTTTCCTTAGGTCTAGGAACAAGAATCCATGTATCATTCTTCTCAATCTACAGTAGTTCTCCTTTCATTACTTCCACCCAATGTTCATCTTTGCATGCTTCATTGACACTATTAGGTTTAATCTTTGAGATCAAACAATATTCTTCTACAATTCTTCTCCTAGTTTGAACACCTTTTTTCTTATCATGAATAATCTGATCTTCTGAATGATTTAGTCTTACATACCCTAGAGTCTTAAGATGTTCTTGAACTTCATGCTCTTTCGATCTCACTTCTACACTTCCACTAGTTCCTTCCTCTTGATTTTCTTGATTCATGAGAATGATTTGAACTTGATTTTGAGCTTGGAATTTCTTTCCTTTATTTGAATTGTCATTATGATCATCTAAATCATATACATAGGTTCTGGATGGTCTAACTATGTCTTCATCAACCTTGAAATTAGCACTTTCAACTACTTTCCTCAATCTCTTATTGTACCACCGATAGGCTTTGCTTTTAGTAGAATAACCAAGAAAGATTCCTTCATCACTCCTAGCATCAAAATTTCCTATATTTTCATCTCTTTTGATATAGCATTTACTCCCAAAGATTTTGAAGTATCTAACAGTAGGCTTATGACCATAACATAATTCATAAGGAGTCTTACTAGTATCACCTTTGATTTGTACCAAGTTGAGAGTGTAAACGACATTACTCAAAACTCTTTAATAGATATGAGGAACATTTCCTTCTAGCAGAATAGTCCTAGAAGCTTCTTGAATTGTCCTGTTCTTCCTTTCCACAACTCCATTTTGCTAAGGGGTTCACAGTAATTGTCTCTTTATCCCATGCACTTCACAAAAAAAATTAAAATCACCAGAAGTGAATTCACCACCTTTATTTGATCTCAGAAATTTAATCTTCAGACCTATCTCTATCTCAACCATAGCCTTAAAAATCTTGAATGTCTCCAAAGCTTTAGATTTTTCCCTTAAGAAAGTAACCCACATCATTCTAGAATAATCATCAATAAGTAGCATGAAATACCTATATCCTTGTAAACTTCTGACTCTAGAAGGACCACACAAGTCAATATGCACAAGCTCCAACACTTCATTTCAACAATGTTATTTGCTTCGAAATGAAAATCTAGTTTGCTTCCCTAATTGGAATTCCTTGCATATAGTATTGGTAGGTTTTTATCAACTTAGGAAGATCTCTCACAGCCCGAGTACAACTTATCTTGATAATATTTTCAAAGCTTACATGACACATTCTCCTATATAGGTATGTGCAGGATCATCATGAAAAAAATAAGCCCTTAAGTGGTGAAAAATTCAGAAAAATCAGAGTTAGGCAACTTGATGTAAAAATTTGAATAAGTTATCTATATTATTTCAAAAATATGTAAGAATAGAATTTGTAGCAAATCGAGTGTAATTTCTAAACTACTAGGTTTTTTTTTTTTTTAAATCTATTTGGTGAAAATTTGAAATTTCAATGCAATAGTACTTATATTTCAGGGAAAAATTAAGAAGTAGGTGTTTGTCTAACCACCCTAACCACAATAAAATGACAATATTTTTTTATAAGATTTTAGATATAAGTAGAGGACTCATGTCCTGATGTGATGCATTTTTTCCAAGTAAATTAATTATGAATTTCTTATTACAAGTTTTAAAAATAAAAAAAGTATGTTTGACCACCTTAACTTGGTCAAAAATTCATGAAATTCATTTTTTTAATCTTATAGTATGTGAAGCATAGAATGTGACACATGTTTTGTACTCAAAAAATGTGATACTTTTTGAAAGCTATAGATGTTTTTCAATCATCTTATCAATCAGTACTTTAGTCGTAATTCAAATAGAAAATGAATAATAATAATTTATTAAATTCAAAGTAAAGCATAATTTATATTGGTGGAAAGTTGATAATCTCCTTTAAAAACCCTTTTCATTTCATGAATTTTGGGTAAAAAGGTCATCAACCATATACACTACACATAGCCATCATATCACCACTTTTTGGCCCATCATGATCCTGCACATACCCATTCCACAACCAAGTTTCATCAACTTGAGCAATCAGACAACTTTTACAAGTATCATTCAGGTGAAAGATATTACCTTTTGTTTTTGTGCCAGATGCAATCACATTTTTGGAACTCCCCAATATTCTAGACTTTCCATTCTTGAATTGAAGATTGTATCCCTTGTCAACCATCTATCCAATGCTTAAGAGATTATGCTTCAAACCTTCCACATATAGGAAAACATTAGTATTAAATGCTTACCATCAAGAGAAATGGATCCTCTACCATGGATTACACCAGTTTTTTTATCACCAAATCTTACAACACCATCATCATACTTTTCCAAACTCATAAATTTACTTTTATCACCTGTCATGTGATGAGAGCATCCACTATCAATCATCCATTCATCTTTTTCTTCAACTCTGGAAGCTAGGGATTTCTCCACATTTGTGCAACTAGTAGATTTAGTAGGTACAAGATCATTTTCCTTGATAGCAATAAATACCCATTCATCCTTACTTACATTCCCTTTATTAGATTCATCATATGTCACACCTTCATTAGCAGCAAAATAACACTTTCTTTGGAATCTAGGCTTGTTGGATCTTGGCTTAGGAACTATTTCTAGACACCTTGATGCAAAATGACCTATCTTATTGCAAGAAAAACATTTAATAGGCAATTTTCCTTTATACTTAGCTTCTCTTTTGGCTTCCCTCTTGACAAAAAGTGCTTCAAGCTCATCTAGTTATCTCTATTCTTTTTCAATCTCTCTCATTTCCTCCTCATACTTAAACACCTTTCTAGAAGAACTTTCTCTTATGTCATATCTCTACTTATCTTTTTTGGAGATAGTAGCTTTGAATACAGATTCTGTCTTAGGAAGAGAATCACCAAACTCACTTAACTCAAAAGCAGTAAGCTTACTAATCAACATATATCTGGTTACATTTGTCACAGTCTAGATCTCCACAATAGCTATAGCTTTGGCTTTGTACATAGTAGGAAAGGATCTAAGCACTTTAGCAACAATATTTGATTCTTCAAATGTTCCACCAGCACATCTGATACTACACACAAGTTCATTCAATCTATGCATAAAAGAAGTAATGTTATCATCATCTCCCATTCTTAGCATTTCATATTTCCCTTTCAAGCTTTGCAACTTAGCAATCTTCACATGTGTATCACCTTCATACAAAGTTTCCAACTTTTTCCAAATCTCATAATTAGTCTTTAGATCCATTACATTTGTCATCTTAGAATCAGTTAGAGCACTCAACAATGCTTCCTTAGCCTTGATAGTGTACTTGGCATCCTTAATCTCAACTGAAGTAGAAGGACAATTTTGTGGGATGGTATACCTATTCTTTGTAATTTTCTAGTAGGGTTCACCAATGCATCTCAAATGACACTCCATTAGAGTCTTCCATAGAGAATAATTTGTTCCATCAAATCGTGGACTATCCTTCTTATATGTCACCATCCTAGATCACCTCAAGCTATTAAACTTCTTCTGAGGAACCTACTCTGATACCAATTTTTGGCAACACAAGGGTAGACAACTGAGAGATGGGTTTCAGCTGTCTAAAAAATTAAACTTATAAAACTTATTCTCATATCTGATAAATAAATATGGAAGCATAAACCATCACCACATCAGAAACATACATAACACCAAGATTTTTTACGTGGAAACCCTATTAGGGGAAAAACCATAGTGGAGGTTAGTCCACAAGATGATACTCTATTAAAAGTATAAAATAATTATAAATGGGAATGCACATGCATTCAGGCACACTGCCTAGAGCTCACTACTCATAGAAAAATGCTTATTTCCCAAAGGAAGACACATTTTCTTACAAAAACATTCAAATTACATCCACAAGATTTTGAACTAAGAAAATAGCATCTACTAATGCTTGATTACAATTCTAGTTAAGCACATAAATATCTGGTCACTTTTCTTCACACTACCTTTTCCTTCGAATGATTAGAACATTATTCACACACACACCTCCAAATGGTATAAACAATCGCTCATATATATCCACAACTAGGGATAACATCATCTACATGTTGGCTTCAAAAAAATATAAAATGAGTACAAACTATTGGCCCAAATCAAAAAACAATTTTCAATGTGGACCAACCAATATCAACCACAACATAGTGAAGACATAAAACAACATCCTTGAACATGAACCACCTTTGAAAATTATGCCTCGAAGATCCACAACATGCTACAATCACCCTGTTGACCATGAATATGAAAACACATGAACTCAAAGAAGAAAATCACCAATCATGAGCACAACGATCAATGCAGACATACAACACATATAGAGAATGAACTAGAAACACCCACAAGCATCATGGATCACTATAGAAGCATCCACAACAATTCAAGTTACTAGAATCACATCATCTTCTTTGAGGAACACTAACTAAAGCAACAAAACAACTGTCAAAACACAGATACTCAAAACTCGATCAAATCTTCATGTGAATCTTTGAAACTTTACGTTGATAAAATAGCTATACTAAACAACAAACACTTTAATCTACAACCTCTTATCATCAACATACTGAGCTAGCCAACAACAAAAAATTACTATATATCTAACAACCTGCAACTTATTTTATTACAATTTTCTCAATATCCTCGACATATATAGCCTTAATCCCAATAGTGTTGACATCAATGACAACCACATACCAACAACATCCAACATGTGTGAGATGATTTGGTTTTAAGATGTGGGTTGTGATTTTTTAAGTGATCCTTGAGAATAAAAAAGTGCTTGAATTGTCTTCTCTTGTGTTAAACTAGTGGAAATCAAAAGAATCAGACCATATTCTTGAATACATGTCAGGGTATGTGCAGGATCACCATGGAAAAAATAGACCCTTAAGTGGAAAAAAAATCAGAACAATCAGAGTTAGGCAACTTGACATAAAAATTTGAATAAGTTATCTATATTATTTTAAAAATATGTAGTAAGAATAGAATTTGTAGCAAATTGAATGTAGTTTCTAAACTACTAGGTTTATTTTAAGAAAAAAAAAAACAATTTGGTGAAAATTTGAAATTTCAATGTAGTAGTACTTAAATTTCAGGGAAAAAATAAGAAGTAGGTGTCTATCTGACCACCCTAACCATAATAAAATGATAATATTTTTTTATAATATTTTATACATAAGTAGATGAATCATGTATGGATGTGATGAATATTTATTTGTAACTTTTTTCCAAGTAAATAATTAATTATGAAATTTTTATTACAATTTTTAAAAAATATTAAAACTCGTGTACCTGATCACCATAACCTGGTCAAAACTTCATGAAATTCAATTTTTCTTTTTTAAATACTATAGTATCATGAAATTCAATTTTTAGATTGCAACAACTAAAGTATCTTTGGGCACCCTGTTGGCACAGGAAGACTACTAGAAAGGAAAGGGAAATTTATTACATCAATAGAACTTTGAATGGCTATGTTCGATCAACTACACCTTTATTGAAAAATTCTATCTGGAATTAGTATTTTCTACTCAATAACTAAGACATTACATGTTTAATCACACCATCAAACTCTTAGCAAAAATTGATCCATTGAAGTACTTACTCAACAAAGTTGCCTTAACAGGAAGACTAGCCAAGTGGGTAATGATATTGAGCGAGTTTGGTATCCAGTATGTAGATAGGAAAGCAATCAAAGGTCAAGCCATAGAATATCAACTAGTAGAATCCCCATTACAAGATGATCATCCAATGAGCATTGAATTTCTAGATGTTGTTGTCCTAATAATGTTAGCACAACAATGGATGTTATACTTTGATGGCTCTTACACACAACATGGATCAGGCACAAGGATTTTGTTTATCACGCCTCAAGGACATACCATTCCAAAGTCCTACAAGTTAATGTTTCCTTGTACTAACAACAAAATTTAGTATGAGGAATTAATCATTGGCATCAAAGTAGCAGTCGAGTGGAAGATCATAGAGTTGCATGTCTATGGTGATTCCCAACTAGTCATTAACCAATTGAATGATGATTACCAAACAAAATATGATAAATTGATGCCATATAAAAGAATGGTTGATGAATTCAAAAATTACTTTGTGGAGATCAAATTTGAGTAGATTCCTAGAGGCAACAACAAAGTTGTTGATGCTATGGAAACCATTGCTTCTCTCTTGCAAATACCTGAAAAATGAGCCCATTATGAGTTCATGGTGGAACAATTGTTTAACACTACCTATGATAACCTCGAATCCCAAGTCATATACCATTTATTCAAGACTGATGCTTCTACCTATGGGAAAATATACACCTATCTAAAAGACAATACCCTTCCACTGGATTTATCCTGAAACCAAAAAAAAACTTTATTCGACAAGTAGCTCGACATACCTTGATAGCTGATGTACTTTACCAATGAGGTCTTGATGGTAATCTCCTTTGGTGTCTTGAACATAATAAAGTTGAAAATTATTTACAAGAGGTTCATGAACTATGGCACACATTCAAGTAGACTAACTTTAGCTAAGAAACTCCTACAATTGGGGTATTACTAGCCGAATATGGAGAAGAAATCATTTCAATATGTCCAAAAGTGTCAAAAATGTCAAATTCGCGGAAACTTGATACACACACCATAATAAGAGTTGCAACCATTCACCTCAACATGGCCTTTCTGTCAGTGGGGACTCAATCTTGTAGGGAAAATTCATCCAACTTCATCAAATGGATGCAAGTTCATCATCATAGTCACAAAGTACTTTATGAAGTGGAATGAATCTATTCCCCTAACAACCATCATAGGAAAAAAATTGCATCCTTCATCTTGAATTATATCATTTGTCGGTATGGTATTCCTCAATCCATTATCATGGACAATGACCAACCTTTTAAGAATCAGAATGTTCAAGAACTTTGTGAGAGGTTTCATATCCAACATCAGTTTTCTACACCCTACTATCCTCAAGGAAACAACCAAGAAGAGGCCTAAAAAAAAACTATCCTAAAACTCCAAAAGAAAATCATCAATGAGGTTGGACGTGACTGGGACGTTCAACTTAACCTTGCTTTGTGGGCTTATAGAACCAATATCTACACCCCAATAGGAGGTACACCCTATGCCCTACTCTATGGATTAGAGGCTAGTTTACCTATTGAGGTTGAGCTACCATCAATTCATGTGTCACTAAAGGGGATCATTTCAGAGGAAGACTATTGATTCTCTAGGTTACAAGAGTTGGAACTATTGGATGAACATCATCAACATGCAGTTCATCACCTAAAATCCTATCAACAGAGGATAACTAGAAGTTACAATCATAGAGTAAATCCTAGAACATTTGAGGTAGGTGACTTAGTCCTGAAAGAAAATCACCGTAATCAACATGATCGAGAAAAGAAGGGGAAATTTGAAGCAAACTGGCTATGTCTGGTGCAGGAGCACCTACACCTTGTTAACAAAAATTTAAATACTTGAAGGCTTGTTAGGTAGTTAGTAGGTGAATCTAGGGGTGTGTTTAGTTTACTTATGCTAAATAAGGTCTTAAAAGACCATTTTTCAATTTAATTGGGTGATTTAATGTTATAGGTGTTAAATGTGAAAAAGTTATTAAAATACACTTTTAGGGAATATTAAGAGTCTTAGAAGTTTAAAAAATAGTTAGGAACATTGGGAAGTTATGTTTGGAGGGAATATTTTATAAAATCCTCTTCATGGCTTGGACAACAGTTGTTAGAGGATTGTATTCAAATACTAATAACAAACACAACATTTTTGCAAATATACACTATTTTCTGAACTATTCTTCTTATGTACAGCCCCGTATAGTGAGTTTTTGTTTTGAAAATCATTCTAAATTGATGTAGTCTAGACTAGCTTTCATTTATGATAGATTTGATGGAGTATCATCAATCTTTGAGAGAGTTCTCCTTTTATCTCTGTTGCTTCCCCTACATTTTTCAGTTTCAATTGTTGAGGGTCTTTTAAAATGTTAATCTGACCGATTCCACATTTTGTTTCAAATCTCTAGTTATGGAATGGGTCTAATACTATCTAATTTAAATGCTAACATTTTTTGGTAGGTTGGCAAGTTGTGTTGTTCAAGATAGGATGATTCCCTAGGGTTGGGTAATGAAGTTTTCTATATGAAAATAGTGGTTTTGAGAAGGGTTTTGTAAAATTGTTGATGGAATTGATGTGGTGAAGGCATAGAGAGTCTCTACAAACCTAATTAAGTGTGTTGAATGCAATTTTGAAGTTTGAGAAGTTTTGGATTTGTGATTTTCAGAAAACCCTAGGTATTTGCAAGGAATTTGAGGGTTTCTTGGATCACCATAGTAAAGGTCTTGAATTGGTGAGTCAATTGGAGAATTTGGTGTTTTGTAATACAAATAATGGCTATCAAAAGAGTTTGAGTTTTTTTCATGTGATAAAAGGGTACTTCCTTTGGAAAATAGGGCTAATCTAGTAGCCTAATCTAGGGGTGGTTTAATGAATCTCAATATTGTGGTAAAGAAATCTCTTGAACCTTTTTGGATTTTTTTTTAATTTTTGTGGTGTCTTTTTTGATGTTTGGTTGGCCATTGTACGACCTTCTCTAAAAGATAACTCCAAGATTTGTGTTTTGAGGGCTAGTAACCTATTGGTGAGGGTTTCAAACAAATTAAGTGCTTTATGTTTAACGGGTAGATTCTCCTATTTGTGTTGGATCATTTTTTGTTGAAATAAATGTTATCACCACCTTGATTACATAAGGTGGTATTAGAGCTTAGGGACAAGGTCTCTTTGATTTCATTTTGTAGGTTTGAAGATAGAAGGTGAGAAGACAAGTTTGATAAGATTCCTTTGAAAGGTGTTGGAGCTGCTAGGGAGTTGTAAGATTTGAAGGAGAAGCATGCTAGTCTTCTAGAGTCACATAATGTAGTCTTGGTAAGGCTTGTTGCCTTGGAATAAAAGAAAATAAGAAATGAGAATGAAGAAAGTGAAATAGAGGAAGATGAAGAAGAATATAAGGATGTTGATGAAGAACTAGACCCTGAAGATCAAAGGATGGTGAAGATGCTCAAAGCAGTTAAAGGTGATTATTATTCATTTAAGGTAAAATTTGATCTTCCTGTGTATGGTGGTAATTTAAATGAATAAGAATTGCTTGATTGGATTACTGCTATAGATAATTACTTTTAAAGTGAAGATATTTTAGATGACTAGATGGTGAAGGTGGAAAACACAGAATTTAAAGGCCATACTCTTCTATGGTGGGACTATGAACAAGCAGAGAGGAGAAAACAAGTAAAACCAAGGATTACTTCATGGGATAAGATGGTGCAAAAATTTAAAGGTAAATTTCTTCCAAAAGATTATGAAGTTCAATTATATAAGAAATTTCAAGGTTTGAAACAAAAAGATCTAGATGTCAAGTCCTACGCTGATGAATTTTACAAATTAAGAATAAGGTCAAGAAGGGATGAAGATGAGATTGAAAAGGTGGCTAGATATCTAGGTGGTTTGAGATTTAATATTCAATATGAACTTGGTGTTGCTAACCCAAAGTCTATTGAGGAATTTTTTCAATTAGCAATCAAGGTGGAGGATAAGCTTAAAAGGAGGAAAGAAAAATTAGTGAGAGGGAGAGGAACTAGTGCAAGAGGGCTCGAGGAACAATCCCTACACCAAATTAGCCATTGGAAGAACAAGAAGGATCAAATAAAGGTAAGGAGCAAGGTGTTGATACTAGGGGAGGTAGAGGAAGGTTTAGTGGTGGTAGAAACACTAATGATTTTGGAGTGGGGTGTTATACTTGTAATGAATATGGCCACCCATCTTGGAAGTGTCCTGAAAGGGTTGGTAGTTCATCAAGTGGTGAAAAGAGGATTGATAGGAGAGCACAAATTATTCAAGAAGAGAAGTATGAAATAAATCATTCTACAAGTTTGAGAGATACTCCTAAAACATGGGAGATGTTGATGGTGAGGAAGACAATATTAAAGGAAACAAAAGAGGTGGAGCCATTGCAAAGGAAGATTCTTTTCAAAACTAATTGTAAGTGCAAGAATAAGGTATGTTGAGTTGTCATTGATTAAGGATCTACTGAGAATATGGTAACTAGTGAGATGATTAACAAACTAAATTTGAAAAAAGTACCTCATGAGTTGCCATATAAGGTGTCATGGTTGAGTGATGGGAAGTCTTTGTTGGTTAATGAAAAAGAAGTTGTTCAATTCTAGATTGGGGGTTATGGGGATAGTGTACTTTGTGATATGCTTCCCATGTATTGTTGTCACCTACTCCTAGGTAGACCTTGGCAATATGATAAGTGAGCATTGTATGATGGTAGAGAGAACACCTATACAATAATGAAGGATGGGTGCAGGTTTGTTTTGAATCCTTTGGTGGAAGATGAGAAGGGTAAAGAAAACATGATTATGTGTGGGAAAAAGGAACTTGTGAATGTTGTGGAAGAAGACAAAGGAATGGATACTTTAGACAGTTCAAGGTTTGAGAATACTGAGAAAGTAGGTAGGAAGGTTGATTTAGGTCTGTTGATAGTGAATTTGAATAAGAATGTTATGGTAGGATCCATTGTGTGTCCTTTGGTTGAGAGTAAGGGTGGAAAGCATGTAAAATTTGTAGGAACAATAAGGTATAAGTCCCTTAGTACAGTTGTTGATAAGTATGATAGTACAAACATACAAAAGGTTGACAAAATAGTAAGGCTAATGTTAGGGATGCAAGGACAGAATAGACAAGTGAGTAAGGGAAGTTGCAAGTATGAAGATGAGGTAAGGGTAAATTTAGTTCAAGAATAATTTGAAAAAAGTTTGTTTGTGGATGGGAAGTAAGAGATACAAATAAGGCTAGAAAAAAGGTCTTGTAAAAGGTAGATAGTAGGACTGATGGCAAGAGTTCTTTTTCTGTGGGGGTGTATGGTGCAGGAGCACCTACACCTTGTTAACAAAAAAATGAATACTTGAAGGCTTGTTAGGTGGTCAATAGGTGAATCTATGGGTTTGTTTAGTTTACTTATGCTAACTAAGGTCTTAAAAGACCATTTTTCAATGTAATTGGGCAATTTAATGTTATAGGTGTCAAATGTGGAAAAGTTGTTAAAATGTAATTATAGGGAATATTAAGAGTCTTAGAAGTTTAAAAAATAGTTAGGAACATTAGGAAGTTATGTTTTTGAGGGAAAATTTTATAAAATCCTCTTCATGGCTTGGGAAATAGTTGTTGAAGGATTGTATTCAAATACTAATAACAAACACAACATTTTTCTACAAATATACACTATTTTCTAAACTATTCTTCCTCTGTATGACCCCCTACAGTGAGTTTTTGTTTTGAAAATCATTCTAAACTGATTTATTCTAGACTAGCTTTCATTTGTGATAGATTTGATGGAATACCATCAAGCTTTGAGAGATTTCTTTGTTAATCTTTGTTGCTTCCCCTATATTTTATGTTTCAAGTGTTGAGGGTCTTTTAAAATGTTAATCTGACCCATTCCACTTTTAGTTTCAACTATCTCTTGTAGAATGGGTCTAATACTCTGTAATTTAAAAATTGACATGTTTTGGTAGGTTGGCGAGTTGTGTTGTTCAAGATAGGATGATTCCCTAGGGTTGTGCAATGAAGTTTTCTATGTGAAAATGGTGGTTTTCAGAAGGGTTTTGTAAAATTGTTGATGGAATTGACATGGTGAAGGAATTGAGAGTCTATATAGACCTAATTAAGTGTGTTGAATGCAATTTTGAAGTTTGAGGAGTTTTGGATTTGTGATTTTCTGAAAACCCTAGGTATTTGTAAGGAATTTGACAGTTTCTTAGACAATAGTAAAGGTCTTGAATCAGTGAATTGATAAGGGAATTTGGTGTTTTGTAACACAAATAATGAATTTCAAAATATTTTGAGTGTTTATCATGTGATAAAAGGGTACTTCCTTTGGAAAATAGGGCTAATCTAGTAGCCTAATTCAGGGGTGGTTTAATGAATCTCAATATTGTGGTAAAGAAATCTCTTGAACCTTTCTAGGATTTTGTTTTGGGTTATGTGAAGAGTCTTTGTTGATGTATGGTTGGTCATTATATGGAATTCTCTAAAAGATAACTCCAAGACTTGTCTTTTGAGGGATAGTAGCCTATTGGTGAGGGTTTCAAGCAAATTAAATGCTTTGTGTTTAAAGGGTAGATTCCCCTATTTGTCTTGGGTCATTTTGTGTTGAAAGAAAGGTTATCACCACCTTGCTTGCATGAAGGTCCCTTTGTCATTGTATTAGTCATTGGATCAGGAGGATATCAGTTGTCTACACCTAAAGGGGATTTGTTTGTTGAACCCCTCAACATCCTGCATCTCAAGAAATTCTACACCTGACTCATCTAGTGCATCAGAAGAAATGTTGAAAAAATAAAAAAACATTAGAAAATGTCTTGAAAAAATGGCTACTTTGATGAAAACCTAGCAAATAGGTGTCTCGGTAATGACAAAAAATCATAAAATCTAAAAAAGTGCAATAAAAACAAGTATTGAAAACCTGACAATAGGCACTATTTGTGATAGGTTAGCTTTTTCATCTATTTTGAGCATGTCAACCATTCACTTTTTTCATTCACTTTCACCATCAATCTACCTATCATCAAAAAGCTTCATGTATATATCTTGGCTTCGCAGTCATGTCTCACCCTAGACTAGGGGGAAAATCTTAAACTTACTGGGGGCAATAAACTTTGAGATTAAACCAACAGACAAACATCAGTCAGAAAACACAACAAACAAAATTATCATAGTGCAACCCAACATTGGACATCAATCACAAACATGAAAACATCAACCATCTATATCAAACAACAAAATCAATCAAATCAAAGCAAACTTTAAATGGATGATGTTCTTTTTGAATCATGGATTTATCATGCTGGCATGAATGTTCAACCATTGTACTTTTATTTTTTGTTATCATATCTCTGGAGCACCTCGATGATGTATTGAACTAGGAGATAGGAAGGTGCATGATTTTTCTTTTTTTGTTGTCTATGACTTGATCACTACTACTGTGCAAATTGTCATGAGATGTGATCTACAAGGTATCACTAATGACATTTTGAATTTGCATAGGAAAATAGTTAGCTCTTGTCTATTTGCATGAGAAATGCTCAGGTCATCTCAATTCAATTATACCTAGATGCTTGTGTTAACTTGTAATATCAAAAATCATAAAAGTAGTACTTAGGTCATCATGGTCTAAATATACCATCGATGTTTGTACTCAATTTCAACATTTTAAAAGCTCAATGATGATAAAAAACAATGAAAAATTGACTGCTATGATGACAACCTTTGCATAATTAGATCTACATGGTTAAGATAGATTACATTCATGTCAGATTTGCATCTGTATTTATGGGTTTTCCAAGGCTGAAACAAATTTCACAATGATGTTATCTCTAGCATTAATGGATTGGGTACTTTTGATATTACCAAAAAAAAATCATTCGGATATAGTTGCACATTAGTTGTATCATCATTTGCATACATTAGAAAGCATTTTCACACCATTCATCCATCCATGCATTACATCATAATATCCACATTAGAAAACACAAAAATAAGTGCATTGCATCTCACTTGCATAATCAAAATCATTTCATCTATTATTAATGGATTAATAAAATGATCCATTAAGAAGATTCAAAGACATCCATTAGAGTAATATTTCCAAGAAGAAAAAGTTCCTAATGAACATGACATGGTAAAATGGTCCATTAAAAATATTGAAGGACATATCTAGCAGATTAAGATTTCCAAGAAGAAAAATTTGTTGAAGAACATGACTAATAAAGATCTAATGCCATTGTTATGAACATCTAAAACTAGTAGTGAAGATAGATTTTTCAGAGTGCATGAATTTTTTATTACTCAAATCTAATATTGACAAAGGACTAATTGGATCAACACAATCATCACATAAACATCACCCATCATTTTCATAATTAAATACATATCACATAGCATAAAACATCATCCATTGTATAGAATCATCACCCAAGCATTATCATATCATCATTGCATACATCACATAATCATTACATAAGAATCATATAAACATCATAAACGCATAAGAACTATGCACCATCATATGATCATTCCATTCATCCATTCACTCATGCGTTAACACCATCACGCATTCATCCATTCATTGCATCATCTATTTGCATTAGAAAAGTACAAAAACATAAAATTTATCACATTTCATTGACATAATAAGATCCATCACATGTATCATATAAGCATCATTCATAAAGCATCATGAATCATAATGCATGTTTCATCATTTACATCCATGACATATCATACCATCATCATATAGAATATCATATGGAATGTAAAGCAGAAATAAAAGGCATCCATAATAAATCATCTAAAGACATAGATCGATAATCATTGATGCATATCATATAACCTCAAAATCATAATGTCAAAGTGTACAAGGATACACAAAGGTATATGAAGAGATGCATCAATATAAAAAATGGAAGTATATCATAGTGTCTCAACTGAATCAAGAAGTATACATCATGTCCCAAAATATAATAAATATGTCATCACATCAAAGTTATGTCGTGCTCCCCCATATGGTGTCGACATCACAGTACCAGTACCTCCCCCACTAGATGGACCTGCACTAGGATCTCTTGGATCTCTCAGAAGTGGTTATGTAACACCTCTACTTATGGTCTGAGACTGGGACCTACTTGACTGAGACTATGCATAACTCTCTTGGTTCTTTGGCTGAACAACCTCTCCATACTTTAGTCTATAAAACTCTACCTCCCTAGCAGAGTGTCATACCTCTCTAAAGTGGTCTATTGTACTTGTTCCCTCAAAATATCTCTATAGTCTCTTTGCTATGCCATTTTCCTAATCAACCTGCAATCTCAGACTATCCCTCTCAGCCATGAGTGTAGCAATATTCCCCTACATCTGTGCCTACATCTAAGCCTAGACCTATTCCTATGTTTGTGCTAGAAATCCCTACACTTGTGCAAGCTAACCCTACAGTTTCCGCACCTACACCTATAAAGTAGTTATCTGTGTCTATTGCTACTATGAGGGTAGTAGGATAGTTTGATCTCTACATGCTATTGCATTGTTTCAACCAATCATTGCCTCTTCTGAGGCACTCTGATGTCTCAAACATCAAGAGTTGGACCTCCACCACCCCCATAACCTTTGTCACCATCACCTCCATCATCATCTTCAACCTAATCCATCTCCATCTACATTTTCATCATCACCACTCTCTGTGTCCTCCTCCTCCTCATATCCCCCATCTCTTCTCTACCTACACCCATGTACTACTACCCTCTCCACATAATCTAATAATGGTACTGGCTCATCTGGTCTTGAGATCCATGGGAATGGATGTAAGAAGAGGTACTGAGCATACTCTAATATCAGAGCCTCAACAATCTCTAGATGAATCTCCCAAATGATTTCCTATAGACCCCGAAACTCCACAACTACAACATCATAGGAAAAAGTGGGTCCCCACTTGGTAGCATCCATCTATTGCTAAGTAAAATGGGCCACTCCCTGGGGCATGCCCTGGACCCTGCCATATTATTCTAGTACCCTCCACAGCAAAAATTTCTCAATGATGAATCGGGTCCACCCAATTAGGTACATAAACTAACACAAAAACATCTCAGTGTCATCCTCCAGCCACTACTCACAATCAAGGTAGGGCTGCCATGTCACCATCTCTAAATCAAGTAATCTCCTCCAGTACTTCAGTTTTCCTAGCTTAGGCTAAGCAACTAGACCTATATAAGAATGAATGTATGGTATCATGGTAGGATGTTGTCTGTAACCAACTTGTCGAGTGACCACTATATGGTCCCATGCCTATATCTAAAGCAACATGACCCTAGATAACAAACTAGCCCTTTGAAGGTAGGCAACCTAGTGTAAATCATGGTATAATGAGCAAGCATGCAACATCCCCAGGCATATCTGGTACCCTAAGAAATCATGCTCTCAAGAATTCTACCCCATCCAACTGAAAGCCCCTTTGAACTATGATCAGGACAAATGAACCCTCCAATGAAATCAGCTAGCACAAGCAATAGTGTGGCACAAGCGTCAACCATCTCTCTCCAAGGAATCTTTTAACCACATATCTGATCATCCTCAAATACTCTATGAAGTACATCAATCCCAGCCTGCTTAGTAGAATCATATAATACCAGCTCCCCCACAACAAGTATCTATAGAATCCAATAGACATCCTTCGGGGTCACTGTCATCTTTCCAGTGGGCAAATGAAAGGTGTTATGCTCACTATGCCACCTCTCTATTAAAGCTATCAATAGACCCCTGTTAATCCTAATTTGGGGCATATCTATTAGCAAGGACAATCCACATCATGCAATAATAATTACCTCACCCTGCACTAGCTAGGGTATCAAATCCCATGTCCTAGGGAAACGCTCTCGAATCTACATATTCGTCAAAGGATCCTATCATCACAAAATATGACAAATCAATAATCTTGTCAATCAATCGACATCAATCATCCTATCAATCTAATCAGCTCTAGTGAGACTTTAATCAATTCTCACAAACATCAATCTATCATTCAACCTTTCCTATCATGAGGCTTATCAATCAATCTATCATTGAACCTCGCCTATCATGAGGTTTAGCAATCAATCAATGCACCTCACCTATCATGAGGTCAATTATTAGTATCACTAATTGAATCTCACCTATCATGAGATCAATAAAACATCTAATCTATCAACATCATCAATCATCATCAAATCAAAGGTTGACATGATAAAAAATTCATCAATCTGGTCTAAATGTCATCGATTCACTAAAACAGCCTTTCTATACACTAGAAATATCAATGCACCATAAAAATTCATGAATGTGCTAGAATAGGGTTTCAATGTGCTGAAATATCCTATGCACCATCAAATTTGAGCAATGCACTAAAACCGTCTATCATTGCACTAAATGATTCTATGTGCTACATCATTGACCTAATGTGCTAAAATACATCACCTACGTGCTAATAAATCCTATGCGCTAGAACAATTATCAGATGTGCTAAATGTTTGGCTCTAAGCACTAAATCGATCTATGTGCTAAACCTCCTAGAAATGTGCTACAATACTAACCCTATGCACTAAAGTTTTCTATGTGCTAGAATAGTTAATCTATGCAGTACATCGGGTGGTCTAAGCGCAAGAAAAAATTAAAATTGAATTCAAATATGGAAAAAGAGTGGGAAAAAAAATTGCACAATTTATGAGGCCTTTCAGGGTAAATACTAGAGGTTTGTACACTATTGGGCGATTGTGATGTCTGACATGCTTGAATCATTGTGTATGATAAGGAATCACCATCTTGCTCCAAAGTTGCTAAATCACTCAATCACTCTCGATTTCAAAATCAAAATGCACAAATGAAGTTTTCAATCACCTTTTTAACCTTTTAAATATTAATTAAATGGGCTTTCTATGGGATCGATTGATTTATTTTATTTTCCAAAGTGGCTTAATTGATTATTTTATCACTTGGTGACTTATATCATTTTTTGGGAGATAAATCATTTCTAAGTCATAAAATTTTAAAATCATCATCAAATCATTGAAAAATCATCAAAATTTCAAAACATTCTAAAAATTCACAAATTCATCGATTTATCTCCCGAGGGGGCATATATCCATCATCACCTAAAACTCAGTGTTTGGGGCATCAAAAAACAATAAATTCAACATCAGTAGAAAATTTTTCTTTGAAGCAACGTGTAAACACATTACTTCAAAGAGGGACAAAATGTATATACCTAAAGTTGGTCAAGACAATTAATTAATTAAATACTAGTTATTTAATTAATGACCCCTTTTATTTCATCTACTTATAAATAAATTCTCAATTTATTTATATAGTTCACACTTTTCTAAATTCTTTATCTTAAACCACATTCTTCTAAATTTAATTAAATAAACAAATGCCAATAGCTTGTTTAATTAAATAAATTCTCACTAAGTTTGAATAATTCCAAATTTAAATCTAGTCACATGTCTACAACACTATTTGGCCACATCATCAAGTGTCACATGTATTTAAATATGACTAATATTTAAATTGCATTATTCTCAACCAATTCCATAACAGACTTTTGACACTTGGCTTTCTCACAAATTTTATTCTCTCATACATTTGGCATGTTTCCCTTGGTCAAGGGAACATCCTCCATGATTCTTCCATCCCACTGTTTATCTCTCATGCTGAAATCTCAACCGTTGATTGCTGCCACACCACAAGATATTTTGGAAATCCTATAAATACAAACCCATTCTACAACATTTAACATCACATCTTTAATGAAACTTATTATTTAGGAATAACATTGGAGCATTTGGAGCATTTAGATTTTGGGTATAGAGCATTTAGGCATTTATCATTTAGAATTGTATTATCATTCTAGATTAATATCATGGCTTAGTATCTGCATTTCCATTATCATCTTACTCCCATAATCTTCACTTTATCATAGCAACATTAATATCACAACATCATGGCATCAATCACATAGTTTATATTTCATGTAGGAATTAGTTTATTGCATATTACAACATCATGTTTCTTAGGTTGTCATCTAAACCAATCATAGTGCATATACAAATCTGAGAGCACTAATGATTTAAAGGATCCTTGAGAATAGAGAACAATGGAACAATTTTAGAGATTTGTTTTGTTTTAATTTTATTAGTTTATGATTCAAATATTTAATGTAATATGTCGCATTTCTTGTGTGATCTTGTTTACTATACAAATTTTATATCATCACACATAAATTGGCACCCACCATGGGGCCTAGCCCCTTTTTATTGACATTTTCTGGAAGTTGTGTTATAGATTATGGATGTGAAACTCTTTTAGCGTGACTATGAGTTCTTTTGGAACATTCAAAAAGTATTTTAGCACATACAAACTCTATTACAGTGCATCCGAAAGATATTCCAATGCATACAAACTCTATTACAGTGCATCCAAAAATTATTTTAGCGCATACAACATTTGTTTTGTCGCATATAGGGACTTTTTTAGCACATTTAATCTTTCTTTTAGCACATTGATTTGGTTTTGTAGTACATCTAATAGTTTTTTTAGTGCATTCAACTGCTATTTTAGCACATTTGATTAGTTTTCTAAAATTTCAAAATTTTGAGAACTAATTGATGTTTTCTACTTGCAAGTACTCTTATATGCTAGTTAAAGAGAATCTTATGCAACTACTGATAATGTATGTAGGGGCTAGAGTTGTTTAATGCCTTCTTTTGATTAAATTAGAAACCTAGTTTAATTAAAAGGTTAAAGAACCCCTTTTCTTTTGTCCTTGAAGTGATAGGCCTATTCTCCCCCCTTGGTTATGTGACTAGAATGCCAGAATCACTATTTGATGCTTTGTTAATACCTTCAAAAGGCCTGCCATAGTGAGAAATAGTACTCACCCTATTGGAATGACCTAAGTGGGAACAACCAAAGCTAGATTATCCAACCTACTATAATCAAAAGTGAATTTAGGGAAAGTTCACAATTCGATGGTAGTGTGCAAGATAACCATACCCAAAGCCTTTTTTCTAAAGTTTGGGAGGTCTCTTGATGGAGTTTATCTATTGTCGCACCAAATGAAAACCCTTACTATGAACTTTAGTGTAGAAGCCAACCGAGTCAGTTTTCAAACACTTTCTATATCATAGTGTAAGGGAAGGGAAGAATCTTGCCGAAGATACTCACCATATAACCATCAGGGATTACTGGCCAAAAGCAAAGGATTCGACTTTGTTTAATACCTGGGAAAGGAAAAAATACGGGTGCCCTCTAGGGGTGATAGGGTTGTGTGAGATGACATGGTTTTAAGATGTGGTTTGTGGTATTTTAAGTGACCCTTGAGAATAGAAAAGTGCTTGAATTGTCTTCTCTTGTGTTATACCAATGGAAATCGAAAGAATCAGGCTAGATTCTTGAATACACACTCAATGTTTAGGTCCTAAGCTTGACTCAATTGTTTGACAACTTGCTGCTATATTTGAAGTCAAAATTCAAGAAATCATCCATTTGAACACTTGATTGTGATAATTTGCAAACTGGAAACCAAGAAAAATTTATTGATCAAAAAATTGTACCTTGGAAACACTTAGATTTGAAGCAAAACAACCAGACAGAGTCGCAAAAACACTGAAAAAAATCTAGTTTAGTGCATTCATTCAATGTTCTAGAACATTCAAAAGATAAAAGTCCTGAGAGATATCTTGGCTTAGGAGGAGGTCTTTGGCTATCAAAATTCCTTAGAGATATGGCTAAATGTTGGGGATAAAAACATGAAATGTTTCCATAATTCCATAAAGGTGCATAGAGAAATTAATAGGATCATTTGCATCAGGTCATCAGATGGTAGAACTTTGGACAAAGTGGAGGAGATAACAAAGGCTATAGTGGACTACTTCCACAACCTCTTGAACAATTGGGAGGGCCCCAACCTAGAGACTTAGAAGGACCTATTAGACAGAATCCTGGCATTGGTGACTAAAGCTCAAAATACAATGTTAAATAGAAAATTCAATGAACAGGAAGTAAACCTGAGGCACTATTCTAGCTTCACCTAGATAAGGTGCCTGGGCCAGATGGCATCCCAACTACCTGCTACAATCTTCCAGAAGTGTTAGAATATATTCAACAAAGAGGACATTAAAGTAGTTGAGGACTCCAAGAGTTTAGGTTGGATTCTCAAAGAAATGAAAAACACATTTATCACCCTAATACAAAAAATAGAGTGACCTCAATCATTGGAGGAATTCTAGCCTATTTCCCTATGTGATACCATTTACAAGATTATTTCAAAAGTGATAGCTAATCAATTGAAAAAGTTGTTGCTAGATATTATTTCAAAGGAACAAATGAGCTTTGTCCCCAAAAGATCCATTTTATATGGTGTAATTATAGCACAAGTGATCCACTCTGCTCAAAAGTTAAAGAAGTCATCCATGCTAATCAAACTAGACATAAAGAAGGCATATGACAAGGTAAATTAGGGATTTCTATTCAAATTAATGCAAGCATTTTAGTTTCATAAGGGTTGGTTAGATTGGATTTGATCGGAATTAGGATCTATGATAATTACTATGAACGCTTAACTATTACAACAATTAATTAAGACTTTACAACTGAATTAACATAATTGAAAATGCTTAAAAGTATAAAACATAATAACTGTGATGAACATAAAAGAGAGGGAAGAGAAAGGTAATACAAAAAAATTGATAATGGAGTTTGCCAATATGGCTACATCTTCGGGTCCCTCTCTAATGGAGTGATTGATCCTTGATTATGCTTCACAAAGAATTACAAGGTGACTGTCAAGTTTACAAGTCTATCTCTCTTTAGCGCAACAACATAACATTCTTCTATTGCATAGAAACAAACACTTGAGTCTTCAAGATGATTCTCTCCTTAGCCATCACCTAGATGCCCCTCTCCCTAACTCTCACCCCCTTCTATACATAAAATTCTCCCAATATGGCCTTTAACCATATGATTTACATAATCATACCATATCAAGTAAAAATATCTCCTAATTCCCCCATTTTACATAGTAAATCTTCAAATCTCCTTTTTTTACATATAAAAATCATTTAAAAATCCCCCTAATATCATTTTATTTTATTTAAGCCCTTTAAATTTGTCATTCTCGAGCTTTTACTATTTTAGGAGATTATTTTTAACTAGGGATTAAGTTTGTTTCACCCCAAAAGGGGTTAAATCCCTTAAATTTACGATTTTTGGGTTTAGGAATTTGGTATATCAAATCAATTGCTTGTTTATCCTAAATCTACACAGTGGCCTAATGGTTACTATACCTTTTGGGGCCAGGGAGGTTAGAGGTTCAACCCCTTGGTCTTCTATTTTTAAAATGGAATTTCTAATTTAGAAATAACAAAACCAAAAGACACCCGAATATAATTGCACAAAATGTGGTGGTGTAGTCGTAGTCCATGGGAGTAGGACAGGGGAGGTCTTAGGTTTGATCCTCCCCAATAAATTTTAAACAAACCAACAATGAAGAATCCACCATGTGTCTAATGTTGAAGACACCACTTGAATGCCGTCAGGATGCCACATGGAGGCCACACAGATAGCCACATCATGTACAAAGTGCCACATGTCAACAGAGGAGGGTGCCATGTCAGTGTATAGATTAACTATGCTGCCATGTCACAATGTTGATGTCATGTTGACATCAACATGGTCAAGCCATTTTGACTAAAACTTTGACTAACTATATCTCTCACATACGGAGTCTGTTTGATGCAAAACAAATGTCATTAGAATCATGGTGAAGAGCTCTTTGACATGATGCTATTTTTGACCATTTTTGAGATGATCAATTTTTTCACCTTTTTGACTAGCCTCTGACACCTAGATAGACCAAACTTTGACTAGCCATAACTCAAGCATAAAAACTCCTTTTGATTCAGTTCAAGTTATGTTGGACTCAAATTTTAGAACTCTTTGTCATGGTGCAAAATTCTAGAGCAATTCAGAATCTTCATTTTTCACTTAAAAGTATCCCTTTGGATCAATCCTCCCCATTGGAGAGCTTTTGGACCTCTGAAAGATTGATTACTCAAAAATTAAGTGAGGGTAAAGTTCTCTCACTTTAACAATCTCCATCCATTTTTCCTTCCTTTGATTCATCCCCTTTAGTCACACTCTAAGGTACTCAACTATGCCTCTTTATGAAGTCTTGACTATCCTATCTAAGATGACATCCTCTAGCAACTTTGACATGTACTCTAGTGAAAGATGATCAACTAATGGAACCTAAATGTGTGTGTCTTCATCTAGTATCATTGGAGGATCGTACAACTTTAGATTATCAACATTGACAACTAAATAGATGTGCATTTATGAAGGAAGATTAATGCAAAAGGCATTGGCTCCAATCTTTTCCAAGATCTCAAAGGGACAATACCAAATTGGCTTGAGCTTCCTTCCTTCGTCTTCCATTCTTTCCTTGCTGATATGTAACCAAACTCTATCTCTAACCTTAAAATGATGATCGATGTGATGCTTATCATGTCGAACCTTGTATTTTTCCTAGCTTTTCTCCAACTGTGCTTCCACTTCCTAATGAATTGTTTGGACTTTCTAGATGAAGTTCAAATCCTTCTCTCCATCATGGTGTCCATCTTCAACATCATCCTTCCCAAAAGCAAATTATGTTAGTGTTTTTAGTAGATACTTAAAACAAGTCTCGAAAGGAGATATTTTTGTAGAAGAGTGTGCTTCATGGTTGTATGCATGTTGCACATAGTGAATATTTTCATCCCACAACTTAGGATGTTTACTTTAGTAGCCTCGAAGAAGATGCATAACTATCCTATTCACTACCTTTGTATGTTTGTCAGTTTGTAGATGGAAGGATGTACTCTTCTTTAGTCTAGTGTCCATGAGTTCCCACAATGCTGACCAAAATTGCCCCATGAATCAAGAATCTCGATCTAATACAATAGAAGTAGGTAAAACAAAATGAACCCATAAAAATTGAAAGTACATATGAGCTATCAGTTCAGCAGCGACCTATTTTTTACAAGGCATTAAGATACACATTTTGCTGAAGTGATTAACTACAACAAACAAATAATCATGTCCCTTCCTAGACATTGGTATCTCCCTGACAAAATCCATTGAAACACTTTCCCATGGATGGAATGGTATAGGAAGAGGTGTGTACAACCCCAATTTCCTATTTCTAGGTTTACTTATTGCACACATTATAAATCCTTTAATATATTTGGATACATTTTCTTGCATATAAGGTCTAAAAATCTAAAAATGTTTAATTTTCTAGAACTTTGTATACTATGGATAAAATTACTTTTCACTTTTGCACATACAATATTTAAATTCATAAAACTTTGCATAAGTTTGATAAAAGTGCTTTTCATTCTTGGATACACATTGTTTGCATTCTTAAATTTTTGCATACATTGGATAAAAGTGTTTTGCATCTTGGGATATACATTGTTTACATTGTTGAAGCATTGCATGAGAAGGTTAAAAGTGCTTTTCATTTTTGGTCAAACAATTTTAGTACCTTACCTTTCTAGGCACACCAAGAAAAAGTTCATATCCCCTCCCTATGAGAGTGTTTTATTGAAAGATACTACAACCTTGGACATTCCTAATGATCATATTCATTCTTGTCCTAATATCTCTCCTATTTGTGAAGAAGATATTTTGTGTTAGAAGAACCAATCAATGAGAGTTTTGAGAATCCTAGTCGTTTCTCTCCTTCTACCTCTCTTATAACATTGAGGAACAAGAAGAAACAACCATAGGTAATCATGATGACCACACAACACAAAAAAGGACCATTGAAACTTCAAATAGCCTATATTCATCTCCCAACATCTTCCCCTATTTTGATAATGTTCTAGAAGATGAAAGCATGTACATTGGGGAAGATATCTTGGTATTGGAGTATCAAACCTTTAAGGTCTATAACAACCCTCTTTATTATATTTCCCCTACCTATCCTATCTTAGAATACATTATGGGACAAAAGAGTGAAAATTTGGACAATCTTGAAAATCACATTTGTTCTTCTCCTAGTATCTCTCCTAGTTGTGAAGAAGATACTTTTATGTTAGAAAACACAATCAATAAAAGTCATGAGGAATTTTTTTTTGAAAAAGATAGTGACATCATTGATAAGAAAGACAATTCAACCATTTATCATCCCCCCACTTGCGATGAAGTCATTTTGTAAGAATGAATCCTTGAGTGTCAAGAACATTTGGTTTGTAGTTCTCATAAAAACTCTCCTACTAGGGAAGATATCATGGTGGAAGAAAATGAGAACATTGACAATAGTAATTTCTTATATGAAGATGATAAAGTAACATTAGACTCCTCTTCACTAAGAGATCATGAAACTAAGGATAAGTCTTCTAAGGTTATGCACATTAGATACCCCTTGGAGTAATCTCTCGAGACTAAACTTATCATTTATCCACCATCTCAAAAACCAAAAGTTCAAAACAAACCCATCCTTATCCTCAAACCACCTAAGAACAATATTTTGCAGCAACCAAGTTACAATACTATTGCTCATACTTACAACACTATGAATAATCAACAACCAAGAAAACACCTTCAACATCCCTCCCATTTCCTAATCCTATCTTGCCTAGTGCCTCTCATTTTCCTTCACAAAGTTGAAAGGAGTATGATCTTGTTGAACAACTTAAGAATACTCCCACAAAGATATCCCTCCGGGACTTGATTCAAAATTCACCTAACTATCACACTATGCTTCAACCTACCTTACAACAAGTTTCCATCCCTTCTAACGCACAACCAAGTGACATAGAAGCCATGATTCAAGGAATAAATTCTAACATTGTTTTTCTCCAAAGTGAGCTCCCTCCTTTGGAAGTGAAAAAAAACACAAAGCTTTCATAATAATATCTCATTATAAAACAACGGGGATAAAATGAAGCCTTGTTGACAATGGCTCAGCTTTAAATGTGTGTATTGTAAACCTTTTAGATATGATTGGCATTGATAAATCAAAAATTCAATTTGACTCTAGTTATCTATTAAGGGATTTGAAAATGTGAGAAACCAACTGCTTGATGTGATCAATTTACCTATTAAAGTTGAGAAGGCCACATTAAAAACACTGATCCATGTTATGCCTAATGATATTTCATATAATATTCTTTTAGGAAGATTGTGGATTAATGCAATGAATGGGGTTCCTTCCACTCTTCATCATAAAATGAAATATTTCTACAACAACAAAGTGTACACACTTGAAGTTGACCCTAAACCAAACAGTTGTTTGAACATTGAGAAAAATAAAGAGAATCCTTTAGAAACATTGACACCAACTACAAAAGTGTAACCAACACAACAAAAAGACAGAAAAACATATTGAGAAAATCACGAAACTATTAGAAGCTGATTGGGGTTCCTTAGAATTTGAACCAACATTCATAGGAGAATACAAGATCATAAAAAATAATCAGATAAGGGAAAATAAAAAATAGTAATGTCAACAAAAAATTTGGACAACCCTTTGAAAGTGTCCACCTCAACCACTTTAGAAGAAAACTAAAATTACACAACAAAATTTGATGAACTTAATCAAGAGCAACCACAAAATCGAAAAGAAATGAAAAATCTTTATGGAAAAGGTTACAAACTTGTGAAACAACTTGGATATAGTGGAAAAGGATGTGGTACTAGAGAACAAGGTATCCATGTCCCTATAGATCCTAACATGTAAGAAACAACTCATGGTCTTGTTTATTGTCCTTTCATAGAAATCAACTCATCAAACAATCCTTCGCTTAATATCAACACTCTTACAAAGGATTCCTTTAAACCAACTTTAATACTAGTGCATCTTGAATTGATAGACACTAGTGGTTGGGTATGTGTAGGATCATCATGGAAAAAATAGGCCCTTAAGTGGCAAAAAATTTAGAAAAATCAGAGTTAGGCAACTTGATGTAAAAATTTGAATTAGTTATCTATATTATTTCAAAAATATGTAAGAATAGAATCTGTAGAAAATTGAATTTAGTTTCTAAACTACTAGGTTTTTTTTTTTAAATCTATTTGGTGAAAATTTGAAATTTCAATGCAGTAGCACTTAAATTTCAAGGAAAAAATAAGTAGGTGTATGTCTGACCACCCTAACCACAATAAAATGATAATATTTTTTTATAATATTTTAGATATAATTAGAGAACTCATATCCCAATGTGATGCATATTTTTTTGTAATTTTTTCCAAGTAAACAACTAATTATGATTTTTCTATTACAACTTTTAAAAAATATAAAAACTCATATATCTGACCACCTTAACTTCATAAAAAATTCATGAAATTAATTTTTTTTTAATCCTATAGCATGCAAATCATGGGATGTGATGCATGTTTCGGATTCAAAAAATGTGATACCATTTGAAAGCTATAGATGTTTTTCAATCAACCTATCAATCATGACTTTAGTCATAATTCATATAGAAAATGAATAATAATTATTTTTTAAATTAAAAGTAAATCATAATTTAAATTGGTGGAAAGCTATGAATATCCTTTAAAAGCTCTTTGTTTTTCATCAATTTTGGGTAAAAAAAAGTCGCCAGTTACATACCCTACACATACCCATCATATCACCACTTTTTGGCCCATCATGATCCTACACGTACACGATCTTGATAGTTATCCTTTGAATGAAATAGAGAATTCCTCACTTAACGTTAATTTCATCACACAAGATTCTTATGATTTGAATTCTCTAGATTTTACACCCTCTAGTAAAGGAGAGAAAAAAATCTCACAATCTAAAGAGTCTTGTGTAAGTATGACATCTTGTACTAAGAAAGAGATATCTTTGTCGCACAATAATGAAACATCCTACTTTTGATCAAGATAGTATCTTGTTGAGACTCCTCCAAGATCATTTGATATCCCTCCCTTCAAAAACATGAAAGAAATTTTACTATAGGAATTCATTTTGTGCATATCATAGAGTTCATGGTCATTCCACTAACGAATACAAGGCTTTAAGTACTAAAATCCAGCATCTTAAAGAGTTTGGTGTTGTTCCTTATGTGGTGACACCTAATTCCTCTATTGATACTGATTTTCACTCTAGCATGCTTCTCATCTATAATTCTAGCTCAACCTTGTCCTGCACTAAGGGGGGGCAAAGGGGTTATGCAACCTTGTGCTTGTATGTCACTTGTCATTGTCTCTTTTGGCTAGTTGACCACCTTTCATGTACATATATCAAAAAGCTTGGGATGTGGATGGCATGTCTTAAGTTGGCTCACATGTGACGTACTAAGCTATGAATTTTGGGGGAAACCCCCTTCCCTTCTCATGATGTAGCTTATCAAAATCATATGACTCAAGTGGCATAGGGATTTCCAAATAAGCTCTCATGTTTTCTTTATTGTTAGCATTTATCATGTGCTACTTTAATGTAATTTCTCACAACATGGTGTTTAGCAATTTATTTAAAGTGGGGCCATACATGGGCATTATTTTGGCCTGATTTCATTAGAATTTTTTCTCATGTTTCATTGTGTAATTTTCTTTCTTCTTCCGATGTGTCCTTTTCTTAGTGGTTTCATTGGGCTTGATTTCCTCCGAGAGTGTGATATTTCTTTGACTTGTCCTCTCTTGGAGACATTAGGCACAACGTTCCCTAATATGAGACCTCACATGAATGAAGCAAAATACCTTTGAACATCTCTCTTTCTCGCTTGTTGTGCTTTTGTACCTTATTAATGTCATGGAGGTATGGCTTTTATATTGTCCCCTGGTGCTCACCTAGTGAACAACTAGCTTCACTAGCCCTTGTGAGAATGATTTTTTTTGTCCTTATTAAATTAATTGAGGCAAGGATTTGATATGGACCTCTTGGGGCTCATGTAGTGAAAAAATAGCTTCACTAGCCCTTGTGGGTGTGTGTTTTGTTTGCATAGTAGACAACATGTTCACTTGTAAACCTTTTTTTTGAAAAAATAACCTAGACATGGTCCACAGTGTGTTGGATGGCCAATCGAAGCATGATCCATTGCATTTTTCCTTTTCCTTTTTCCTTTTTCCTTTTTCCTTTTTCTATTTCTTTTTTTGATGGTGTATGTTTGCAATCTGGTTATGGCTTAATATATCATCTGCAAGTGTGTTCCTTTGTGCCTATGTTGGTTTTCCATAGGATCTTAATCTTGGGGGCTTGGCCACCCTCTTGGTTATTGTCATCCTATCTTACTAGAATTTGTACATTTGAACCCCTCTTGATTGCATGATAGACTACTTTAGTGTGAGTTTGAACCAAGTTCATCCTCTCACTAAAGTGGGGGCTGAATGTAGTGTAGGAAAATTCACAACCTTGTATTTTCAAACTTGTTTGGGCTTGTCTTACTTTATTTATATTTATCTATGTCTTAATTGGTCCTATTTTCCATCCACAAGCCTAATAAAATACATCTCTTTTTTGGCTAATCCCAAAAAACGTCAAATGATAAATGATAATTTAATGATTATGTCTATGTGTCCCTAATTTTTGGACTAGGACTAACATGCTACCTAGGGCATTTTTTCCTCCATAGGTCTTGGGACATTGATTTTGAAAGCACCTAAAAAGGTCCTTTTTTGGAGTTTGTGCCCTGAGTTTCATGCTTCGGGACCAAGATGCCACCTAGGGCATCTTAGTCTACCCCCAAGGTATTTTCAAGATTTAATTTCAAATTTTGGCAGGATTTAGCCTCCTTTAATTAATAATTTCATATGCTGGCTTGTTACGGTGTAATTCTGGGATATTAAGAATGGATAAGTATAAATACAAGGTTATTTCACTCATTTTATCATTCCAAACATATAGAGCATTCAAGAGTAGTTCATCAAGCATTTGGACCCATCATCAAGATTCAAGCATCATATCAAAGATCTTCTTGCATCATGTGTATTTTTGAGCAAACATGTGTGATGTAGGGTTTTGATTCAAGCAAGCAATTCAAGTCAAGATCTACATTCAAGCTAGCCACCTCACATAAGTTTTTAGATTTTGTAACAAGGGTTTGGTGAGTTGAAACATAGCATTTCATTCATTCATCATTTCCCTCCTTTATTTCATTGTATTTCAAGGTCTAATTACCAACAAGGGGTTTGACCAAAGAAAACCCCCATTTACTAAAAATCAACAAGTTTTTCCTCTCTTGTGTGTTTGTGACTAGAGATTTAGGTTGAAGACTTGAAGATCATTTGAAGTACAAAGTTGCAAAGTTGCACTGCATAGTTGTCATCTTCACAGATATTCACCTACATGCTAGATCTAAAGGTTTTAGAACCTGAGATCAGAGAAGAAGGAATTCAAATATTTTAGAAATTCAAGATGGAACTAAGCTAGAAACAATGGCGTCTTAGTCCTCCAAGTGGAATTTTGCAAAGATTATTTTGGATTTTGTTTTGACATTCGAAGATTCCACATCTCCCTCAAGAAACAATAGCAGGACTAAGACAATAGTAAGGGCGTCTTAGTCCTCCTTGGCATATTTTGATATAATTTTTACATTTGTAGAATCTTCATCACATTTCCAAACTTCCTAGGTACACACATCCTAACTTGTTGTTGCTTAATTTCATCATTTTCATTCATTATTTAGCTTGCATTACAAGGTTTTGTGAGTTGAATGTTAAATTGTATTTTCCAAGCTTTTGCTTAGTGGTGAACCCTTCAAAGCCTAAAAGAGCCCCTCCTAGGTCTTCCTTGTTGAGAAATGACTCACCTTTGGGTTGATAGTCAATCCAATTTGGGATCCTAGGGCATATTTGAATGACAATTTTAGAATAGTGGTGTTCTATGACCTAGGCCATAAAACACTATCCATTTTTTCCATTGTTCACCTTCCACTCTACATCATGTTATAAAATATGTCTATAAGAAAAAAGTGTACACACTAAAAGCCGATCTCGAACCCATTGTTGCTTGATGGCTGAGAGAGAGGGATTATATCCTTTAGAAGCATTGAAATATAGTACATCACAAGAAGTTATGAAAGAAGAGAAAGAACATGAAACAAACATTGATGAGCTTACTTAGTTGTTGGAAGACGATTGGGATGCTTTTGATTTCACACCAACATTCATGGGAGAATATAAGAGAACAAAAAAGATAATGAAATAAAAAGAAACCAATGGTAATGTCAAAACAAAATTCAAAGGACATATCACAACCATCTACCTCATCTACTTTGGAAGAAGACACAAGCTATAAAACAAATTTTGACGAGATAGACTATCAACAACCACCAAACTTGAAAGAAATGGAAAAAATTTATGTGAGAGGTTAAAAAATTATGAAGTAACTTGGTTACAATGGAAAAATATGTGGGAAGAAAGACCAAGGCATCTATATTCCTATAGAGGCTAACACACAGGAAAGAATAAGTAGTTTTGGATATCGCCCTTCTAAGATAACACAAGAAGCAAAATGACCTTCACTCAATATCAACACTATCATATGTAACTCTAGCAAATCAACCCTCACCTTGAAGCATCCTGAGTTGATTGATATAAATTTTTATGAGTCTTTAGAATATTTTTAAGATGGTGAAGCCTTGAAAGAAATGCTAGGATTATATGATAAATCATTCACCCCTCTCACCAAGAAACAGGTTACATGTGCTATGATTAGTACTAAAGAAGAGGAGGAAGAAAATGAAAACAATGAAAGTATCTAGGAAAAATTAAAATATAATCCTAAGATAGAAAAACCAAAAGCACTTCCTTTGGGAGATAAATCAATATATAGTGGATATAAATAATGAAGAGAAAGTAATTCAAGTAGTGAAGTGCCTTGATGAAGATGAACAAGAAGATCATGCAACTTTACTTCACGACTTTCCAAAAGATTTTTCTTGGACATACTCGGACATGTTGGGAATTGATGCTAAGATTGTAACACATAAGATAGTCCTTGCAAAAGATGCTAAATTGGTGTGATAGAAAATACATAAGATGAATCCTAAGATAGCATTACTAGTTAAAGCTAAAATTGAGAAACTTCTTGACATTGGATTTATCTGACCTATTGATTAATCTCCATGGATCTCAAATATTGTCATAGTTGTAAAACCTAATAACCATATTAAGATGTGTACGAACTTCAAAGATTTGGACAAAGCATCTTTAAAAGATGATTTCTCACTTCCTAATATCGACATGATAGTATACTCAACTATCAGATATGCTTTGTTGTCATTCATGAACATATTTTTTGGATATAAGGAAATCTTTATCAACCCTCAAGATCAGTACAAAACCACTTTTATGACTACTTGGGGAACATTTTTCTAGGTCATGATGCCTTTTAGATTGATAAATGTAGGTGTGACATATCAATGAGTAATGACATTGATATTTCATGATCACATACATAAGATCTTGGAAGATTATGTTGATGACACTGTAGCCAAATATTTAACTCAACAAGACCATGTGAATGTCCTTCATAAAATCTTTGAGCAGATGCAAAAATATAACATGAGATTGAATCCAAAAAATTATCTTTGGTGTAGATAGTAATATTTGTTTAGATTTTATCGTATCTCATAGGGGCATTTAGGTGGACACAAAGATGATTGATGCTATTATCAGCATGTCACCTCCTAGAAACATCTTTCAATTACATACATTACAAGCAACGATTCAAGATATCCATAATTTTGTAGCTTCCTTAATAGATCAAACATTACCATTCATATAACTCCTTAAGAAAGATGTTCAATTTAACTAGAACATGGATTGAAAACAGGCCTTTGAGAGTTTGAAATATTATCTTCTTACTCCACCAATTTTTCAAATTGCTACACAACACAAGCCATTAATCATTTACATTATAGCATCAACACATGCTTTTGCAACATTATTGGCTCAACAAGATGATAATGGTAAAGAAAATCATGTCTATTACATCAACTAAAATTTTATTGATAATGAGAAATGATACACAATGATAGAGAAACAATGTTTGGGTCTGGTATTTGCCACTAGTAAACTGATACATTATTTACTAAACACTAAAATCCATGTCATGACAAAATTTGATCCCTTAAAACATCTTTTTACTAATATAGATTTATCAGGATACCTAGCTAAGTGGGTTATGTTGTTAATTGAGTTATACCTTAAGGTTGTATCACAAAAAGTGATTAAAGGACAAACCTTGACTAACCACCTAGTTGATGCTCCTTCTCCCCTAGTATTACCTAATATAGACTCATTTCTAGATGAGAATGTGTTGGCTATTCAAAAAGAAAAATAAACATAGGAATTATATTTTGATGGTTCCAAGTGTAGAATGGGATCCATAGTAGGAGTTATATTAATTTCCCCTTTAGGTAGGCCTATTCCCTTATCTCTTCATCTAAATTTCCCATGTACAAATAATACTATAGAGTATGAGGCTTTAATAGCTAGTAAACATGTCGTGTTAGCTTTAAAGGTCAAATACATATCTATATTTTGGGATTCACTCTTAATTATTAAACAAATAAATGGTGCATATCAAGTGAAGAATGATAAGCTTGTTTGATAGAGAGATCTTACAATGATATTATTAGAAAAATTTGAATCATATATGGTAGACAATATCACATGAAAGGAAAATGGCATGCAAATGCAATGGAAAGCACTGCTTCCCTTGTATCTCCTGATGATCCTCTAGTTGACTTCCCATTTAAAGTTCAAATGATCCCTAAACCATCAATACACGATGAGAGAAAAGAGGTGTTATCAATTGATACTAATAGTTATAGCAAATGATATACAATGATATTCAATTATTTGAAAGATGGTGCATTTCTTGAGCCTACAATGAAGAATACTCGAGCTTGTATGCGAAACCTTGCATCCAAATACATAATCCTAGTAGATTTTCTATATAGAAGTGTTGACTGAGGATATTAGTATGGGCCAATTACACTCGATCCATGAAGAATCGAAGCATATTCATGCCACTAATACTCAATCTTCCAACAAGATCATTCAAATTAAAGATAAACTAAACATTTATTGAAATGAAGCATTCTAAATATAAAAACATTAAAAAATCTATTCTACCCCATTTGAAACTTATCCCATCTTGGAATTGGTGTCATGTTGATGTGGAACGACCCTTTTTGAATCCTGTGATCAATGAGCTTGCTTCAGTCAATTTTATTGAAGAGAATCAATGAAACTGTTGTAAGCTAAATTAACATTATTTTATGCTAAAATTTATCTAAATATGCAAAAGCTAAGCTAATTTAAGCTAATTCTAAGCTAAAAGATTCAAACCCTAATTTATAAACAAGCTAATATGGACATATGGAAGCCTTTAATGGAAGATTAAAGCTAATTTGAAACTGACAATGAACTAAAATATGTTAAATGTAAGCAAAGTGTGAGTGTGAGTGTGAGTGTGAGTGATTTCAACAAAATAAGTTTGCAATTGAAAGATTGGTGCAGGAGCACCCATGAGATTTTGGTTTTTGTCATTATTTTGGTTTTGTGTCTCTTTTATGTAATAAGGTCCTTTTGGATTATCTTTATGTTTGTAATTGCCTTGATGAGGTCTTAGGAGGATAGGTGTGGTCAAGTTGTCAAAAATATAAAAGTTGCTATAGGTTTTAAAAGTTGTCAATATTGTCTAAAATGTTGCAAATTATGGAATTTGAAGAGTCACATGGTGTAAATGAATAAAATGGAATAGTTCTAGTTTGAAAGTTAGTTTTAAATGGTTGGTACATGTTCAAATAGCTTTGGGGAGGTCAAACTCGAGGTTGGTTGTGACTGTTGAGATGATGGATTGCACAGCCCTTGAAGCTCTAGAATCTTCAATGAAGGACTTTAGCCATGAAAGATAATCAACCACAAAGAGAAGTGTTGCAACAATGGAATGCTAATTAAAGATTCTATTGATAATATGATTGATATGACATTGATATGATATGTACAAATGAACAAGATGCCTGATTGTATAGGCAAGAGGTAAACCCTAATATGCATGAGATGTTGCCAAGTGTTATAATCTAACAACATGTGACAACATGTGAACCCTATCTAGATGATCATTAAATGATGAGATAAGTTCTAGAAGGAATCTTATCCCACAAACTAGGAAAGGGAATATTATCCCATTTATTAAATGATTGCAACCTAGGACTAAATGATTAATTGCAAGACCTAAGTTAACTTATGCTAGTGTAATAATTAATTAATTAATTACACCAACACCCCCCCATAAGTGCAACTTAGGGAGGAAAATGCAATGATTATGCAAGATGATGATGGGTCCCGGCTATGAGGCCATGTTAGGCACCCATGTACATGAAGATGCAGAAAAATCTCCCACAACCGGAGAAAAGGGGAAAACCCAGTGGGAACAAAACCCCTCTCCAAAAAGGAGATAAAAAGAAAGAATGTGAGAATGGGAAGGATGGAGGACTCCCAAATACCCCCCAAGTACACCATCCATCACATGGATACAATAGAGAGACTAAATAGCCCCCCCAGAAGATGTGATCACCTACAAAGATGGTAAGTGGCTGAAGACAAAATAGAATCCAATGTCGACAAACAACTTGTCTCCCTTTCAGAAGAAACAAAACCATATGCAAATGCAAAGATGCTTCCCATTCCAGATAGGAATTGAAGGAAGGAAGAATGAACATGGATGAAGATGGCTTTGAACTCTGCTCAAGTGTCTCCTTGCCTGATGATAAAAATGCCATAGTCCCAAACAATGAAGAGGGTGACAAACCAGGTTGATGTAGAAACTGATGTTGAATAATATCCAAAGACAAAGATAGAATGGATATGATGGATGTGATGGAGACTTGATAGCCCCCCACGAATGAAGTGTCCTCAAAACCACTGAAGGAAGTCTGAAGCAACAAAGGTGGCCAAACCAAAAATCTCCTGCTAGGAAGAAGCAAATCCAATGGTGGATGCTGAAGAAACCTCAAGTCCTGAATGGAATGGCAGGGAAGAAGTCTCGGATATGAAATCTCTGAAGAGAAACCAAGCACCTCCAAGATAGTCTCTGGATTCCCAATCAAGGTTGAGACAAAGGAATGTGGATACTCAAGAAAACTCTCCAAAGCCAAATCTAAATAGAGGAGTGATATCCCCTCAAGAATGTCCTCTAAACTTGTAGAAGGAGCCAAGTCAGTGATACCTGAAATGAAGCCATCATGTGATATCAAGTCTGGAAAACTAAATGTGTCCTGATGGATGATGATAGTGGAATCCTCAATCAATGATTCTGGACAAGGAATCACTAAATGTGAAGGGATACCAACTATCTCTGATGAAGAAGAAGCACCGAAAGGAACCTTGTCAACCTCTTCAGAAAGATCAATGTAATCAACTTCCTGCACAACAATAGCATCATGGGGTACGTGATCTAAAGAATGAAATTCTGAATCATGATCATCGGGGAATTGTGGAGTATCTGAATCTCCATAGATCTCCCAAAGCTTAATCCAAAGAATGTGAGGACAATCACAATGATCAATATCATTCAAAACATCAAAATCAACTTGCATCGCAATGATTTCCAAAACAGTGTACCTGTTGCAACTCCAGGCAAATTTCTAAACACCTTCACTTGGGTGGGGAACAATACCATACAGATGAGGCAATAGATCAAGTGATTGAAGATGGTGGTAGATCCCATCTCACCATCGTGAATAGTTACCCTTGTGCAACATAACCAAAGGAGAATAATATGCAAGCCCCATAATGAAATTTCTCCACAAAAATCAAAGACACTGACCTTCAATAGAAAATAAAGACTTCCAAATAGATATGCAACTGAGAATATGCCTCTGAGATCAAGAAATTTTTCTTCAATCTTCAGGATGTCTCAAGAATCAAAAAACCAAAAAAAAGATACCTGGAGCTGAAACCAAAGAAGATGACTGGACTGATGAAAAAAGGCACTGAAAGATCTCCCGAATGCCGCTAGAATCACCAAAATCTGACAATCTGATGCGAAGATATGCACTTTTGAGTCCAGAATGGAGGGTTGACTTCAGTTGAATTTAGAAATTTATAGTAGACAAATCCTACAAAATGGATGGCACCACTGGATAGTGCTCTGAATTCTCTTTCCATCGATATCTCATTTGCAAATTTTTGATATTGTGGTGTGAAGATATGGCCCTCAAAAAATAAATTGCAATGTGAATGCAACTGGCTAATCAGGCACAAAAATCAAGCACCCGGGGATAAAAAAAATTTGGCCCCCAGTCGCTGATATGACCGAGGGGCTATCGGCAGTTAAAAAAAACTCTGTCGGATCGGCGGCGTCAGAGTGGCAGCAGGGTGGCGGAGTTGATGGCACTGTCGGCGGAGGTGGTGGGGAGAATAGCACCTCTCAGGAGCAAGCCGGGGCCCTCAGTCACGGATAGGACCAGGGCGCGAGCAGTCGTCGCTAGTCAGTGGCTGAGAACGAACGGTTGCTGTTGGTCGGAACAGTGGGTACCGGCAGTGGAGGACCCGATGACTGCAGCAGATGATGGTAGAGTGACAAGGGCCGACGACGATGTGACAGGGGCCGATAAGTCTGCGGAGCCCGATGGTGAATATAATTTTTTTTTGAATATTGCAAATTTGCAATTCAAAAAAAAAAAATGCCAAATGAAATGCCGACGGGGGAAAACTATAGCCTCCAAAATTAAATATTTCTGCCAACTACCAATTTAATTGTAGGTCAAACTCTGCATAGGATTAATTTTTGTGATAACTATAGAAAAAATTGCCCAATAATAGCTAGAAATTTTTTTTATTTTTCTTTAAAAAAAATTTCCTTGATGGAGAACTGAAAGGGAAGATTTTTTTTCTGCAAAACTGTACGGATAGTACAAAAAATTGCAAACCCTAGATAATACCTCACAGGCTCCCGGTTGAATCTACTCCGATTTTGGAAAATGAACAAGCGATCTATGGATTTTGAGGCCTTCTGAACACAATGGAGAGGTTGGAGAGAGCCTGATCTACACCAGAAATCAGCTTGGCTCCTGGGTAGAGCCAACTAGCCTGCAACATAAAACTCCAAGCCTACAAGAATCTTGCACTCCAACTTCCTAGATCAAGGGTTGATGTTTCAATGGACTAGCTCTGATACCATGTTGAGATGATGGATTGCACAACCCCTGAAGCTCCAGAATCTTCAATGAAGGACTTTAGCCATGAAAGATAATCAACCACAAAGAGAAGTGTTGCAACAATGGAATGTTGATTAAAGATTCTATTGATAATATGATTGATATGATATTGATATGATATGTACAAATGAACAAGATGCCTGATTATATAGGCAAGAGGTAAACCCTAATATGCATGAGATGTTGCCAAGTGTTATAATGTGACAACATGTGAACCCTATCTAGATGATCATTAAATGATGAGATAAGTTCTAGAAGGAATCTTATCCCACAAACTAGGAAAGGGAATATTATCCCATTTATTAAATGATTGCAACCTAGGACTAAATGATTAAATGCAAGACCTAGGTTAACTTATGCTAGTGTAATAATTAATTAATTACACCAACAGTGACATTTTTGAAGTGAAATCAATAAAAGACATGTCCTTGTTTCTACATTTCTAAACGTTAAATTGTTGTTTCAAAGTTTGGTATGTCGTTGTACGATTGGTTCATGATTTAAAACCAATTAGAGTCGATGGAGAATTGAGTCTACCTTCTGTTGCACTTTTTTCAATGAATTTCATTAATATTTGAGTGTTTTAGCACCAATTTACCTCGAACTAGTTGGAAACCCTAGGTTTAGTGCCTTGAAGGAAGAAAAAATGAATATCTCACCATTCCACTAGTGAAACCTCATGAAACTTAGTGGAATGGCTCTAAATAGGTTGCTTTTGGTTTCTATAAAGTTTTAGGTTTAGGGGAGAAGGTTTTCATGTGTCTTGGTGATGCCTTAGGTTGGATTTATTTATGTTTTAGGTTTAATTAGCAAGACAGTCCATTTTTTAAGGATTCTGTATAAAGTAACCTACCTTGATTTTTAGGTATGCTGTATAAAACCCAAATGGGTATCTAGAACTATGTTTACATCTTAGATATCATGTATGCAATAAATTTATTCCCAAAAAACTCAATTTGTTGTCACACCTTCAAGGCTTAGAGAAGTAGTTCAGACAAATTTAGGGTTTGTTCACACAAAGCAACCCCATCCAAATTTTGGATATGTTGACAAAGACAAAAAAGGGTATTAAAAATGATTTTACAGTTTGGGTATGAGGTTTTCATAAGAAGTTGTCATTGGAAAACCCGTTAGGAATAACTACTAGAGAGATTGAAGGATTGCAAGGAAAACCCACCAAGTTATGTTCTAGGCTTACAAAGTTTGTTTGATTTAGGTTGTGCTAAAGTTATCCACCCTACTTTGCATCAAATTAGCATTAGAGCCTGAAGATCTAGGAAAGATAAGTTTTTTGGACTTTATGTACTGTCTTTTTGCAAGTTGAAGCAAGAACCTAGATGCCAAAAGACTAGGTAGTGAAGAAAGGAGGAAACCTAGGTGAGGTATCACGAAGACAAGAAGAAGCAAGGTGGAAGAGACTTGCTTGTGAAAGAAAAATGAAAATGTCTAGAATATTTGTCCATTGAGGCTTGCAGAGTACGAAGGTAAAAAACAAGGAACAAGTGATGAGAAAAGAGAAAAGTGAGATGAAGAAGAAAAATTAGAAAGAAGAATAGATAAAAGTGCAGCAAGAGATAATGGAGTTGAGAGAAGATTTGGAAGAAATGGAAAAAGTTCGAGAAAGAATGCAAGAAAGAATGAAAATTGAGATGCAAAAATTGTTTGAGAGAGAAAACCAAGAAAAAGGTTGGAATTTTCCAATAAGAAAGAGGCTCAAATGGCCTATCAAGGAGATCATTCAGAAGAGAAGAAAGCAAGAGAGGTCAATATGAGAGAAGAAAGAAATTGAAGAATCTTTTTTGATGAAGGAAGAGAAAAAATCAATAAAAGAGGAAGAGGTAGGTAATGCAATGGTAAGAAAACCTAGGATTGTTTTAACATCAAAAAGTATTGAAGAGTTGCCTTGGGAAGTTCAGGATGTCTTGAAGGATCATGTAGACATAGTGATTGATAAATTTTATAACTTTTTGCTTCCAAGGAAAGGTGTTAGTCACTATTTAGCTTTTATTCTAGGGGTTGATCTATCATACACAATAGCCTATGACAAACAAAAAGAAGAATGTGATGTGTTTAAAGAAGGAGATGGTGCCAATATAAATGACACACTTGTTTGGAAGGTTGTAAATGAAATAATTTTGATACTAAAGGAAAGAGGATATTTGTGACAGAGATTGTAGAGTTGCCTAAACAATGTTTGAAGGGAAAAGAAGGTATGTAGCAACATAATGACCAAACTAAGTTGTAGATGGAAGATGGATGGAAGCATCTACTACAAGTGGAACAACAAAAGAGAGTTGCAGATGTTAGTGACTATAAGGTTGTAGGTACCAAGGTTAGTTGTGATTCATTTCTTTTAGAAGAGGGTAGTAACAATAAACAAGAATCCATACTTGTTGACATGATGGTTAGAGAAAAAGGGAGCAACCAAAGTACTTTTGATGAGATTGAAAACTTGGGAGACAAGAAACCTAAGGTAAAAATGAAACAAGCCATTGAATGGGAACAAGGTACCATTGAAGTTCATGACATCCATTAGGAAAGAATGGATTAGTTACAAAGTAGAGGTGCAAATGGAGGAAAAATTTATATTGACAAGTTTAAATATCTTTGCCAAGTTTTCAAGAAATCTATAGTGAAGATGAAGAAAGCATGGAATTGTTCCAAAGAAGAAAATGTGAAAGTATTTAATGGAATCTGACAAGAGTTTTCAAGCATGGTTATTATGTTTCTACCTTCTATTCAAGAAAATCTTGAATCTTTTCTTTACTTGGGAGTATGGTGTGTGAGCACCCATGAGATTTTGGTTTTTGTCAATGTTTTCATTTTGTGTCTCTCTTATGTAATCACGTCATTTTGGATCATCGTTATGTTTGTAAGGGTCTTGATGAGGTCTTAGGAGGATAGGTGTGGTTAAGTTGTCAAAAATGTAAAGGTTGCTATAGGTTTTAAAAGTTGTCAATATTGTCTAAAATGTTGAAAATTGTGGAATTTGAAGTCACATGGTGTAAATGGAGGAATTAGAATGGTTGTAGTTTGAAAATAAGTTGTAAATGGATGTTACATATTTAAATAGCATTGGAGAGGTCAAAACCAAGGTTGGTTGTGACATTTTTGAAGTGAAATCAATAAATGACATCCTTGTTTCTACATTTTTTAATGTTAAATTGCAATTTTAGAGCTTGATACGGCCTTGTATAGTTGTTTCATGATTTAAAACCAATTGGAGTCAATGGAGAATTGAGTCTACTTTATGTTGCACTTTTTCTTATTGAATTTCATTAAGATTTGAGTGTTTTAGAGCTAATTTACCCTAGACTGGTTGAAAACATTAGGTTTAGTGCTTTAAAGGAAGAAAAAATGAATATCTGACCATTCCACCAGTGAAACCTTATGAAACTTGGTGGAATGGCTGTAAATAGGTTTTCTTTGCTTTCTATAAAGTTTTAGGTTTAGGGGAGAAGGTTTACATGTGTTATGGTGATGCCCTAGGTCAAATTTTTGTATGTTTTATGTTTAATTGGAAGAAGAACATGCCATTTTTTAAAGAATCTGTACAAAGTAACCTACCTTGATTTTGAGGTATGTTGTATAAATCCCAAATGGGTATCTAGAACTGTGTTTACAATGTTGTATATCATGTCTACACTAAAATTTATGGCCAAAATAAACAATTTGCTGCCCCACCTTCAAGGCCTAGGGAAGTAGGTCAGTCAAATTTAGGGTGTGTTCATACAGAAAAAAAACCCATCCAAAATTTGGATATGTTGATGTTGTCAATTTTTCACCACACCTCAAATTGACAAAGCTAGTTAATTTAGGTTCATTTTAAGGTGAGGAGTTTCAATTTATTTTTGTAGTTGTTCAAATCATTACATATATTTGAGTTCTTGAAGTGCCATGTGTTTCAATTTTCCATTCATCATTTGCAACATTAAATATTGCATGAAAAATAAAAGTTCTTTCATTATGTATTTAGTTATTCATTACACAATATTTCATACATTTTTGCAAAAGGGAAGTACATAATTGAACATGAATTCCACAAAATGTTTTTTTGTATTCATTGTAATGAAAAGAAGAATTAAGTGCCCCACACAAGCCATGGGAATAGTTGAAACGATGAAACATAAGGAGTGCACTACACAAAGTTGAAGATAAAGAAGGAAAAGAGCACATAAGAGGGAACATAGCCTTCATTTCTTGAATGTGTCTTCAAGTTTCCTCAAATGTTGTGCATCATTGTTTGCCCCTGTTCTCCAAGTGAACCTACAAGTGATTGTAATGTTTTCTTTGTTGGACTCAGGGAACACTAAGAGGGGGGATGAATCAGTGCTCAACAATTTTAAACTTTAAATCCAGATCTTAAACCATTCACACCATATAAACAAAAATAAAGATGCAAGTACATAAAAAGAGATAATCAAAGCACCATAACACCAATATTTTTATGTGGGAACCATGTTAGGGGAAAAACCATGGTGGAGATTAATCCACAATTATACTCTATTAAAAGTATGAAAAAAAGGGAATGCACTTGCATTCAGACACATTGGCTAAAGCTCACTGCTCAAAATAAGGAAGGCTCAATGCCTTACAAAGTGTTTGTGATTACAAAAAAAAATGAATTGAGAGGATAGCATCTCCAAATGCTTAGATTCAGTTGCAATGAAGCTTAGTACATGATCTTCAACCCTCTTGACTGATTCTATATTATTGCTCTGCTCTTCTCTATTTTTCTACCCTTCTAAAACTGTACATAGATCTCTCAATCACCCTTCTAATACTCACACACACACACACACACTGTAGCACTCCGAAAATTAAAAGTAAAGACATTTTCAATCATTCAATCCATTTCAAAAAGGTTTTCCAGTAATTAATATTATTCATAAAAACTTCCAAAATGAGCTCAATAAAAGAGAATTTAAATTGCATTTCATGTAATAACAATGTAATTCATCAAGATTATACAAAGCATAAGTACATCAATGAATTATCTCATGTACATATTCAACCATACTCGGAAGAAATCAACAATTCCAATAGAAACATCTTTTCTATGCTAAGTCATAAAACTTTAATTTCCTCAAATCAATGTTACATTATATTCTTTCAAGCCATACTTCTATTTCAAAGTTTCATTAAAGAATGTCAAATACATATACATTTATAATGGGCTTCGCAAGCCAATCCAGAATAATACACAAGTACATCAATAGCAAATGAAACTTGGAACCTCCAACTGCCGTGACCCCCTCGGTCTACTTGCGAGCTGGGGCCAAGAGTGTGATTCGGGCACCTTTTCTGCCCAACCACGAAGTCCATGACTTCCCCGGGTTCCTTCCTAACTCGAAGAAATCCCCGGCCCTGCATAAAAGAGCCTAGCAACCCGAAATAGTAAAACAAGAGGGAACTCTCGATGCATGCCTGGTGCCTATATGCATTTCTAACATGAGAAAAACACATTTCTTGCAATAGGAGGTGGCAGAGACTCAAATACATATATGTTTCTAGGCTTTTTAAAACAAATACATCTATTTCAATGGTACAAGTGCTTGGCCAAGCATAAATAATACAAGAAAATGGTAGTTTAGAAAAGTTAATACTACCGTCTCTGTAAGTCCACCTTCGGCATCCTGTCCCGGAAGTTACCAAAAGTAAAGTATGAATAAATACAAACACAGAAAGTTGTGCATTTTCTTACATGTTTCATGCATTCAATTGATTCTAAATGATATTCAAATGAGAATTTCATAACATCCGTTGAAAGAAAAATTGTAAGTTCAGTAGAAAGATTTCATTTACTCTTTTGTAAGTAATTCCTTTCTGTTTTGGTAAAAGACTCTATTTTTAACGAAGATCATGTATGACATAATACTTTCAGTGTACTACTAGAGAAATTTAATTAATTCTTTTGTATGAGACAGTGTTTTCTGATTTCAGTATATACTTCTATTCTTTCCAAATTCAAGCTGACTGAAAGTGTAACTCTTAATTTGAATACAGGTTTCTGAATATTAGTAATATACAGAAACAATGCAATTCTTTCGGAATACAGAGGTTTGATAGATAAACTTGCATTCGAATTTTACATTGAATACCTTTACTCAGGAATGTACTTCTGTATGTAAATACATGTCAAAGTAATCAAGAAGATTTTCAGTTTACATGGTTTCTCAGTGATACTTCTGTTCTTGTTCTAGGTTTAACATTTCTGAGATATTTGTGTATTTTTAACAGAGATCATATCACTCTCTTAAAAGGGTTTTCCTGTTCAAACTTGCATTTTGGTATATATGCATGGATATATATATAAATATAAATAGATATATATATATATACATATACAGCTGAGTGTATATATATATATATGTATATATGTGTGTGTGTAAAAATTCATATACAGCTGAGTGTAAATTTTGAAGAAAGAAATACTGATTTTTATAACTGTTCATAAGTTCTCTGGCTGTGCACACAGAATATAAACATTTTTCAGGGTTTCCTTACTGGCGTTGAGCAACATAAGGGCGCAGGAAGCCCTTGCCCCTCCCATGGGGAGGGGGCGGGCTGTGAGGGGCTCGCACCCCCTCCACAGGCCGCGGCCTGTGGAGGGCGCGAGCCTCCCCACAGATCCGCGTCCTTCCCATGGGGAGGACAAGGGATTAAATCCCTTTCCTTTTTCCTGTGTATAACAGTTTCATAACTCAAAAAAAAAAGACATTTAGAGACATTTTGCCCAGTAATATACTGCATTCAAATTTATCTCAAAAGGCATTTCGAATTTATTTCAGATGACAGTGTTTTATGCAAATTGTATGCATATATATATATATATATGTATATATGCACGGGAATACAGTTTCCTGTGCATATATATATGTATATATATATGTTTATGTAGGTTTCAAATATAATTGAGAGCAGTTTAATAATTTGCAGCTTTTTGCATCTGACTGTAACCCTAATCTGGAAGAAAAGATTGGGTATTCTTTCTATATTGCAGCAATGAGGAGTAAACTATTACCCAGAAATAAAAATTGGAAAAGATTTGTAATCATTTCATAGATTGAAGCCTTTCATTTCTTAAATTCTCTTACTGCAATTTTAATCTGATTGAAAAACAAGTATGGAAAAGAACCTGGCAATTTCTTCCAGTGCAGATGCCCAGTATTACTTTCCTGTCGCCTTCTTCCAGAGCTCTCGGATATGTCTCCATGAATGTTCTCTTTTCTTTCTTAAAGCTTTATTCCTCTTTTCGAGGATCATGCAGAGTATTTCCAGATGACAGATAAATTTCTCATGCAAATTCCCAAGATTGCCACATGCCAACAGCATTGTTGGTTTTAAGAAAAATTTCTAGAGCCCAAAGTTCTCTCGGGCTGTTCATTCCTCTTCATTTTGGAAAAATAACCATATGCAAACAGAGATATCTCCACTTTATACAAACCAATTATTTCATTATATGCAAACATAATATTTTCATTTTATTATTTGTTTTTAATTTCCTATATATTTTTTTAAACTCAGATTTTCCTTTTTATTGCACAAAATAAATGGGATAAACTAAAATAAATTAAACCATATTCTTTTCACAATTTTTATGGTTAATTAAACTATATTTAAATTTTGCTATGCTATTGTTTTTATGTATATATATATTTTTCTTTTGTTTTAATCAATCACTTATTCAAACCACGTAATCAATTTCAAACAATCATATTGAAAACAGATATGACCTAATGCAACTACATGATTTTTAAGTGGTGTGTGCGCGATCGAGAGCTTCTCCTCTTTTACCCTGTCGGGAAGCTAACCTTCTTTTCCTCAATCACACTCTTGGCCTTCGATCACCTGCAACTCAAATGCACTCAGGCGTGCAAAAACGAAAGTGTATTAGTAACCAATATAGAAATATAAATTTAAGCAATAATTAAATCAACATTCCTATTTTGTATCATTTTAAAATAAAATGCACTCATAATTCTGAAAGAAAACAATTATTTTTCTACATTTCCACACACCAAAGCATTGTATTATATTATATTGCTCTAACACGTATCATAATTCATATATTAAATCCCACAAAGTCATGGTCAAACAGCATCAAAGTAAGTCATGGTCCAAATAGCATCAAAGTAAGTCATGGTCAAAATAGCATCAAAGTATGAGACGTGACATCCTTCCCCACTTGGGAAGAGACATCGTCTCGATGTCTAAAAGCAAATCCACACAATAGAGTTTGAAGTATTAGTGTATCATAGTCACAATATGCATAAAAAGAAAAGTAAGCTATAACCTCAAATGAGGAAAAGATCTGTTAATGTCATCTGTATTTTCATAGGTGGTATTATCCATCGAATATTGGTCCCACTGGACCCTACACTCCACAATATCATGGTTCCACAACTTGACGTTGCACCTCCCAGAATCCTGGTGGGCTCCGCTAGCACCACCCCTGAATCCTGCTAAGTGTGCAAGTCATGCACACCACACATATGGTATTACTACCATTCAATTATATCCAAGTAACAAATAGCTCTTGCACCAAAGCTTACAAGAATAACATCACATTTTTCGAGCTTAAGAATTTATTCACTCTCATTAGTATAAGTATAGAGAACATTTCTCGTTCAAGCATAAGTATCAGTGTAGTTAAGGAAAAAAATTTCTATGCTATGAGTACACACACCCATACAAAAGTGTCATTGCACAAAGCATGAGAAGTGCATTATTGCACAAGCACCATTCTCATATAATACACATGTAAGTACCTTTACTAAAAGAAAAACAATCAGGCATACATGATCCACCCTATCAATCATTCATACCTTGTCTACAAGACAAGTCGAGAAAACTTATCTAAACATCCTTACCATTGAAGGCCCCTTAAGGCATCTCAACTTTTTGTTCTTCAAAAATCTCGTGGATTCTACAAGACCCATACCCTCAATCATCAACTTTCCCAAAGTCTAGTACCATAATGAACATTCTTTCCCTTAAAACATCCCTTCTTAGGTTTCCTGCCTTCGAGAAGGCTCAACCAAGATTATCTATTATTATCCAATTTATTTACTTCACATATAAATTACAAATAGAAAAACAACTGCAAAGGTGCTCCAACGAGGTCCAAACTAACCATCGTGCACACCGACTATACTGAGACTAGGTCACTTGCAATCCATTCCTTTGACAATTCTGATTTTTGAACTTTCTCTTCTTATATTTAGTGCCCTTTATCTTCCTTTGAATTATACTTCATTTATTTCATCTTTTACATCTTACTTATTATTTATTCCTTAATCAATCCTTATTTTACTTCCATTACCAACTATTGGTTTCTTCTAGTTTAGAATACCTTTCTGTAACTTCCTTATCCATTTTTAGTTCTACAACACTTTTATTATCCCCCTTTTTTTTTAATAATACATTCTATATATCAAACTTCAATCAACATTTCCAATCTTACCTTTTTCTTCTCATTCCACGCTATTCTTCTTGTCTCAAGGGTTTCTCCTTCCTTTCAACTTCCATTACTATTATATTGTCATTTTAGTCTTTCATTCTTCCATTCAAACTTTATGTTACCACAACATCTTACATTTTATTAATTAATACATAGCTATGAGGAATTTCCATTCCTATGCCCTTATCCATCCTAAAATATCTTCTTATGATCTAACAATACATGTTGCCAAAGTGTTTCTTTGCTCTACCCTTTCACCACCTGCAACACCTCCCTACTTTCCATTTGTGTTCCATTACATCCACCTTAATTGAAGCTTACTACACAACCACTTTGCTTTCTCAACTAACATCCTCCTACCACTACCTATTATATCATCATACCAAAACAAGTTTTTTCTCAAAACTCAAGGGATATACTTAGGAATCAATCCATAAAGCATGTTCTCAAATTTCCTTTGTACTATCTAGACACGGTGTCCTCTCATATAGTAATATCAACAAGATATACAAAAATAATAGGCCCATAGCAACACCAGTTTTCAAAACTTTCCTATTATTTCAAAATTAAATACCTATATCAGACAGTGTATTAAGGAATTCAATCTATCGTAATTCTATCAACATACATACCAAGAACTGAAGCACTCTCTGTATTATACCCCCTCATACAATCTATTAGAGGTCCATCATGGACATGATAGAGCACATAACATGAAACTTGACCATCAATTTAAAACATTCAAGCATAGCCACCATTTAGAAAAATTAAATCAAATCCAAGGAAAAGAAAAGTCGATTTCAACAATAAGGCATAAAATGTGCACCATTTCAACAATAATTCACACATGACCATAATGGTCGCAAGATAAATAAGTATCAAAAATTTGATGGCTATACTTACTCATGCCCATAAATAAAAATTCAACTTTGGCCTACACGCCATTCAATAAATTGAACAAAAACAATAAAATAAATGAGTAAATAAATAAATAAGATATCAATTTTTTTTTTAAGTTACATAACATATGAACTATGTGACTAACTCTAGTCATCAGAGAAGGAGTACAATACCCAACCATACCTAGGTTTCAAAATCCGAGGTAAGTAAGAGAGCATATTCAATCATAGTGTACAGTGAGTCATCTAAGACCCAGTCACACAAAACAAGAGATCCATTCTACTTCATCATCCAACATCGTTGAAGATGCCAAACAACAAAAATTGCATTCCTTTCAAGGGAACTTCAATCGTGACGTAATGACATACATGGTCAAACACTAGCGAACATCCACAACCCAAGGTATCCAAATGCTTCATTCACAATGAAAAGCAATTAGCAATTCCCACTTTATAGATATACACCATTCATATGGATAACGCATTACTACAACATTCACACATTAATTACCTGAAGTTCTCATTCGCACAAATAAATATGCCAAAACACACACACACGGGATATGAAAAAAAAAATTATTCAAGTTTGTCACTCACACAAGGTAAGTATACCATCTCTAACATAATATGAAGAACAAGCTTGAGCGCTTTACTTGCACTAACCATAGACAATCATAAGTGCATTACTCGCACATTATACATGTATATATATGCAAAGTGCCTAACTCACATGATGCATTACTCACACATTGTACATGTATATATGCAAAGTGCCTACTCGCACGATGCATTACTCACACCAAATATAAATCAAACAGGAGTGCATTACTCACACATTATACATGTATATATGCAAAGTGCCTAACTCACACGATGCATTCCTCACACCAAATATAAATCACACAAGAGTGCATTACTCGCACAATATATGCAAAGTGCATATTCGTAAATATATCATTTATATAAATCCAGCATATAGGACTCATAAGGTCTCACAAGATCAAAACTCATGCCCTGTCAATAAGGCTGACAATGATAACTTATCTGAACAAAATTTTTCTCCTAGGACCATATCGAAGACTCCTAAGGAGGCTTAACTTGTATTTACTAAAGATCACAAGGATCATACACACATCCCGGTTAGGAAAGAACAAACATCACCTAAAAATCAGCTTACTCATAATCAAATACCTTTACCATTGCAGACATCCTTCTTGGATTCTCTTCTTCCTTAAAGCATCATCTAATCATTAATGGTCATAGGTGATTGTTCTTTCTACTTGTCTTAATATATGCATATTTTATTTTTACCTCTAGTAACCTTGTAACTTAACCTTTTAGATCATAGTCATTCGCCCTTTATGTCCTCAAGAGACCTCTTTTCTCAATATTTCTCTACTCTACATCATCACTTCATGGGTTGTCATCATGTCTTAGCCATCTTGGCTCAGATATATCCATCACAATACCTCAACCCTTTTTTAAAGGTACAATCTCCAATCCTTGCTTCGACCATGACATTTTCCTACTAAGGATTCTTTTGAAAATGCCACTAAACTGATGAGTACTCTCAACTAATAAAGTCATACCATGCCTAATCTTCTAGGTTCTCAACTTAAACATCCAAGACTCATTGAGGTTCCAACCCATCAAAGAAATCTTCGACCCAAGATAGGGTGCTAATTCACTCGATGCTCTTAGAAATTTAGGTCATCAACAGGTTCACATTGCAACCTATAGCATAGAAGTCTTAAGGTCCGAGTGTTGAACCTATGGCTCTGATACCAAGATGTAGCGCTCCGAAAATTAAAAGTAAAGACATTTTCAATCATTCAATCCATCTCAAAAAGGTTTTCCAGTAATTAATATTATTCATAAAAACTTCCAAAATGAGCTCAATAAAAGAGAATTTAAATTGCATTTCATGTAATAACAATGTAATTCATCAAGATTATACAAAGCATAAGTACATCAATGAATTATCTCATATACATATTCAACCATACTCGGAAGAAATCAACAATTCCAATAGAAACATCTTTTCTATGCTAAGTCATAAAACTTTAATTTCCTCAAATCAATGTTACATTATATTCTTTCAAGCCATACTTCTATTTCAAAGTTTCATTAAAGAATGTCAAATACATATACATTTATAATGGGCTTCACAAGCCAATCCAGAATAATACACAAGTACATCAATAGCAAATGAAACTTGGAACCTCCAACTGCCGTGACCCCCTCGGTCTGCTTGCGAGCTGGGGCCAAGAGTGTGATTCAGGCGCCTTTTCCGCCCAACCACGAAGTCCATGACTTCCCCGGGTTCCTTCCTAACTCGAAGAAATCCCCGGCCCTACATAAAGGAGCCTAGCAACCCAAACAGTAAAACAGGAGGGAACTCTCGATGCATGCCTGGTGCCTATATGCATTTCTAACATGAGAAAAACACATTTCTTGCAACAGGAGGTGGCAGAGACTCAAATACATATATGTTTCTAGGCTTTTAAAACAAATCCATCTATTTCAATGGTACAAGTGCTTGGCCAAGCATAAATAATACAAGAAAATGGTAGTTTAGAAAAGGTAATACTACCGTCTCTGTAAGTCCACCTTCGGCATCCTGTCCCGGAAGTTACCAAAAGTAAAGTATGAATAAATACAAACGCAGAAAGTTGTGCATTTTCTTACATGTTTCATGCATTCAATTGATTCTAAATGAACTTCAAATGAGAATTTCATAACATCCGTTGAAAGAAAAATTGTAAGTTCAGTAGAAAGATTTCATTTACTCTTTTGTAAGTAATTCCTTTCTGTTTTGGTAAAAGACTCTGTTTTTAACGAAGATCATGTATGACATAATACTATCAGTGTACTACTAGAGAAATTTAATTAATTCTTTTGTATGAGACAGTGTTTTCTGATTTCAGTATATACTTCTATTCTTTCCAAATTCAAGCTGACTGAAAGTGTAACTCTTAATTTGAATACAGGTTTCTGAATATTAGTAATATACAGAAACAATGCAATTCTTTCATAATACAGAGGTTTGATAGATAAACTTGCATTCGAATTTTACATTGAATACCTTTACTCAGGAATGTACTTCTGTATGTAAATACATGTCAAAGTAATCAAGAAGATTTTCAGTTTACATGGTTTCTCAGTGATACTTCTGTTCTTGTTCTAGGTTTAACATTTCTGAGATATTTGTGTATTTTTAACAGAGATCATATCACTCTCTTAAAAAGGGTTTTCCTGTTCAAAATTGCATTTTGGTATATATGCATGGATATATATATATAAATATAAATAGATATATATATGTATATATGTGTGTGTGTAAAAATTAATATACAGCTGAGTGTAAATTTTGAAGAAAGAAATACTGATTTTTATAACTGTTTATAAGTTCTCTGGCTATGCACACAGAATATAAACATTTTTCAAGGTTTCCTTACTGGCGTTGAGCAAAATAAGGGCGCAGGAAGCCCTTGCCCCTCCCATGGGGAGGGGGCGGGCTGTGAGGGGCTCGCACCCCCTCCACAGGCCGTGGCCTGTGGAGGGCGCGAGCCTCCCCACAGATCTGTGTCCTTCCCATGGGGAGGACAAGGGATTAAATCCCTTTCCTTTTTTCCTATGTATAACAGTTTCATAACTCAAAAAAAAAGAAGACATTTAGAGACATTTTGCCCAGTAATATACTGCATTCATATTTATCCCAAAAGGCATTTCGAATTTATTTCAGATGACAATGTTTTATGCAAATTGTATGCATATATATATATATATATATATATATATATATATATGTGTATGTATTTATGCATGGGAATATAGTTTCCTGTGAAGTATATATATTTGTTTATGTAGGTTTCAAATATAATTGAGAGCAATTTAATAATTTGTAGCTCTTTGCATCTGACTGTAACCCTAATCTGGAAGAAAAGATTGGGTATTCTTTCTATATTGCAGCAATGAGGAGTAAACTATTACCCAGAAATAAAAATTGGAAAAGATTTGTAATCATTTCATAGGTTGAAGCCTTTCATTTCTTAAATTCTCTTACTTCAATTTTAATCTGATTGAAAAAAACAAGTATGGAAAAGAACCTGGCAATTTCTTCCAGTGCAGATGCCTAGTATTACTTTCCTGTCACCTTCTTCCAGAGCTCTCAGATATGTCTCCATGAATGTTCTCTTTTCTTTCTTAAAGCTTTATTCCTCTTTTCAAGGATCATGCAGAGTATTTCCAGATGACAGATAAATTTCTCATGCAAATTCCCAAGATTGCCACATGCCAACAGCATTGTTGGTTTTAAGAAAAAAATTTCCAGAGCCCAAAGTTCTCTCGGGCTATTCATTCCTCTTCATTTTGGAAAAATAACCATATGCAAACAAATATATCTCCACTTTATACAAACCAATTATTTCATTATATGCAAACATAATATTTTCATTTTATTATTTGTTTTTAATTTCCTATATATTTTTTTAAACTCAGATTTTCCTTTTTATTGCACAAAATAAATGGGATAAACTAAAATAAATTAAACCATATTCTTTTCACAATTTTTATGGTTAATTAAACTATATTTAAATTTTTCTATGCTATTGTTTTTATGTATATATATATTTTTCTTTTGTTTTAATCAATCACTTATTCAAACCACGTAATCAATTTCAAACAATCATATTGAAAACAGATATGACCTAATGAAACTACATGATTTTTAAGTGGTGTGTGCGCGATCGAGAGCTTCTCCTCTTTTACCCTGTCGGGAAGCTAACCTTCTTTTCCTCAATCACACTCTTGGCCTTTGATCACCTGCAACTCAAATGCACTCAGGCATGCAAAAACGAAAGTGTATTAGTAACCAATATAGAAATATAAATTTAAGCAATAATTAAATCAACATTCCTATTTTGTATCATTTTAAAATAAAATGCACTCATAATTCTAAAAGAAAACAATTATTTTTCTACATTTCCACACACCAAAGCATTGTATTATATTATATTGCTCTAACACATATCATAATTCATATATTAAATCCCACAAAGTCATGGTCAAACAACATCAAAGTAAGTCATGGTCCAAATAGCATCAAAGTAAGTCATGGTCAGAATAGCATCAAAGTATGAGACATGACACACACCTATTCTACTCTTCACATATATTCACATACTTCCACACTAACTTCTCACATGAAAAATGAATTACCGTTCTCATATATATATCTACTAACAAATATTTCATCGCTTCAGGTCAACTTTAACAAAACATGAAACATCCTTCAATGGTCAAATCAAATCACAAATTAAATTTAATGCACAACCACTAAAGTCAGCTAACACATAGCTATGATCCCAAAAAAAATGCAACGCAAGAAACAATTAATTAAGTACTCCTTATACATTCATGACATGCAACAATCACTAGGTCAGCCACAATGAGCAAATGAATAGAAAATCATCTTGCCAAAGCATTCAACCGGATATCATAACTTGAACATTGATCAATGCAACATCACAAAACTTAACAAAAAGATACTGTAGATGCTTAACAAACACTCTCAGAGATCCACAACTAAAAATGATTATTCAGTGACGCGTATAGATAGACTAATTGATGGATACCATGTTCTTCATACTTTCTACCGGTAAAATATTGATCTTTACATATCTTGCCAGTATAGATAAATTATGATCTATGGACTGGAGGGATGACTTAGGTTGCCATCAATGACAACACTAAAAGCCACATGCCATAAAACAAGCCGGATTTCAACAATTTCCCCCTTTAGCATTGATGGAAACATTTAGTGAAAAATGACTAAGTGTCAAAATTCAAATTTTCAAAACTCAAACTCCCCCTTAGAATGAGAAAGAATTTTTCACTACTCTCCTCCCCCTTTTAAATCAATGATAAATATATTCTTCACTAAGCTCTCTCCCTTTTTCAAAATTTTAAGATTTGAAGTGCAACTGTTGCACAAATCATAAAATTATTTTATAATTATCTTTCACCTCTAGAGCCGATATTGGCATGGTGTAATGGTTTATAGGTGGCATTGTTGTTCTTGCCACCAAGGTTCAAACCCCATTGGGGTGGTATTGTTGAATGGTTGTGTCCAGTTCATAGCTTTGGTCAAAAGCGTTTACCGCTTGAATAAAAATAAATAAAAATATTTCACCTCTGGAAGAAATTTCTTCCAAGCATCTACTGTAATCCCAATAATTATTATCAAACTGTTGTTTTTTGATGTCCTATTGATGATTTGGATAAGGGATTCTGGAATTGTAGTCACTTCTTCCAGCTTCTCTCCTTTCCTCATGATCTCAATTTGCTACTCCAATCTACATTCAATTAGATCCTTTACTTTCTAGAAAGTGTCCATAAGAGTGTTTCTGGAAAAGTGAAACTTTGCATGCTCATCCTACAACTCATGAATCCTTTTCTTGATTGCTCCATCCTAGTCATGAAACATACTATAATCCTGACCATTTTTGTTCAACTCACTCTCAATTTTCTCCAACTTTTCTTCGTATTTACCAACCACATGAGGCCACCAAAGGAAATAATTGTAGAGGGTATGTGTAGGATCATCATGGAAAAAACAAGCCCTTAAGTGGCAAAAATACAGAAAAATCAGAGTTAGGCAACTTGACATAAATTTTTGAATAAGTTATCTATATTATTTCAAAAATATGTAAGAATAGAATCTATATAAAATTAAATGTAGTTTCTAAACTACTAGGTTTGTTTAAAAAATCTATTTGGTGAAAATTTGAAATTTCAATGCAATAGTACTTAAATTTTAGGGAAAAAAAAAGTAGGTGTCTGTTTGACCACCCTAACCACAATAAAATGATAAAAAAAAATTATAAGATTTTAGATATAAGTAGAGGACTCATGTCCCAATGTGATGCATATTTTTTGTAATTTTTTTCCAAGTAAATAATTAATTATGAATTTTTTATTAGGGTAAAAGCACAAAGTTGTGTCACACTTTCAACCAACTTATTAGCACAACTGAATTTAAGTATTTCTAACTAAAAATCAATTTTGGTCAAACATATGATCTATTGAGATTCATTCTAGCTAAGTTAGATGCTTCCACAACTTTTCCAACTAAAATTGTTGGCTAAAAATGTATGGAACATCACTTTGAGTCCAATTTACCAAAAAAAAAAATTATTTGAAAATCTTGAAGTTTCAATAACTCTTGCTAATGTAAACAACATTTTTTTTAAAATATAAAAATACCCTTTTGTAGATCCATAAGTGTAGTTTTCAAAAATATATTTATTTTAATACTTTAATTATTTTTTATATTATATTTTTTATTTTATTAAAAGTAGGTTTTCAGCACAAAATATAAGGTTGATTACTATGCCAAGAAAAATACTAAAACTTATTAAAAAAAAATGAAAAAAATATGATGCACTAGATAAAAGAATCTATTTTAAGATGATATAGTTTTGTTTCCATTTTAGATAAATATTTAATATGAAAGTTGACGTCCGAGGAAAACAGTTATTTTTTTATTCACGCACATTTTAATATTTATTTAAAAATATTTATTTATCAAAATTGGAAAAAAATATAGCCATACACTAAAATTTCAAGTTATAAATACACAAAAAAAAATTGGAAGAAGAAAAATAAAATTTACTATAAAAAGTTTGACGTCCCATGCAACTTCATTTTTCAGCATTTTATTAGCAACTAAATTATAGTTTTAATTTATTAAAAACTAGTTTAAAATAATTTTTTATATTTAAAAAAAAATACAAACATAAAATATACTAAAATATACACATTTTACTAGTTTACATCATTTCAAAATTCAAAACATATATGCTACTTTTTAGTGATTCAAGTTTAAAAATTGGATCAGCGTTGGCCGTTTCCTTTATAAAGTGTGACACAGCTTTGTGCTTTTACCCATTACAACTTTTAAAAAATATAAAATCTCGTATGTCTGACTACCTTAACTTGGTCAAAAATTTATGAAATTCAATTTTTCTTTTCTTAATCCTATAGTATGCAAAGCATAGTATGTGATGCATGTTTTGGATTCAAAAAATGTGATACTGTTTGAAAGCTATAGATGTTTTTCAATTGGCCTATCAATTAGGACTTTAGTCATAATTCGAATAGAAAATGAATAATAATTACTTATTAAATTCAAAGTAAAGCATAATTTATATTGGTGGAAAGATAAGAATATCCTTTAAAAACTATTTTCATTTCATTAAATTTGGGTTAAAAAAAAGTCATTAGCCACACACCCATCATATTGCCACTTTTTGGCCCATCATGATCCTGCACATACCCTAGATATTATTTACTGAGCCAATGCATTTCCTTAACACATTCATTTTCATTTTTAGTTTGGTAAGAGATAGCCTAAATTGCTCCTCTTTCTTGTCCTAACGCATAAAGTCCATAGCCTCCCTAATACATTTGATCAACTCTTTTGGAAGTACATTATGCAAACTTTCCAATTCATTGTTGTGCACAAAGTAATTGTCTAGAGTGTCCTCAATCAAGTCATATTCATATGAGGGTCCATCTAACCATATGTCAACAATATTTTGCTTTCCATCTTCCTCTTGAACAATCTGCAATATCTTTGTTTTGAATAAAGCACCTTTTTCATCACTTTCTTTTGCTATTATTACATTTGGTTCAATTGATTTCAGTTCATCTCTAGGAGTGTATTCATCATAATCTTCATCTAGTATATAAAAAATTATCTATCCTTTTCCTTTTTCTTCAGATTTTGGAGACTTATGTGTCATAGGGGTGTCATCAACAAACTCTAGAGCTCTTTTCTACTTCCTCTCCACTTTACTGGAAGAAGACCCAACTTCAAGCATCTTTATTGGAAGGGGAATGTTAACTATTCCAAACTTTCCCAACATCTCTCTAAAGAAAAAATCATAAAATTGCTCACAATTTTCTAGAGCATTAGAATGTTCAAAAATTTTCCTACAAACTAGTTAACTTTCCTTCCATACCACATTATCATTCTGAGGCAAGCAATTCAGAAAATACATCAATGATACATATGATCAAGGTACCAAACCTGAAGGGGTAATTTACATCTTTCGTCAATTGCACATTTTCCATTAATTGATCCTTCAACAATCCATACAGATCAAAGTCTTCATCTTCCATTATCATTTTGTGAGTGATATAAACTATGCCTGCCAAAGTTGCACCTTCCCTATTTCTGAAGAAAATTTTGTATGAAATCCCATGTGCAATGTACCTTGTTATTGGATCTTTGATTGTCAAGATTACTAGATCCCTCTAATCTCTTGTCACTTTGGTTAGGGTTTTGACTTCCTTGTTTTGAATGGAATTCCTTTTTGGAATATTCCCAATATTGCACAATCCTATTAGATTTCTAATCACATCATTCAAAGTAAGATAGGGTTTGTCCATAGTAAAGATGTCAATATCCAATTTTTTCAAGATAAACCTGACCACTTTCACATTGATGAAATAAGGAAATCCATTCCAAATGTCCAAACTTCTATGTTTCGCACTTTCAAACCATTTTAATTCACTAGCTGCGAACAAATTTCTCATAGCCCTAACTTTCCACTACTATACTCATCCAAATTTACCATTCCTTTTATTTGCTTCATTTTTCTTTCTATATGGAAAAAGTTTTTCTATCGAGCACAAAATTCAAAATTCTTCAATCAACTAAAATACTTGAAGAATTCACCATTGAATTTTCTTTACTCCTTTGAAATTTTGTTGCAGATGCTCTCCTTCTATTCTTCTTCAATGCAAGGTGACACATAAGGATTCCAAATACCATTTTATAAATTCGTGCACCTAACCTTTTCACCACATTAAATACTTTACCCTAGGAGTTCCAGATACTCTGTTTTCTCATACAACAAAAGAAAAAATTGTCTGTGGACTTTCTACTTCTCATCTTTCTGCATAAGTGATCACTGATGCATTTACAAAATTTTATCACAACTACTGACAATTTCCTACATTTCGGTGCCAGCTACCAATAGGGGGTCAAAGGATTTTCCTTGAAAAACTCCCCCTAGGCCAACAACCTGAGATCAATTTCTGGAGGATTCACTAGAGGCTGCTTCTAGTATGGGCTTATTTCCTTCATTAGATTGACTTTTCTTTACCCATGTTTTATTCATCTGATCTCTTATCTCTTCCACAGTCACTTTACCTTTTCCTTTGTGATCTTTTTTCAAAATTCTTCCTCTATATAATGAACCTCTTCTATCCATGTTTTTGTTCCTACAAAATCTTGCAAGGTGAACAAATCTATTGCAATTGTAACACACTGGATTTCTTTGTCTAGACCATTCATTCCATTGGTTTCCCTTTGATCTACACTAATTAGAAACATGCCCAAATTTTCCACAAGTGTAGCATTTAACATTCCTTATATTGATAGACATACTTTTACATTCAACTAACCTTTGACTAAACCTTTTGCAACTAAAACACTAATCAGAAAATGATGGACTGCTTGAATTTATTATCTCTACACTAAGAAGCCAAATGACCAAATTTATTGCAAGAAAAGCAGTAACCATTAAGTTTTTTAGCATTGGGTTTTCTTACCAGATACCTTCTACCTTTGTTCATCTGATTTCTTTGTCTGGATTCCTTTGGTTCAAATACAGAGCTTTCTTCCTTCTCATATCCAAGACCTTGCTTATCATTTACATCCTTTTCTACTTTAGTCAGCTCATCAAGATTAGCATAACTGATCCTGAACTTCTCCTTGTATTCTTCTATAGTAGTGAATTCATCTTTGAGAATAACTATCTGTCTTTCAAGCTCTTGTTCATTATTTATGCATTGTTGCAATTCAATCTCCATTTGAATGAATCCACTATTTACTCTGTTGCATTCTTCAGATTTTTCTTTTAATAACTAGGCCAAATTCTCTTCATTCTTCTTCCTTTCTTCAATCTCTTTAGTTAGCTTCATTTCCACTAATTCCATTTCAAGCTTTAGAGTAGCATTGTCCCTAGAAAGTTTTTCCCATTCTTCAGTTATCTCTTTTAGGCTCTTATTTAGCTGAACATCTTCCAAGCTTTTATTTTATTTCTACTTCAGCTAATCACAAAGTTCCTTCCTCTTTTCTCTTGACTTGTTGCTTTTATCCTTCAATGATTGAATGAATTTCTTAGCATCCAAAATATTTTCTTTTAATTCCATGACTTCTACTTTAGACTGATCAAGATCATCAAGTGCCACCATAAACTACTATTGAAGACCACCAGAGTTCATTGCAATTCAAGATCCACCTCAAGTTGTTAAATTTTTTGTAGAGGAACCTTGCTCTGATACCAATTGTTGGACTCATGGAGCACTGAGAGGGGGGGTGACTTAGTGTTCAACAATTTTAAACTTTAAATCCAAATCTTAAACTAGTCACACCACATGCACATAACTAAAGATGCAAGAACATGAACAAGATAATCAAAGCACCATAACACCAATATTTTTACATGGAAACCCTGTTAGGGGAAAAACCATGGTGGAGATTAATCCATAATTATATGAGCTGTTAAAAGTATGAACAAAAGGGAATGCACTTGCATTCTAGGACACTACCTAGAGCTCACTGCTCAAAATAAGGAAGGATCACTACCTTACAAAGTGTTTGTGATTACAAAAAAAATTGAACTAAGAGGATAGCATCTCTAAATTCCTAGATTTAGTTCCAATGAAGCTCAGTACATGATCTTCAACCCTTCTGACTTATTTTTTATTTCTGCTTTGCTCTACTATACTCTTCTCTATTTTTCTTCCCTTCTGAAACTATGCATAGATCTCTCAATCACCCTTCTAATACTTGCACACACACCTATTCTTCTCTTGAAACATATTTGCATGCTTCCACACTTCCTTCTCACATGCAAAATGAATTACCAATCTCATATATATATCCACTAACAAAGATTTCACTGCTTTAGGTTGACTTTAACAAAATATGAAATATCCTTCAATGGTCTACTCAAATCATAAATTAAATTTAATGCACACCCACCAAAGTTGGCTAAGACATAGCTAGGACCCAAAAAAAAAAAACCAACACAAGAAACAATTAATTAAGTACTCCTTAAACATTTGTGACATGCGACATTAACTAGGTCAGCCACAATGAGCAAATGAACAAAAAAATCCTGCCAAAGCGTTCAATCAGATCTCCTAACTTGAAAACTGATCAATGAAAACTAATCAATGCAACATCACAAAACTTAACAAAAAGATAGTGTAGACTCTTAACAAACTCTCTCAGAGATCCACAACTCAAAATGATGATCTGGTCAGACATACAAATTGACTAACTAATGGATACCATGTTCTTCATACTTTCTTCTGGTAAAATACTGATCTTTACATATCTTTCTAGTATGAATAAATTCTAATCTACAGACTGGAGGGATGACTTAGGTTTCCATCAATGACAACACTAGAAGCCACATTCCATCAAACAAGCCAGATTCCAACATTGTTAGAGCTCAAGTTATGAATCCCCCTACATGGTCTATCAACAATAATTTAGAACATTGCTTATGGTGCATTGAATCAATTGAGAAAATACAAAAAGTGTGCAAAACAATACAAAGGAGGAAACATCATAAGAAGTTTTGGATTTATTTATTTTAATCTAACATTGTTTGTTTCTTGTGTAGGTATAGGAAAAGCCATGTTGTTGGTCTTATTTGAAGATTTATAGCATGTGGCATGTAAAACATGCTCCCACAAGGGTTGAGCTTATCATGCTGGCCCTTAACATTCAAGAGAGGGGTTGAGAAAGGAAACAATTGGTAATTTTTCAAAAGAGATATGCATCTAAAGGAGTACATCACAAGTGTCATAAGAAATCAAACAATTTAGCATTTAAGACAATCAAATATGAAAGTGCAATGAGTTGAAGATCATAAATGATCAATTGCTCAAGTAAATCATCATAAGGAGTGCATCATCATGAAATATGATAGTGAATAGGCATACATAATTCCAATCAATAGTGGCCACTAAAGTAAATGAAGAAGCTTTAGAACACCATCATGAGGTGTTTGTATTTCAAAATATTCTATGCAAAGATCAAGTTTCACATCAACATTTGTTGCCTATGAAGAATAAAATGCATGAAGAGTACAAAAGGAAACTTCTCCCCATCAAGAGATAGAATTACAAGTGGCTGCAAATGGAGTATGAAAGCCAAAGTAAGTAAAGGAGAAAGAAGCATTGTTGAATAAAAGTACAATACACTAAGTGGTTGCAAATATAACATGAAACAACATCATTAATGTCAATATATTGCAAAGAGACTTAAGGTTGGTTTCAATACATGATTGATGCTACAAATATAAAGACTATCTCGTTGCATTACCACATGAAACTAGGGTAAAAGAGAGATTTGAATTACATTTTCTAAAACATTCAAGTGCATAGAATGGGTGATAATGGACAACAAGTGACTTAAAGAAATACCATGATGGCTAAATTCAACCTTGCAAACCATGCTAAATAGTGAATGAGAAATTGCATGGAGATATGATAAAGCATGTTTGTTTGATAAGAAATTGAAAAGTATCAAATAAAGTTGATCTTCATTGTGTTTATGCATTTCAAGCAAAAACAAAAAGAAAGTGATTGCTAACAACATATGCAATAAAAAGAAAGATTGCAAATGTCATTGGAGCAACATGTCTTTCAGAAAGAAAACCATGCAAAGAAAATAGCTTGTTCAACTAAGAATATTTTTTGAGTTAAGTAGAATTTGCATTCTGAGAGCAAGCAAGTGAAACTACAGTAGTGTTCACATGAACATAAAGTGAAATCATTGTTGTTTTCCAAAAAATAGTGAGCCAATGTCAAACAAGCTAGGGTTTTGAAGTGGAAACAAATGCAATGGTACCCATTTTTAGCTTTTGGGAGGAAACCCACATGGGTTTATGTTGTGAGACTTCAAAATGTAGAGCTAATGGGTAGTTCAAGTTTGTACAAGAATGGAGAGAAACCTAGTTGTGCTCTCATGGCCATGGCCTTGGAGAGTTTCCCTTCCACAAATAGTGATACCCACTTGGGGTTTTGTGTTCAAAATGAAAATGCAAAAGAAATAAAAAGGGTTTGAGCTCATGCTAGCAATGTATCTCTTAGAAAATGAAGATATTGAAGCTAATGGTTGTGGCCATGATGGGTTTTACAAACCCAAAAAATGGTAAGAAAAATACAAGAAGTCCTATTCAACATTGAAATCATTTTTGCATCATGGTTCAAGCCTGAAAAAGTGTATTTTGTAGAAATAAAGGAACACATATAGTGAGGCCACAAGCTATACAATGGCCAAACTCAAAAAAAAAATCATTCATTCTTCACTTGTTTTGTTAAATGAGCTCAAATCAAGCCTTTAAAAAAGGAAATGCATCATGTATAAAAGTAATGAAGCTTACCCAAGTCATGCCTGGGTAAAACTAGTTTGAACTCATGGCCAAGCCTTCACAAAAGCTCGAACAAAGCCCTCTCATGGCAGCTGGGTAAACAATACAATAGTTCAGGAAACACAAAAGAGAATAATGCATTAAAAAAAACTAGTCATGGTCGTGGCCTATAGGCCTGTTTCTTCATTTAGAGTGGAGTCAGAAATGCATCAAAATGTAGACAAACAACTTACCATCAAATTCAAAAGAAAATTTGACAAGAATAACAGAGAAAGTAGCTTGAATGGTGGAGATCTAGCCTTGAAACCCTAACTTCCATGGCAGCCAAGTGCAAAGTCGTCTTCTCCAAAGTTGGCCAAGTGAAATGATGAGAAAATTTAGGGCTTCATTTTGGTTTTTATGATATGGTTTTTCCCCATGCCCTAATTTGACTTTAGGTCTTATCACATTCTTTTTTAAAAAACCAAATGCCTTAATTCCCAAATGTCTTGCCTTTGTAAATGGTTATGCCTAGGTTGAGCCTAGCATTAGTCTTTTTTTCTTTGATTTTTATAGAGAATCATGTATGCCTTGTCCATTTTAAATGAGCCTTTCTAAACCTTGGGAAATATTTAATGTATTGTTTTTAAAATCAAGACAATGACCTTAGGGTTTCCCTTGGAGCTTTGATAAATATATATGATGATTTCCTAAGTTTTTAATGAATTTTTATAGAAAAATTAAATGTATAGAAGTCTTTGTATAATATTTTTGATTTTTTGCAAAATACCAAATTTCACTCAAACTACAAAAAAATCAGAATATTTGAGTTCAAGGGTATGTGCAGGATCATGATGGGCCAAAAAGTGGTGATATGATGGGTATGTGTAGGGTATGTGGCTGATGACTTTTTTTTACCCAAAATTGATGAAATGAAAAGGTTTTTTAAAGGAGATTCTCAGCTTTCCACCAATATAAATTATGCTTTACTTTGAATTTAATGAATAAATATTATTCATTTTCTATTTGAATTATGACTAAAGTCATTATTGATAGGCTTATTGAAAAACATCTATAGCTTTCAAACGGTATCACTTTTTTTGAATCTGGAACATGCATCACATTCTATGCTTCACATACTATAGGATTAAAAAAAAAAAAAATTCATGAAGTTTTACCAAGTTAAGGTGGTTAGACATATGAGTTTTATATTTTTTAAAATTTGTAATAAAAATTCATAATTAATTGTTTACTTGGAAAAAATTACAAAAGAATATGCATCACATCGGGGCATGAGTCCTCTACTTATATCTAAAATCTTATAAAAAAATATTATCATTTTATTGTGGTTAGGTTGGTCAAAGCAGACACCTACTTCTTATTTTTCCTAAAATTAAGTACTCTTGCATTGAAATTTCAAACTTTCACCAAATAGATTTTTTAAAATAAACCTAGTAGTTTAGAAACAACATTCAATTTGCTACAGATTCTATTCTTACATATTTTTGAAATAATATAGATATCTTATTCAAATTTTTATGTCAAGTTGCCTAACTCTAATTTTTTTGAATTTTTCGCCACTTAAGAGCCTATTTTTTCCATGATGATCCTACACATGCCCTCAAATTAAAAAAAAATCAGAGTAATTGAAGTCAAGTTAGCATTGAAGTGAATGTAATAGGGCTTTCTATTTTGAAACTATAGATTGTAAAACATTAATTAAGCAATGTTCTTATGAATTGCTTAATTAATTTTTATTTAAAGGTAGTACTTAAGTCATCATTGAAACTTTCCATTTTCGAATTGAGTTCACTTGGGTGAATTTGGAGAAAAGGAGGCAAACTGAAGTTTCCATTTTTAGTTTCCAACTGTTTACACCTGATTTTGTGGACTTTTTGGATCAAGCTTTTGGAGGTGGAAAGTTTTTGTATTTTTGGTATTGTTTGGAGTAGTTTATAACACTATTTTTTAGGCTTTTTCCCTGAGCTCAAAAATGGGAAAAGTTGCTATTCACAGTTGTAGTGAAGCTAATTTTGGGCTATTTTCACTATGTTGGCACTTGGAGACTATAAGTTGGAAAAAATTATGATTTTTCGGGGGTGGAGATTGATGGTTTCTTGATCTCTTATCCATTGGGAGAGTTTTGTAAACTTGTTCATATACTCAGATTCTAAAATTGTCACTCCTTCAGTTCAATAAAACAACAAAGTTTCTTTTCTCATTGACTTGTTCAAATTTACAGTTACAATTTGATGTTAGTTGTGATTCAAATGTAGAATCCTTCTTATGTCTTATCATTGTAGGTATTTTTGCAAGGGTTTCATGTGATTCAAGTTGCATTTTGTGTTATGTTTTATCAACCTCTATGCAGATCACTTTTGGATTTTCTGTTTAGGGTGGGATTGTGAAAATTAGAGTTTTGGAGGTATTGTTGTGAGTGGAAAAAATTGTTATAATCTTCTTATTGCTAGTGAATCACCTTAGTTTAGGATCTTTGTTTTTAGTTTTTCCTACTACCATTTTTTCCTAAAGGTATAGTAGATTAGGTGTTTTACTAGGGGAACCGGCCCACTCTAGAGATTTTCTCTCACCTACAAATTTGCCCACAAATCTAAGAGTGTTACCATGTTGCAACATGATAGGCAAGTATAACTTGGCTAAGGGTGCAATCCTGATTATTGAAAGTTGACAAAAGGTCAAAAAGGGTATTGAAAAATGCTTTTATAGTTTGGGTATGAGGTTTGCACAAGAAGTTGTGATTGGAAAACCAATTAAGGACTACTAGAGAGATTGAAGGATTGCAAGGAAAACCCGCCAAGTTATGTTCTAGGATTGCAAAGTTTTTTTGACTTAGGTTGTGTTGAAGTTATCCACCCTTCTTTGCATCAAATATGGATCCATTTATCTCCAAATAGTGTTCTACTTATAGGAAAGCAAATGAGAAATGGAGGGTTGAGATGAAAAAGATTAATCAATGGTAAAAAATGAAGGAAACAGGAGGCACAAACCATGGATTGCCATCAATGGGTGAGAATGCAAGATGAGACTTAATCAAGGATTCTCATACCTTCCAAAAAAACACACTTTTGACCTATTTAAAAGGTAAAAATTTAACTTTTTCAAGAGGTTTCAAGCTATCTTGCACATGAAGTTTTGTGATAATATTCCCTTTTTTGAGTCATTGGAGAAAGAATATTCTTTGGAATATTCATATGGGTGAGGAAAAAGGTTATTTAGCTAATTAAAAATAAATTAAATTGTGCAAAGGGAGAATATTCTTTTGGAATATTCCCTTGCAAGTGGGAGGAATTGGATTAATTAGATAATTGTTAATTAAATAAGGTTTAATAATACAATTAGGGGATTAAAAGAATAAAAGTGATATTCATTAAATTAAATGATTTAATGAATGGGGAAAAGGTAAAATGATATTTAATTAAATAACTTAGGGTTATTTAATTAAATAAGAGGACTTAGGGAATTAAATTAAATACTTTTATTTATTTAATTTAATAGGATGAAATGTTAGCATGAAAGTGGGTGAATTAACTTGATTCGATGAATTAGGTTAATAGATGAAAATGATGCAATTAATTAAATAGATAGAATAATTTAATTAATTAAGCAAAAAGAGGATGGGTTTCAAGAGGAAATGATGTTAGTGTGATAGGTCGAAATAGAGCATTAGAAATCAAGCAACAAGTTAAAAGAGTGCAAATAAACAACTTAAAACAACCTACACTTCAAGATTAGCCTAAGTTGGAAACAAAACAAGACAAAGCCACAAAATGGAACTTTATACCTTGCGTTGAGTCGATCCTTTGGTTGGCCCTTCGATCTTGGATGTGTATGCTCCTTGGATGGCAAGTAGATGCAAGCTAAAAGATGTTGTGAGGATAAGTGCAAATGGATGAAAGCATGAAAAAGGCTAAGTATGGGTTGAGAAACAAAACTGCAAGAGTTTGGCTAGCACAATGATCTCCCCAAAATGGGGGAAAAGAGGGGGTATTTATAGGATTTTTGGGAAATCCTAGGGGAAATGGACGGTTGAGATTGATCCACCAAATATCAAGATGTAGGGCTGAGGTGAGTTGAGAACTCACAAGCCCTCACATCTTGACATGTGGCATGTGAGATAGCCCTAAAAGGTGAAGTGGACATGAGGTGGAAGGAGAAGGACATGACATGGAGAGGGGTACAAAGTACCTTGGGATTGGACAAGATCTCCTCATAAAGGAGGTACTTGTCCCCATGTGGGTGAGAGGACAAGTGGAGAATTAAAAATTCCTCAAATATCCTTATGGGGAGATGGGAAAGAATTTTAAATTCCAAAGGGTGCATTGGGGGATTAAAAGGTGAATTAAAAATTCACATGGGGAAGAGAGGAGCCTAGGATAAATAAAAAGGAATTAAAAATTCCTTGGGGGATGGGGAGAGTTGACTAAAGGGGGTGATTAGGATTGTGCAAGTACTTGATTAGATTAATTAATGAAGATTAGAAGAGGGTTAGATCTCACATGTGACTTGATGTGACAAGTCAAAGATCACATGGGGAAGAGTAATGAAGGATTAGAGGAGGGTTAGGTGGCTAAGAGAGATTAGAGGCCAACTTGCAAAAGTTGGAGGATGTGACACATCCTAATCAAGGATTAGGCATGTGCACATCCTAATTATGGGATTAGAAGAAGGATTAAGATTAGATAAAAATGATGGAGGATGTGACATGAAGGAAATTAAATAAATGGAATGTTTACTTAATTCATTTGATGGAAGGAGGATTAAAGAGATAAGGTATTATTGATTAAATACCTTAGGGATTTGGCAGAATCAAAGATATTAATTAAATAATAATAGTATTACTTAATTAACGAAAATAAGACAAAAGGGGATGAATTTGGATAAATTAATTGTCCAAATTTAGACATCTACAGTTAGTATACCTGATTTGAGTGTATGATATCATTTGGACAATTTTGTAGTGTCTACATTTTTCCCCTCTTTGAAGTGAGGTACCTGTTGCTTTAGTTCAAAGACTAATGCCCTTTGGATGAAAAACTACTACTTAAATCATTTTTATTTTTTTTAAATTATGCCCCACTACTAAAGGATAAAATTGATTCCCTATGTTGACCGAGGATATTAGAATGGTCCAATTAGACTTGATCTATGAAGAATCAAAACATATTCATGCCACTAATACTCAATCTTCAAAGAAGATCATTCAAATTAAATATAAACTAAACATTTATTGAAATGAAACATTCTAAATATAAAAATATTGAAATGTCTATTCTACCCCATTTCAAACTTATCCTGTTTTGGAATTGGTGTTGTGTTGATGTGGAATAATGACCCTTTCCCAATCACGTGATTAGTGAGCTTGCTTCAATCAATTCTATTGAAGAGAATCAATGAAACTATTGTGATACATAGATTAAAACATGATTTATGCTAAACTGAACATGATGCAAGCTAAATTAACACGATTTTATGCTAAAATTGATCTAAATATGCAAAAGCTAAGCTAATCTAAGCTAATTCTAAGCTGAAATATTCAAAAACTAATTTATAAACAAGCTAAGATGGATACATGGAAGCCATTAATGAAAGCTTAAAGCTAGTATGCAACTAAAAATGAACTAAATTATGATAAATGTGAGAAATGTGTGAGTGTGAATGATTTCAATAGCATAAGTTTGCAATTGAAGTATGGATCCATTTGTCTCCAAATGGTGTTCTATTTATAGGAAAGCAAATGAGAAATGGAGGGTTGAGATAAAAATATTAATCAATGGTCAAGGATGGAGGAAATAGGAGATAGAGATCATGGATTCTCATCAACAGGTGAGAATGCAAGATGAGACTTAATCAAGGGTTCTCATTCCTTCCAAACAAACACACTTTTGACCTGTTTAAGAGGTCAAAAGTTAATTTGCTCAAGAGGTTTCAAGCTATCTTGCACATGAAACTATGTGAGAATATTTTGTTTTACAAATGATTGGAAGAGAAAGAATATTCTTTGAAATATTCATATGGGTGAGGAAAAAGGTTAATTTTGTTAATTAAAAATAAATTAAATTGTGCAAAGGGGTGTTGGATGTTGTTGTGTTGTTTTGCTAATATGTGGTTGTCATTGATGTCAACACTATTAGCATTATTGCATTAGAAGTTGTATATGTCAAGGATATTGAGAAAATTGTAATAAGAAGTGCTATAGGTTGTCAATGGTGAAGTGAAGTTATTTCTGTTGGTGTGATTAGTATGTTTCTATTTAGAGGCCATGGACTAAAGGGTCTCTTGCTGAGTATATCTAGTTTATCCATGTCAAGTTTTAGAGATCCACGTGAAGATTTGTATTCTAATATTTTTTGTTACTTTAGTTTGTGTTCTTGAATGAAGATCATGTGATTCCAGTAAGTTCAATTGTTACGGATGCTTCTCTAATGTTTCATGATGGTTGTGGATGTTTCTAGTTCATTCTCTATCTATTTTGTACATCTGCATTGATTGTTGTTCTTGTGATCTGATATTTTCTCTTGCGTGTTCATGTTTTTCATGTTCTTGGCTGACAAGGTGTTGAAGTGTGTTGTCGATCTTCGAGGAGTAATTAATTGAAGTGGTTAGTGTTTGAGGATGTTATTTTCAGTCTTCACTATGTTGTGGTCAACCTTGGTTGATTCACATGAATAATCTTTATTGATCTGGGACAACTATTTATATTCACTTTATTATTTCTTTGGAGTTGACTTGTAGTGATGTAATTTCTTGTTGTGAATATATAAGAGCAATTGTTTTATCATTTAAAGGTATGTTTGTGTCTGTGTGTTTGAAGTGTAAGAGTCTTGTGTGTGAATAAAGTTTAGATCATTTGAAGGAAGAGCAGAGAGTGAAGAAGAGTGAAGAAGAGTGAGGGAGAGTGAAGAAGTGTTCATATGCTTAACTGGAACTATAACTAGGCATTAGCAGATGCTACTTTTCTCAGTTTAAATTATGATGGATTTAATCAGAAGCTTTCTATAAGACACTATGTCTTCTGTTGGGAAGTAAGCCTTTTTTGTATTTGATCAGTGAGCTCTAGGTAGTGTGCTTGAAACCATGTTCATTCCCTATTTATATTCTCTTATACTTTTAATAGGGTTGTGGACTAACATCCACCATGGTTTTTCCCCTAACAATATTTCCACATAAAAAATCTTGGTGTTATGTGTGATTCTGATGTTTTTTTCATTTATGCTTTCATGATTAATGATCGGATTTTAGAATAAGGTAAATAAGTTGAATAAGTTTGAGATTTTGTGACAACTGATTCACCCCCCATCTTAGTTGCCCGCCCTTGTGTTGAAAACAAGGGGAAATATTATTTTGGAATATTTCCTTGCAAGTGGGAGAAATTGGATTAATTAGATAATTCTTAGTTAAACAAGGTTTAATCATACAATTAGGGATTAGAAGAATTAAAGTGATATTCATTAAATTAAACTATTTAATGAATAGGGAAAAGGTGAAATGATATTTAATTAAATGACTTAGGGTTATTTAATTAAATAAGAGGACTTAGGGAATTAAATTAAATATTTTGATTTATTTAATTTTAATATGATGAAATGTTAGCATGAAAGGTGGTGAATTAACCTATTTCGATGAATTAAGTTAATATATGAAAATGAATCAATTAATTAAATAGCTAGGCTAATTTAAATAATTAAGCAAAAGGACGATGAGCTTCAAGAGGAAATAATCTTAGTATACCTGATTTGAGTGTATAATTTCATTCAGGACATTTTTTAGTGTCTACATTTTTCCCCTATTTGAAGCGAGGTACTTGATGCTTCAGTTCAAAGACTGATGCTCTTCAAATGAAAAACTGATGCTTAAATCAAAAATTAATTTTTTTTTTTTTTTGCATACACCACTACTCAAGGATAAAGCTGATTCCCTACCTCCTCGAGAAATCAGACAAAAATTTTGAATTTTGGGTTGATTTCTCGATAAATGTGAAAAATTGCCCCAAGGGCCCAGAAAGGTTGCAGGATGCAAGAAATATGCCAAAAATGCAAAAAATGATGTGAAATAATGTTCTGATTGTAAAAATTGGTGAAAATGATGATAAAGCCTAGCTTGAAGGTTAAATTAGGGTAAAAAAACCCTAATTTTCTAGCATAAATAATCTAAGAAGGGTCACTTTTAATTCATTTGTGCATTCACAACTTAAGAAATTCTTGCAATTTTAGCTTTGACCCTTTGACAAAAAGGCATGATGAGAGCTCCCACGACACATTTCTAATCAATTTTGAGAGTACCAACGACTTCCAAGCATAGCACCACATGTATGTGATCAAAAACTTGATTTGAAATTTAAAATTTGGCATTGTCACTATATAGTGATGCCCATTTGAGAATTGATGATGCTAAATGATTTTTAGCGACACATATTTTTATGGTGATGTAGTTCACAATTTAGAATTAGGGTTTCCAATTTTAAATTGTGACACATATTTATATAGTGATGCACTTCCTGATTTGAAAATTAGGGTTAGGGTTTCCAAAGTTTAAATCATGACACATATGTTTCCAGTGATGCCATTTATGATTTGCAATTTGGAATTTGAAATTTGAAATATAGCAATGCTATTGTGATTTTTGAGCTAAAAATCCAAAAATGAGTCATTTTTTTTTAATTTTGACATCATGCATTTCATGAGTGAGGAGGTCATTCCACTGTTGATGTCCCGTGAGCACTAACCCATAGTTTCGGAGAGAGTGGGTGATTTGTCCAAGTTGTGCTAGGATCACTTGGGGGAGATTGACTTATGGTATGTTGCATATGCACTTCTCATCCGGGCACATCTAGCTATGATGACCATGATGTGCAAGTGATTGCACAATGAGACTTCATCGTTCCACCTTCTGATAGGCGAGGTGATAGTGACTTTAGAGGATGTATGGTAGATTATGTGTTTCTCGATAAATGGCAAGTGGGTGATTTATTATGTTGATGTTGGATACAATTCCTATCACAAGGTGATGGAGATGGAGGCCATCATTCTAATCACTTTGTAGATTGACCTCGAGGCATACAAAGGTCATGTGCCAAGATTTTGATTTATTATTGCAACCATTATTTCTTGTTTGGTTTCTCCTAATTGATGGAGCAAAGGATTCAGCCTAAGATGGGGCTTTGCATGGCATAGGATGCTTTAGAGGACTCTTTTCGCATGGGGTCTAGTGATTTTTTCCTCATTATATCATGGCATGCACAACTTTCTTTATTGCAATGATAGAGCCATTGGTGCAGGTGTTACCTTGCTAAATATTTGGGCTTGGGAGCATATTGTTGTGCTTTGACCAATTGTATAGATGGTTGACATCGATCTAGATGATCCTATGGTTTGGAGGTATGAAGATGCCATTACTTTGAATCATACATGGAAACTTAGGCTTCCATACTAGTGTTAGGTACTAGATGATATGACAGTATTTAGATGGCGACCCTGGTTATAGATGCCAACATAGTATGATGACGTGCAACAACTCCACTTCATGAGACAAACCTAGTACATGAAGGGTTGGGAGTACACCATCATGGAGCAATACCTACCAGACAGAGTGGCATGATAGTTTGGTGAGCAGCAGGACATGCTAGATGATGCCTATAGAGTTATATTCATGAGATTTTCTCAAGTGGTTCGCACATGGGGACCCACTCTCCTTGTTCCTCAAGTGGTCGAGGGTTTCTGACAGTTGGTGGATAACTATGGGTGTATGCTTAGGGTTATATAGATGCACAAATGATCCTAACATATGGTACATGGTTCATGCCTCCGTGTAGATTGACATGTCCAATGGGTTCTCCTCCATGAGGGAGACCTAGAGGGAGGTGAGCAGGAAAGGGCAGAGGACAGGGTGGCCATGATGGATAGATTCTAGGGGCACCACTAGCGTGATAGCATCCTCCCCAATAGCCTCCTCTTCAACAAAAACCTTGTCAATAGTAGCAAGTTAAGCCACTGCCACTAGATCCTAGAGATATATAGATTCAGTAGTTGCAGCAGTAGGTGCAAGTTCTTACAAGTGAGAGGGATCAAGCTCGCTAGAAGATTTTTGTTATCACTGCTAAGTGGGACTAGGCCAGATAGCAAGTTGTGTCCATCACAATAGAGAGAGACCACATGAGGTAGTAGGTACAGGTTGTGACTACTGAGAGAGATCAAGAGATTGAATGATGACAACAGATAGAGGTGATAACAACAACTACCTAGGGTAGGACTGTATCCGCTAGGTTGTATAGAGAGGTTGTGACTAAGGTAGCTTATTATAGGATGCATTACCATAGAGATGTTCCAACACCACTAAGATAGTTTGATTACTCGCTAAGGAGTGATGCATAGTCTAGGGCTAGGGATTAGCCAAAGAGGCAGGCTGGAGAGGGGAGTAGCCATCTAGGCTACCTCAAGTGTACAAACTCTTTTTGATTTTGTTGCCCCATTATTTGATATAGATATACATTCAATGGTTCTTTTTTGATAGCCTTGCAGATATCGTATTTATGATCGATATACATACACTGATGTAGATATTATACCATGACATGCATTTTTTTGATATATATATGATACGAATACGAATTTGATATGATGTGTTCATATTATTTCATGCTTATGATTGTATGGATGCATATGATGTGAGATGTGACATGCTTATAATTTATCATGTATGGATGCATTTTATTTATGCCTATATGATATGCAATATGATTTGTAATGATATGGATGGATGCAATGTTATATTCTTTTTCATTATATTTTCATGATATGCTATGGGATGGATAATATGATATGTAGATGTTATGCCATGATTATGCATAAAATTTTTATGGATGCAGTTCTTTTTATGTATTTTCTATGCAGTGTGATGAGTTGATCATGTATAAATATGGATGTATGAATGGATAATGCAAATGTTCATGCTTATGATATGATATGCAATGTATGTTTATAATATGTAATGATTTAAGATGCTTAGAATAACAAATCTATATTATTCATCACAACTTAAATGATAATGATGATACAAGATGTATGATGTGATATGCTATGATTATGTTGATAATTATATGAAATTTATGCATGTTGATGGTTTTGGGATGTAGGACGAATGCATTGGTGATGGTTTTGTTGACTATCATGATACTAGGTTAGCATAGAGAGGAGATAGAAGAAATGAGATGAAGGACCATTGATTTTGATGATTTCTTGAAAAGATCCAACAAGGCTATGATCCACTGAGACTTTATTAGAGATGGTGATGAGAAATGCAAGATGAGGATGAATGTAGGATGATTATTTTCTCAAATCTTGGGATTGGGATTTTTTTGTCATTCCTTATTGTTTGATATAACCCAAAGACATGATGCATCAAGGTATTGATAACTAGGACAATGTTGTATCTAGTGTAATGGACTTTGATTCTGCAAATAGATGGGATAGTTCTTGTTCACACCTTGACATACAAAATACCTCATTGGAATGTAAGTTAGAATCTTAGAATATATTGGACTAAAGCATAAACAATAGTCAACAACATACCCAAACAACCTTTCAACACACAACTAAGAAAGTATGCTCAAAGATTATTTTACAAGAATACCCACAAGCACAACAAATGAAAGATAATGATCAATGCCCCATTCCTTTCTCTCTAAATCATCTTGATAGACATCATCGAGAGGATCTTGGAATGGGTCATTAAGATAAATCATAAGAAAAGATCAAAGACAAATAGTGAGTGTTATCTATATTTTTTTCCCATTTAACTTTAGCTAAGATGATACTTGATATTGATGTCCATTATAGGAAGGATACATCCTAGGACATGTTGATCAGATGGTTGTTTGATGTTAGGATGATGATAAGCTTTATGATAAGACGTTGAGATAAAATTCACTGATGCATTTACCTATGCTTTAGACTTTAGATTTTGACACTTACATTCTCACTTTACAACATGTTATACTTTCTTTCTATTTGTTTTTCCAATGGTTGAAGGTGACGATTGATTTATTATGGGTGAAATTTTATTGTAGGTGAAAGTGAGATGGGATTGGTCTTTTTGGTATTTTTAAAAGTTTATGTGAATGTTTATGGTTTCCATTATTTGAGGCTATTTAGGGTTTTCTAAGATATTTTGAGGCTTTTTAAATCTTTTAAATTTTCTCTAATGTTTTTGGATTTTCAATTTTCAAATTTTTTTGTGTTTTCTTAGTTATCTATGAGTTATCTAGATGTTTTGGGATTTTATGAGTTATCTAGATGCTTTGGGATTTTATGAGTTATCTATATGTTTAGGTATTTTTTAGTATTTTGACCAAGAACCTAACCTAAGAGACCTATCCTAGAGGCCTCAGGGGCTGATCAAAGATAAGCCTTGCCTATGTTATACATGCAGAGACCATGTATTTCGACTGACTCAACTTATTAACAAATGAGATATGAATAGCTGATGGAAATTTCAGTTTATTATGGACAACTCCTAAAGGATTCCTAGGGTGTTTTGGGGGCACATCAATGATGCACTTGCCTACATTCAAGATTAGAGATGACGTAATTCAACAAGGTTACTATTTTTGGATTTTTCGATGTTCGACCTTTTGAGTTTTTGATGTGTTTTGGATGTTTAGGATTTTTCCTTTACAATTTTTTGAATGTTTTTAGATTTTAGCTGTACAAGATTTTTCAAATGTTTTTGGATTTTGATAATTTTTTATGAATGTTTTTGGTATTTTCTGATGAGATTTTTGATGACCTTAGGATATACAAGAGCCCGATATGATCCATAATGAATTTCCTCCAACGTGATGTAGTAGACTACCTTGATAAAGGTAGGAAAAATTGACCTTTGGAATATTCCAAGTAGTACTAAAGGGGATACGATACTTCACAATAACAAGCTATGATAAAGACACAGATGGATGATAGAATAAATAGGATGAATGTTGCAATGGATGGATGGTGGAAAGAGCCAAAGAATAGATGGAGATGCTTTATTTACACAAGGAACCTATTTTCCAAGTTCTCACCAAGGTACTTTCCCAAAGTGCCACCGAAGTGGTTTTCACTAGAGGACAATTTTTTTCTCATTTTTTTGGATTTTGATTATTATTATTTTTTTCTTTTGGTATTTTTAGATTTATACCTTCAAGACTAGGCATAAATTTTTTTGAGATGCAAGCTATTAGTTGGCTCCTACAAGGGTTCTCCTTTAGGCGTTGACAATTGGTATGCTCCTAATCCATAGCTTGTTGTGATGAAAAAGGGATTGAACTAGTTAGGTTCAAACTTCATTTTATTGTCTTTATCTAGTAGATTCTCTTGATTCTATTTTAGGAAAATATCCCCTACCTAGAAAGACTGACATTTGATCTTCTTGTTATAGCTCAATTTCATTTCATTTTGATATAATTGCAAGTGATTGAGGGCATCGAGCCAACATTTGTCTAGGAATTCGAGCTCATTTAGCTAAGACATTTTGTATTCTTCATCAGTGATCAAGTTTTGTAGAGACACTCATAATCATGGGAGTTGAACCTCAATAGTTAGAATTCCTTCTGATCCATTGACCAAGGAGAAAGGGGTTGCACATGCTGGTGTGTATATATTGGTTTGATAGGCCCAAAGAGCAAGATTCAACTATAGATGCTAGTCACAACCAACTTCATTGACCATTTTCTTTAGGATTTTTAGAATGGTCTTGTTTGTAGCCTTAGCTTGACCATTGCCTTGGGGATAATATGGGGTAGAGAATCTATGCCAAGGATGTTGAATATTTGACATAGCTCTTTCATATCCTGATTCATAAAGGGTGTTCTATTGTCTAAGATTAGGGTTTGAGGAACACCATAACAATAGATGAGGTAATTCGAGATAAACTTGGCAATTTGCTTCCTCATTATGTAGGTCATATTAATGGTTTTGACTCACTTGGTAAAGTACTTAGTGGTAGTTATGATAAACTTGTGGCCATTGGATGAGGTTGGAGGTATTTTCCTAATGAGGTCAATCCCCCACTATGAGAGAGGCTAGGGTGTAATCATTGGTTACAATTCCTAAGTTGGGGCATGGATTAGATCTCCAAGCTATTAACATTAGACACATTTCTACACATACTAAAGAGCCTCTCTTTCCATGGTTGGCCAGTAGTACCTAGTCCTCAATAGTTTCTTTGATAAAGTCATACCACTAGAATGGGAACCACATATGCCATCGTGTACTTTTGTTAAATCAGTTAAGGCTTCCTCTTGGTTAAGAAATTGTAGTAATGTCCCTTCGATGATTTGTCAGTAAAGGGTATCACCTAGGATCACAAATTAGGATGCCTTCTTGACAAAGTTCTTTTTTAGGTTGGAGGTGATATCAAATGGGAGGGTTCCTCTACTTAGGTAGGTAAATATGTCATGATACCATGGGGATATAGGATAAATAATGAAACACACAAATTTGGATTTAGGGATTTTGAAAGTTAGTACAAGAAGTTTTTCTACCAAGAATTTTCATTGGAGGACATTGTTCGACATATCTAACAGTGATCCAATTGTTGCCATGGCATTTGCTGCTTGGTTGTTCATGTGAGGAATCTACTCAAAAGTTATTTCAATAAAAATATCTTTAAGATTATCTACCATCTTCTTGTAAGGAGTAAGATTGTCATCCTTAGTTTGATAGTCATCATTGACTTGGTTGATAACTGGCTATGAGTCTCCATAAACTTTCATCTCTTGTATCTACCATTGAATTGTTATCCTTAGACCTATGACTAGGGCTTCATACTCAACATTGTTGTTAGTGCATGGGAATGATAGCATGTATGATTTTGGAATGAAATCACCTTGAGGGGTGATGAAAAGAATACCTGCTCTGGATCCATGTTGGGTGAATTATCCATCAAAGTACATCTTCCACTGAGTTGTGAGATTGACAAGGAACACTGATTCATATAGGAACTTAGATATCAAGGGCTTTTCTGCATATATGGGTTCCTATGCCAGCTGGTCTAAGATCACTAGTCCTTTGATTTCCTTGTGCTCCACATGCTCTATGTCAAATTTAGTTAAGATCATTACCAATTTGGCCATTCACCTAGTGAGTGTTGCTTTAGATAATAGGTATTTAAGTGGGCTAATCTTTGCAATGAGCTTTATTTGATGGGACAACATGTAATTTTTTAAATTTTGTGAAGCAAAAACTATTGCTAAACATGATTTCTCAATGGGTTAATAGTTTATTTCATAGCCCACCAATGTCCTAATGTAATAGATAGCCCTTTCCTTTTAATTTTCATCATGTTGTGCCAAAAGAGCTCCTAGTGCCATTGATGTCCCTAAGATATATAGGATCAATGGTTTATTTAGTATTAGTTCCATGAGCACTAGAGGTGTCAGTAGATAATCTTTGGTCTACTAGAAAGCTTTATCACATTTCTCATCCCACTTGTAAGTTATTCCTTTGTGAAGAAGATGTGAAAATGGGTGGATCTTGTTAGATAGTTGTGCTATGAACCATCTAATGGACTACAACCTACCTTGTAATCGTATCATCTACTAGGATTGGATGTTGGTAAAGTAGGTTGTGTTATCGATTGAGGTGAGACTTCTTAAACAATAATTTTGAAACATTGTGTGGTGAATCCACATCCCACATAGATCCTTTGATGGTAAAAACAATGATGATTTTATTGCAAGAAGTGACGACATTGGAATAGGCATGTTGTACACTAGTGTAATCCTTAGCTTTTCTATTGTTTTTTTCTTTGTTATGATCTGCATAGGGTTCTTGTATATCTTAAGATCTTGATTCTTGGCTAGTACCTCAATAGATATGGTGACATTCTTTGAGGTCTTAGATAATTTTTTTTATCCTCATGCAGTTTGTTGTTTTGTGTCCTTTAATCTTGCGAAAGTCACAAAGATCTTTCTCATTATTCCAAGATGGTTTCTCTTGTGGTTCTTAGTAGTTTTCAAAGTTGGCAAGTGTTATCAGATTTGAATCTACCAACTTTTTCATGATGGTTACTATAGGTTTAGATAACTATGTGTATTTTTGTTTAGGATAATTGTTCTTGTTGGTGGTTCGCCTTTGTTACATGCCAATGTTGTTGATCTGATTGCTATGAGGAGGTGTTTTTTGTTGCATCATTGGTTGAATGCTAGCAACTTGATTTTTGTTTGGTCTAGGGTCACTTAGGACTACCTTAGCATCTACCACACCATCATTTGTTACGTTCTTATTCTTAGCCCAGATATGAGGCTTTTCATTTGAACTAGTAGATGGGAAATTGTCTTTGTAAGCTTGAGTATTTCCCTATGACATTATAGTTCTCTCAATGTTAAGGGATCTAGGGACAAGCTCATCATAAGATGTGATGCAATGCATTTTCAAGTGGAAAGATAGATTGGGGTCTAAATTTTCTATGATGATTCCCACTTGTTTGTTAGGAAGAGGCCACTTGCTCTTGCTAGCTCTTTGTCTCCACCACTATAAGAAATTGCTAAAAGATTCTCCTTTGTTTTGTCTGTGAGTGTACAATTCTTCTAGACTTATGTCCATGTCAAGATTAAAGGAGAAGTGATCAATGAATTTATCAGTAATTTCTTGGAAAGTTTTGATGTCGATAGGTAGATGAGAAAACCAATCCATAGCAGGACCTGTTAAGCTTCAAGGGAAAGGAACATTAAATAAGGATTATTGTAAGCCACCTCCATACACATGATGTTAAATTATTTGACATGGTCCATAGGACTTCCTCTCCCTTTATATTTATAGAATTTGGGGATTTCAAATCCAAGACGGAATGATACCATTGTGATGTTTTGATCGACTAGATAGGGACATAGATTCTATGTATGGGGCTGCTTTGTCTTGCCCATTCGAAGATCCTACATTTCTTGTGATAGTTCCTTAAATTGTGATGCTAGATCATCTTGTGGGTTTGGTGGAGGAACTTATGGTGGAATGACAGATGAGTTGTAGGTAGGATTTTGATATGATAAGGTGTTATATGGGGTGTATGGTGGGGTGAGATTCTATGAGGGTTATTGTGGTGTTGATGTATATCATCCTAATCCATTTGTATTAACAATGTTCTATTGAGGATTATAATAGGAACTTGGTTTTTTTTGTTGTTGCTATTGGGCATATTGTTGTGCTAGTAAGGCTTGTTGTTGTTGGTGCACCATGAGGGCTTGTTGTTGGGCCTACTATTATTTTTGCACCACAAGGGATTACTATTAGGGTTTTTGTTGTTGTGATGCTAATGATACTTGATGAACTTGATGTTGTTGTTGGACTAAGGCTACTTGTTGTGTCACTAAGTCAGATTGATGTTTTTATTGTTGTTGTTGTGTTGCTTGTTGGGCTTCTAAGGCTGCTTGTTATTGTTGCTACTATTGGGCTGCTAGAGCTTCTTTTTGTTGTTGCTATTTTGGGGCTACTAAGGCTTCTTGTTGTTGTTGTTGGGCTGCTAGAGATTATTGTTTTTGTTTCTATTGTTAGGCTAGTTTTTTATAAGCTTGTTGTAAAGCTAGGGCATGTTCTTGCAATGTAGGATTAGGTGGTTGTTGGGATATCTGAGATGGATTGTGAGTGTTTATGTTCTAAGTGGGTAGTGGATTGTTGATGATAGGTGGAGGGTTCCCTTGGTTTAAAATCCCTTGTAAGATGGTAGATGGAAGTGGATGAATGTATGTTTGAGGTCCCAATTGATTTTGTATGGTAAAGGGGACCATGGGGAATGATGAGGATGATGCCATTAAATTTTGTAATGGTAATAGCACATTAGGACCTTGAGTCCATTGATTAAATAGATTCCCTTGTCCCATGTCTGGAAGATTTCCTTGTGTGAGAGATGTAAATAGGGTATTACCTAGGTTGATGGGATTCATGACCAAGGTATTGTTTTGAGATGGGTTGACAATGGATGAGATGGATGTATTTTGTGAAACCATTGGTATGGATGAACGAATTGGAGGGTTGGGTAGAGATGTCCCCATGTACATTAAGTGTTGAATCTATGGTATGGTATTGGCATGCCCTTGTGTGCTATTTTTAAACACTTGGTCTATACTGCTTTACGTGATGGTGGGCATACTTGTGGTTCTCATGGCTATGGATGAAGAGGGATGTCCCCGATATGTTGAATTGGTTGTCGAGTAATGAAGTTCAAGGGGTTTATATGGTTGTTTGGGATTTTTGGGAATGGGAGGAGCACCAAAGGTAGGTGTCCAAGTGGTTTTTGGAGGTGGGGGATTGGTATCAAGTGTACCCACAAGTGTGCTATTTTAAAATGGAAATGTTAGACCAAAGTTATGGGCAGGACTAGTTACAAGACTAGGAGTAGATGTTTGATTTGGCCCTAGTGATGGAGTTATGAAACTTTGTGTCAAGTTTTGTGCAACAAATGATGGGGAATTTATAGCTATGTTTTCAAAGGCTTGATGTTCCATGATTTCCTCCCTAGTAAGTTCAAATGGATTGTTCGTGACATTCTCTATCTCATATGGTCTTGATGGAGATGAAGGTTATTCTGATGGGGTAACTTGAATTCTTGGATCAAATTCTAAAGGATTTGGATCACTTGAGGTAAATTTGACTTTGGTTTTCTCCATGATTCTCTTGTGCTATGATCTTGTATTTATGATAAATTTTATCACCTTTGGGAGATTTTTGTTCATATTTGTAATGTTTGAACTCTCTAGTTGGCTCAAATCTAGGTAAAAGGGATGCTCTAAGTTTTTTTGGAGCAATGATTATAATTGGGGATGAAAAGGTGGGTGATGTGGAGATTGATCTTTGTAAACGTTTTGGGACAACACTTTTGACTTGAGTTTGATGTTGTAGACATCAAAATTTGGTTTAAGCCTACGAATTTGATATTCTTAATAATTCCTATTTCTTCCATAGTCATGATTAAATAATCCTAATTATTTAATTAATTCATCTTAACATTAATTCTTCTATTAATTAAACAATCTTAATTATTTAATTGATTCACATTTTTCTTTATTCTATTTGATTAATTAAATAAACGCTTTTTATTTAATTATGTTACTAATTAACCTTATCCTTCTTGTCAAATTAAATAAATTCTTATTTAATTCCCCCCTTTATCATATGTCAACTATAATTAAATAAATCCTTTATTTATTTAATTATTCATTTAAATCCCTTCATCACTTAATTAAATAAATCTTATTTCTTTAATTATTCTTCAAATATCAAATCTTGAATTAAATAAATTATTTAATTCGTAAATCCTATTCTAATGCATTCCTCTATATTTAAGATAATTGTGCAAATTATCTAAGTATTCACTTTGACTCGACTTGACATCTATTTAAATCGCTTAGTTAACTCAGGATTTAATGTCTGAGTGGCTTGCATGAGTAATCTCTTTGTCATATCATTCAGTCATCTAGTTCTAACTCAATTGTGTGTACATGCATATTAATTAAATAATCCTAATTAATTAATTAATTATTGTGCGTGCATTTGAACTAAGAGTCGTTTCAATCCATCTTTATCTTTTTCATGCAAAGATAATTCTTCTATTTTCGAATACCGAAATCAAAGATTAAATCATTTATTTAATCTTTATTTCTATTTCTGATTGGTATCACTCATATCACTACTAATAGTTATCAGAATGCATGTCTAATCATTCGATCTCAACCGTTCATTGATCTTTCAATCTTGTCCTGTCATTCGAGAATAATCAATTTTCTATAAATTGATTTGTCTTTCATCATTCCAATCTCTCTCAAAATCTTATGAATTTTTGGAGCAACTATCTTGAATCTTCGATGTTTTGCTAAATCATTATCATAGGCTATATTTGCACGAACCTTGAAAATCTCAGGGCAATTATACTACAATGGAAAAATGGAGAAGGGTAATTGAGATGATACATGGAAATATGTACATATTGGGTGAGATTGTTCAGTTTTATTTATGTTTTGGCTTTCCTTTGTTCTTTGTTGCTTAGCATTAGATTGCATTGAGTGTGTGCTTTTAACCTTCTTTGTCTTGTGCATTTTAAAGACGTTACATTTGGTGAACCCGACGTGAAGAAACCATCTTCACATATCTGTAGAGTTTTTTTTTTTGTTTTGCAGGTTTTCTTACGGAATGACGCATCAGATTGAAAAAACGTCGCAATTGACATTCAAAGATGCATCAGTGTGATTAAGTGACGCAATTGACTCTTTGAACCGCATCTGACACTAGAAATGACACATCTGACAAATTTTGATGCATCTATCATTTCCTGAGTGGCAACTGACTGCTAAAATACTGACATGCAATTGTAGAGAACATCAATGCATCTGACTGGTAAAACAGTGATGCAAATGATTGGTATATTTCTTGTTTTCTAAAATCTGAAAATTTTAATTGATTTATGTGTTACTAATATTATATTTTCAGCGTGTGGGATTTTTTTGGAGTTAACGAGTTTTTGCAAGGTGATTGATGAAGACAATACTAAAAATTACTAATGAATCTTTCTGCAAAATGCATGTCGAAGAACCTGGTTAAATTTTTGAAACAAATTGTTTGGTAGTATAGCAAATCTTTCATTTGGTCTAAAATTAACAAGTGTCTACTATGTTTGGTGCGAAAGCACAACTGTGAAATTACCCTCATGATTTGGTACATTGAAGTATCCTCTCCCCTTGTGCATCTATGTGATCCTAGGTGTAAGAGAAATGGTTACCAACTCTAGAACTTGGTCCTGTTCTGGTGGGAAAAAGTACTCACCCTAGGATGACTCAGACCAGTAGCACCTTAAACCCGAGGGACTTCCAACCAGTCTATAAAAGTGGATTCTTGGGAAAAGTCCAAGAATCACGCATATGGTTTTTACGAGATGGATCTAAAAGGGCACTCTCACTGCATGGATCATTCCCTACAAACAACATGCCCATATTAAACACCTTTTGTTCTAGAGGCCAACCATTTTTCAACCGTTGCTTGGTATAGTGCAGGGTACAATATCATGCCAGAAGACACTCACTACCAATCCCCTTCAGTAGAGATAGCAGTTCTTGGGAGGTCATTGCCCAAAGAATCTAAAGTTGGTGTGCTTGAATGATGTTAATGAGTCGTGTAGGGGAGCCAATGCCACCAAACTTCTAAGCTATCTGCTCTCAAGAAGGAAAGGTGTTTATCACTAATTCGGGGCATATCGGTGGGCTATACTAAGTATAAAAACCCTTGGCCTATTGGCCTATTAGGATGTGCTTTTCTGTTGTCAAATTAAACATTCTTTCAGTCCAAATCACACTAAAAACACTTTGTCTTATGATTGTCCTTGTTTTCCAGAATTTGATCACAGAAAACAACGTCAGTTTATATCTTAAATAAATGAAAATAAACAGAGAGTTGCAACTTTTCACCAGAAAGTTGCAATTGATCTTTATAGTTGTATCTATTTAACTTTAAGTCACATCTATCAGTATCAGTCGCATATATTTAGCATAGAGTCGCATCTACCAAATTAGCTCGCATTTGATTTGCGAAAAACCACATATGTTATATTTTGAGTCACAATTTCCATTATGAGTCGCATCTGTGAGAAACTTAACCACATTTGTCTAACACCAAATACTAAACATTTACTAGGGACACACAATTGTTCATAAAAAAATTGCAACAATGAAATTTAACCATAATTGCTAAACTTAACCACATCTGTGAAATCCTGCGATGCATTTTCCTAATTAGAAAACTAGAATTCATGGTCACTGTCTAGTTAACACGGTTATACCAGTTTCAGTTGTCTTTCCAAAAGTGGAATTTGAACATAAACCTGAAATGATTTGCTCAATTTTGCATCCTTTAGGTATCATTTAGTCATAACTATAGTCATCTTAGTTTCCAGTATTAGTTTCATCTTAGAGTACATATTACCTTGAGATTAAATTTCTAGGAGGGTCACTTTTACAAACTTTAGGATAGGTCCACCATCTGCACTTTAGAAAAATCATAGTGTCAACAAAATTTGTCATTGAATCTAGTCCTATCATCTTATCCTTTTCCCTACAAAGAGTCCTCCTAGCTCATCAATCTAGTTAGGAGACTCAACTTATCTTTCATCATTGTCCTACAGTGGATCCTAGACATAACTAAATTGACACCTTGGTTAGACTTTAGGTAGTTGGTACCCTTGTCTTAGGTTTATGGAATTGATTACCTTAGAAGCTTAGTTGGACTATGCATTTTTAGATATTCTCATCTTAGACTAGCATCACCTTAGAACATTCCTTATTTTTCATTCAGAAAATCCCAAAAACATAGCCTAGAGTCATACTATCAATGGACGTAGTTTTGCATTTCTTGCATATTGAGCTTGTCTTACATGGTTGAAACTAGGTCTAAGAGAAGAGAGAGAGAAAAGATGTCAAACCAAAATGAATTCATCAACCCATTTTCCTCAAAACCTTACAAGACTTTACTAGACAAATTCACCACTAGAAACACTTAAGGGCACATTATGACAGAAGATATAGAGGCCACTGTACAAGACCCTAAGTTTTCCTCTTTTGTAGATGAGTACCTAGCAAATAATCATCAATGATACTTAGCCAAATTGCTAGTTGAAGGTGCTACCTTACCTATAGGATTCAATATTAGCACCTTACAAACTCAACCTACACAAGCCATAAACACAATGACTACTAGTACTACTATACCTCAAGTAAGCACAACTATGCCATCTGGCACACCTACACATAGTACAACAGTCCATACTTCTCCATTTGGTATGTCTGGCATGACATCAGGCTTTAATTTCACTATAGGGGCATCATCATCCACTCCCTCCGATCCTCTTGTTGGGAGTAAATGGCCTAAAACATTAGCTTCTGCATCTTATGTTGGTGTCACAAGTACCATATCACAATCAACAACCATACCCAATGCTAGTGTCACGAGCACCATACCACAGTTGATGGCCGTACCTAGCGCTCAAGTCACTAGTACTATACCATGAATTACACAAACAGTAGGAATTCCCTCATTCCAATATGGCAATTAGAATCCATTCTCCCAGACTAGAAATCAAAATCCATTTACACAGATTCTGAAATAGAATCCCTTCTCCCATACTGGCAATCAAAATCCATTTACCCAGATTCTGAATCAGAATCCCTTCTCCTAGACCAGCAATCAAAATCCATTCACTCAAATTCTGAATCAGAATCCCTTCTCCTAGAGTGGTAGTCAGAATTTGTTCACACAAATTCCAAGTCAAAACTAGTTTACACAGATTCTGAATCAGAATCCTTTCTCCCAAATTGGTAGTCAGAATCTATTCACATAGATCCCAAGTCAAAACCATTTTATACAAATTCTGACCCAAAACATGTTTACCAACATTATGAATCCAAACCCACCTCAAATACCAACGTTCAATCGAAACCCATCATGAGGCTTTGGATTTCAAAATACATATACGGATCCGCATAATCCGCCTAGTACATCCTTGACCCAGGTTGACATCTTACAAACACAAATGCATGCACTACAAACACAAATGGATAACATGGTGGTGTCAACTAAGGAATCCTTTTCAACAAAGGACATATGCCCATTTCTCTTTGATAGATCATTGTAAATGACCCCTTTCCCTCATGGGTATGTCATACCGAATCTCCCTAAGTACAATGGAAAATGGAATCCAATAGAACATGTAAGGGAATTTTCTACCATGTGCATTGATGTTGCTTATGATCCCACATATCTTATGAGACTATTTTCAAGAAGTCTTGTAGGAATTGCACTAGAGTGGTTTTCAATTCTAGACTATGGCATCAGATCTTGGGGTGAATGGTTGAGAAATTTGTTGAGCAATTCTCCTTCAACATAGACTATGAGATAAATATAGCAACCTTGTGTCATACAACACAAGATGAAGGTGAAATATTTATCGCTTTCTTTTAGAGGTGGAGAACTATAGCCAATCGGTATCCTGTTGAGATACCTGAAAAACAAAAAGTCACTATGTTCTAGGAAAACCTTCATGCAAAACTAAGGAGTAACTTAAGGGTACATTGTTGTACATAATTTTAGAAGTAGTGGAGAAAGGGGTTATAATAGAAAAGGATCTCTTTGAAAAAGGATAACTTAAAACATCAACATCCAATAGAAATCTAATCGTGCAAACAACCCCCAATGATAGAAATAGATTTTGGTCTCATAATAAAAACGTCACCAATGATGGGGTAGTTGATGCTAAAACTATACAAGTGGGACCAATCATCACATTTCAAGGACCTAATACTTCTACCAACACCCTTATTGCTATCAATCAACCACCCAACATGGTCCAAAATAATCAATGTCTGCAACAAAGGAGGTTTCAAAAACATGAGTTCACTCCCTTAGGGGAACCCATTGAGTCTATGTTCAAACAACTATTACAACATAATCTCATACAGCCTCAAGAGCCAAGACAATACGATCTAGGACAGTTTAAACTAGTTTGGTGGGATGACAATGCCTTTGTGATTATCATAGAACTAAGGGACATAACCTACAAAATTGCCGCCAACTGAAGAATATCATACAAGATCTTGTCGAAAGGAGAATAATTGAAGTTAGTGGATAGAAACAAAAGTTATCAAACACTAGTCATCAAGTATTTTTTGATCCACTACATGACCATGGGAAAGGAAATGTCCCCAGTTCGAGTACCAAGACCAATATGTCAGCCAACTATGCGACTATCAAGCATGATTATAGTAGTGGCAAAACCATTCATTATCTTCGTACCGCTAATGAGAATATCAATACCATTACTATCAATACAAATCCTGATTGTGTAGTCAACACTCCTCATACGAAGATCACTATTCAAGGTCCTCCATTGTAGCAAACACCACAACCTTCCAAGTCACAATATAACCTACTTGACCAGTTGTGGAAGATCCTAGCCCAAATCTCAATCTTGGAATTGTTGTGTATTTCCCCTCAGCATTGATCTATTATAGATAAGGATTTACAAAACGCCATGGTCCCTAATGATCTTGACATCATTTTTTCTAGGAATGGTGGGCTACTTGACCAATAATCATCATGCCACATTTTCTGAACAAGACTACGCAACTGAAAAGACAAATCATGATGATCCTTTGCATCTTGAAGTCCTTGTTGATGACACCAAAGTTAGACGAGTGTTGGTAGATGGAGGAGCAGTGTTAAATCTGTGCACTTTAAAACTAATTAAGGCATTAGGTTTCTCAAAAGCATGTGTAGACACAACCAAAAGTATTGTCATAAAAGCTTATGACAATGAGGAACAAAAATCAAAGGGGGTGGTGACACTTCCTATCAGAATTGGTCCTACGGTAATGGAGAAAAAGTTCCAGGTCTTGGATCTCACCCTTCCTTATAACCTTCTACTAGGCAGACCATGGATTCATGCCATGAAAGTAGTCCCTTCTACGTATCATCAGTGTCTCAAATTCCCTTACAATGGCACTGAAATAACTATAGATGGAAACTCGAACCCATTCCAATACTACATGAATCTAAAAGAGATACCCCAACACCAAGTGCCAGTAAACCAAGAGACCTCATCATCCAATCCATCTCCCTATTTTGATCCATCCATACTCACTCGAACATCTATTTCTCCCTCAATTCCTACCACTCCTAGGGTTGAGATCCAAGACAAGGGTTGTGGAGAATATTACATGAAGACATCTTATTGTGTTAGCCATTTGATTCCTCCTAAGTCATATGGTTTTCCTACATCAAATAGGAGACAATCTATGGTCACTATACACATTCCTCCCACAACAACTTTCACTAAATGGGGTGAATTAAGCAAAGAGGCCATGGATGCAGAAGATGTCACTTCCTAGTTGTATAAGGAAGATAATGGAGAACCTCTCTCACTTGCTCACATTCCTACAAATCTATATGGAAAAGTTTTCAAAATTATGCAGAGCAAGGGATATGATGGATAGAGTGGGTTAGGCTTAAATCAAGATGGAAGGATTGAACCAATATTTGTTTCTCAATGGCCAAAAGGCTTAGGGCTAGGGTTTCAACCAATTCAGATTTGTGTTCCTAGTACCACATCACCCTTACTCAAGGAAGTAAGTGCTTCAGAAGATATTGAGACATCTCACAAACCATCTGACCAACACCACTATGACTCCCCCAACTCGAACGAATATGATTGGGATTCCTTATCCTCTACCTATTCCATGGACCTTGATAAGCTATTTGTAGAACTTGACTTAATGTTGAGATCCTCACCAAATCCATTGAATTCCTGTCCACCAAAGAATATGACAAAAGAGGAATGGTTTAAACACTACTATTGGGAATCACTTGATCCTACCTCTTGGCAACCTCATCCATCTATTTCGGATAACCAAACTTTGGCATCAGGCCCACCTCTTAATCCACCTAGATCTAAACCTAAGAGCAAACAAGACTTAGTACAAGACTTTTGTGACCATATGAATAACTCAATCCTTACCTTGACCCCCTTAAACTTTTCTAACTCTGACAATGACATGCCCTTAGTCTATCCCCAACTCATTGATTGGGACCAAGAAGACACACCCATCTTAGACACTTTTGAGAATGATGAAGCAATTGCTGAGTCCCTAGGATTATGAAAAGGAATACCTAATGGTGATCACAAGGTTGGTTTTACCATTGACTTGGACAATAAAGCATATTTTGGGGAATCTTTTCAACCCTCTAGTCGCAAAAATGAGAAAAATAATAAACAAGATAACAAGGACGAGTCTTTAGGTGAAAACTAAAAGGCAACTCTAGACAGTGAAAAAGTAAAAAGAAAGGACGCATCCAAAGGTGAAAACCTCTCTAAGGTACTTAAGGATGGAGGTTTGAACATTATCCCCATTGCATAGGAAAAGTCACCCATGCTCATTGAGGAATTAGTAGAAGTCAACATAGGTACAAAAGAGAGTCCTCAACTGGTTTATTTTGCAGCATCATTGACAATAGAAGAGCAGCCATAATTCCACAACTTCTTTGCATAGAGACATATAAATTTTGCATGGTCATATGCAAACATGCCTAGCTTGGATCCTAAACTTGGTCTACATCACTTGCCCTTGCAACCAGGTGCCAAACTAGTGAAACAGAAATTAAGGAAAATTCATCCACAGATTGCTTTACTAGTCAAGGCAGAACTCAAGGAACTGTTAGACATTGGTTTCATTAGATCAATTGACTATGCAGATTGGATTTCCAATCTTGTACTAGTCACTAAACCAATCGGGGGCATTCACATTTGCATTGATTTTAGAGATATCAACAAGGCTTGTCCTAAGGATGACTTCCCTTTGCATAACATAGACATGATAGTTGACATGACAACAAGATATGAGATGTTGTCCCTTATGGATGGATTTTCAGGATATAATCAGATTAGAATTGCAACTGAAGACCAACCTAAAATAGCTTTCACTTGTACTTGGGATACGTATTGCTAGAATGTTATGCCCTCTGGGCTCAAAAATGTTGGAGAAACCTATCAACGTGCCATGACCGCCATATTTCATGATCTAGTACACACTCTTATGGAGGATTATGTCGATGACCTTATAGTTAAATCAAAGACAAGGGAAGAACATTTATAGGTTTTAGACAAGATATTTCAAAGGCTAGAAAAGTATAAAGTGAGACTCAATCCCAAGAAGTGTGTGTTTGGAGCGAATTCAAGAAAGTTGTTAGGCTATATCATTTCTAGACGAGGCATTGAAGTGGATTCAACCAAGGTGAAAGCAATTATGGACATTCCTCCACCAACTAATCTTAATCAGCTAAGGACATTACAAGGAAGACTACAATCCATTAGAAGATTTATAGTGCAATTACCAAATAAGACACATCCTTTTCAACATCTACTTAAGAAAGGGGTACCCTTTGCATGGACAGTTAGGTGTGAGAAGGATTTTCAATTGATTAAAGAATATCTGCTCACACCACCAGTCTTAATGCCACCTATTGAAGGATGACCATTGATTCTTTATATTACAGTAACCCATTCATCACTCAGAGCATTGCTTGCACAAAATGATGATGAAGGTCATGAAAGGGAAGTCTATTATATCAGTTGGACTTTGGTAGGTTATGAGATCAACTATAGTACCATTGAACGTGCCTATCTTGCATTAGTATTTGCTACCCAAAAATTAAGGAACTATATGCTAAACCATCAACCAATACTAATTGCCAAAATAGATCCTCTAAAATATCTTCTCAGCAAGGCAGCATTAACAAGGCGACTGGCCAAATGGGTTATGATACTTAGTGAGTATGATATCCAATATGTAGAAAGAGCGGCTATTAAAGGACAAGTCATTGCTGATCAATTAGCTGACACACCTATGCAAGTAGATCATCCATTAGTTGTAGACTTTCCCGATGAGTTTATATTTACAATGGACACAAACACAACATGGAAATTGCAATTTGATGGCTCACATACAAATCATGGCTCAGGGGTTGGTATACTGTTCATCACACTGCATGGTGATTCCATCCCTAAATCATTTAGGATTGCATTCCCATTTACTAATAACATAGCAGAGTATGAGGCTCTAGTGATAGGTTACGCATGGCAGTCAAGTGGAAAATTAAGAACCTTCAGGTAAATGGCGATTCTCAACTAGTAATTAGACAGGTAAATGATGGTTATGAGACTAAGGATGAGAATCTTGCTCCATAAAAACACATGGCTGATAGCTTTAAGGAGTATTTTGAAAAGGTTGTATTTCATCATATGCCTCATGTTTTAAATAGGGCAACAGACGCTATGGGTACAATTGCATCACTTCTAGACATTCCTAACAATGTGCCTAGGTTTGAGTTCTTGGTAGAACAACTTTTGGTCCCAGTCTATGATATCCCAGATTTTGAAATGGTGTGTGACATTGTTGGTCCTGATTCCCCATGGTACAAATAAATCTATGACTACCTTCATGCCGAAATCATACCCACTGGCCTGTCAAACAACCAACGTAGGACATTCCTTCAAAAGTCTGCCAAATATACCATCATCAAAGACACCCTATATAGACGTGTCTTAGATAATACTCTACTGAGATTTCTTGATTCTAATGAAGCACAAGAAACCTTGTGAGGGGTGCATGAGGGTATATGTGGTCCCCATGCTAGTGGTCCTACCTTAGCTAAAAAGATTATGAGAATAGGTTATTATTGGCCTACTATGGAAAAAGGATTCATATGTCTTTGTAAAGAAATGTCATGAATGCCAAGCTCATGGAGACTTGATACATGCACCAGCACAGGAGCTTTGTCCTATAACGTCACCATGGCCTTTCACCCAATGGGGACTCGACCTCATAGGTAAGATCCAACCCACATCATCTAATGGCCATAAATTCATCATCACTGCCATTGAATACTTTATGTAGTGGATTGAATCCATTCCTATGACATACATTACCGACACACAGATTTCTAAGTTTATCCTAAATTATATTATATGTCGGTATGGTGTCCCTCAGTCCATAATCATGGATAATGGCCACCCATTTAAGAATCAAGAAGTCTGCCATCTTTGTGATGAATTTCATATTCAACATCAATTTTCCACTCCCTACTACCCACAAGGTAATGGACAAGCAAAGGAATTTAACAAAACCATCATTAGAATCCTCAAAAAGACTGTTAATGATGTTGGCCTCAATTTTCATTTACAACTTGATCCCTCCTTATGGGCTTATCGCACAAGTATTCGTACTCCCATAGGCACCACTCCCTATTCATTAGTATTTGGTTCTAAAGCTATTATTCCTATTGAGGTCGAGATTCCTTCCCTAAGGGTATCCTTGAAAGGCCACATTGATGATGAAGAGTATTGAGTATCAAGACTCCATGAGCTAGAATTCCTAGATGAGTGAAGATAGAAGGAACTAGACCATCTCCAAGCATATCAAAATTGCCTTCGTCGTAGCTATAACAGGAAGGTCTTGAAAAAAAACTTTGACATTGGTGACCTGGTTTTAATGGAGAACCCGAAGAATCAAGCAGAAAGAGAAAAACCAAGAAAGTTTGAACCAAACTGGTTAGGACCTTATATTGTTATAGAAGCATTTGGATCAGAAGCATATCAACTCTCTACTCCTAAAGGGGAACCATTGTCCTCGCCAATCAATAGTCTTCATTTAAAGAATTTCTACGCATAGCTTCTGAGAGCCTTGTTTTAATTAGTGAAAATACAAAAAAATAGAAAATCAACAAAAAAATCGTTACCAAGGTGAAAACCTGGCAAACAAGCATCTTGGTTACACCAAAAATATTAGATAATCCAGAAAATAGTAAAGAGAAATAATTCATCCAATAGTGAAAACCACTTTGGTGGTGCATTGGATAAGTACCATGGTGAAAACCTAGCAAACAGGCGCCATGCGTAGTTGACTTTGCTCCTTTGTCTACTATCATTCTAATCTAATCCATGTACATAGTCCACATCCCAGTACATACACCCTATCCCTATACATATCACTTATCTTTCCTATCCATCACTTGTATATACCATTCGTAATAAGAGGTAATCTTTCCCATAACTTGGAACAATTGACATTGAGTGCATTTCATATCCCCCATCTTATCCTATTCAAAATTAATTGGTCTTATACTCGACTAGGGGAAAACACTTGACGTGTGTCATATTGGTTCTTACATTGGCTGTGTTGAAGATGTAAAACCATAGAAAAACACAAAAAATTTACAAAATGTCTTGAGAAAATACAAAAAAAATCCAAAAAAAAAAAAAAACTTCAAAAAGACAAAAATCAAAACATGTTGAAAATCCAAAAATAGAGTCAAAGTTAGCCACACATGTCAGTCTTTGTCATTATTCAAACGATGTTACCTCTACGACTAGACGTAGGAAAGGCCATCTGCTAATGTGCCCCTGAGGCATTAGGTTAGTCCATTTAGGTTAGTCTGTATAAAATCATGATTCAATCCATATGTCTATATGACAAGGTCATTGGTCATGTCAAACTATGAGGTATCTGCATGTATAACGTAGGCAAGGCCATCAATCAATGAGCCCCTGAGGCTGCACTAGGTCAGTCCATTAGGGTTTGTCACATTCATTATCACACACATCTTCTATTTATAATTAGTCTTGTCATTCAAAGTCAATTCAAACTATGAGGTGTTTGTGTGTATAACATAGGCAAGGCTATCTGTCAATGTGCCCTCGAGGCCACACTAGGTCAGTCCTTTAGGGTTTGTTGTCACACATAGTCAATTTTCCACACATTGTATTATGTCATGCATCAATCTAGTGAACAAGTTAGCAATGTCTCTAATTCAAACCAAACAACTTTGCAAACGAAACAATCAAAACAAATCAACTAATATCTGCTATAGGATGTGTCCTTCCTAGAGATAGACATCATCAAAATAATCAACCTCTGTCTTATTTAAGATGAGTCCTTCATGAATATTGATATCAACAAAACAATCTATGTCTTATACAGGATGAGTCCTTCTTGCATATCGACATTGTCAAACAATCAAATGTAGCCTTACGTAGGTTATCACATCAATGACATTTGACTCAATGTCTTATATGATACATGTCTTTCTGAAACCAGGCTTTGTCATGCCTTATACAAATAGTCATAACATCTAAACTAGAATCATAGTCTTATTTGGTATGTGTATCTCCTATAATCAGGCTTTATCAATCAATCCTTTTATCCATTGAAACAAATCAAACAAACAAATCAAGTTTTGGCAAATATTTTGTTGGCTTTTTGACTGTATGGCTTATTAATCTTATCTTTTGATTTGACTTTATGATGGGAATTATGTTACTAGCTTTCTAAAGGATGTCCCATGAAGGATTTAGAGAATTAATGATGTATCAGAATTCTATTTTCATTGACTGCTATATGTCGACTGTCTTTTAAATTTTATTTTTGAGTCATGTTACTAGTTTCTTCAAGGATGTCCCATGAAGGATTTAGAGGAGTGATGACATCTCATGACCTGTCTTTTACTTTGTTTTCTTTTTGTGGTTTGTCCTGACAAAAAGATTGGGGCAACTTGTGCCCTTAGAATGAGTTAACAACAATCCTTGTCTGTGACTGTCTGTTTTTAGTAAGTAGATGACCTTGCACACCTTGATCTATGTCATATCATGGTGTTTTTCTCCATTTGTATTATTCCCACCCAATGATGATAAAGTGCAACACCTTTTCTGATACAGTGACATGTCGAAGATTGCTAATACTAACATCCATCTCATTTTTTTAATTATTTCTCAATCTTTCTTTCTGTACTAACAGTTCATCCTCCTTGCATTATGTCCAAGTCTTTCGAAACACACAAATATAAATCATCTTGCATATACACATACATGTTAGAAAAATAAAAACATATAGGCATTTATCATATCTAGGACATCATGGAATAATAGACATTCATCATCATACAATAAATATCATAACCATTCCATGTACATAACAAATATAAATACATGCATCACATTACATCTGTATGGAATCACATGTAGAGAGCATTGCACATATAACATCACACTGCATCTCATAATTATAAATTGCATACATAACATCCATTGAAATCATAAATATTCAACATACATCATCAGATAGAATCAACATCACATCATAAGCTGCATAAACACACCATAAGCTAGCTATGATCATCCATCACATTAGCATCTCATATAAACATGACATATATACATAAAAAATTCCATAATCAATAAATAGAACTCCATATCATGAGAATCCCTGCCAAAATCATATATATATATATATATATATATATATCTCAAAAGTGTCACATCACAGTGTCATAATGTATCATAAATATGGAAGCCCACAAGCTATTTGATCATAATACAATGTCTTAGTGCATGTCAAGAAATTTCCCTATCCTGATCTACCACTCCTATCACGACTAGAGTGTATAGATGACTGATGTTGGGAACCCGATGACCTATGAATTGAGTGGGGCTTATCATATGGAACAGCTTTGTGTGGCTACTCCACACCCTCTATACTTATTGTCCTAGTGTGGTTCCTAGTTTGTGACCTGCTACTGTGTGCCTGTGAGAAGCTGGGAGCCCGTCTCTCTGGAGGAACCTTTGCCTCATATAAATCCTGATAATAAGCCTCCCTCTCCCTGGCTCTAACTAACTCTTTGGAAAATGTGGCTGCTGGCCTAGTACATAAAGCTTTGATCTCTGTGAATCTCTGCTTGGTCTCCAGCCTTCGAGCTATGGCCTAATCTCTATCTGTTAGCTCTCAAAAATTTCAGGCAGAATGCCTCAAGAGGCTACCAATCTCTTGATACGCTTTGGGGCAATAGACAAGGTCAAGAGAGCTCAACCTTCTACTCTTTAGGTGCTGCAAACCTGGTCAGGTGTACCTTTCTGAATAATGCAGGCTTATCTTATGATTATCTTCTTGAAACAATTTGTTCACAACGGCAATTTGAGGTGAACAAACAAAATCCAACTTGGAAACAGTGATGATATTCTGATCTAAATCCTAATAAAAAAGAAACGGAATGAATTTATAATGATGAGGTGCAAAGACTAGTGCCTTATTGGGTATACGGGGTCAAACAAGATCAAGATGAGCAACACTCTCTAGATAAGACACAAATTATCTGGCATACGTTTTGTTCACAACTTGTATAAACATGCAAGACTATGACTACTAAGTTCTACTTTAATAACCCAAAATGAATTTCTCTGATTACTATGATCAATAAAAGGATTTAATCTTTACTTGAAAGAACTAGTTGATTAATCACACAAATACAGCAAATGTGTATCGATAGATTGAACATAAACTTGTTATGTCAATTTATACAACCAGAAAAACCAAATATGGAGACAACTCAGTAGTATTTTTCATTCAATTCAACAGATAATTGACACCAGAGAAATATAGCAACATCAACTAAATCTCATAAATACCTCCATTGTGAAAATCATGCAACAATAGCCTCTAGTTTGAAAATTTTATTCTACTGTATCTACTTGCAGTATATCAAAAATTTAATGTCTGGTAACTCGTCCTTTACAATTGCAAAAATTACCTATTTATACACAAGCATTTGAAGACAATATCATATTTAAAACTCATGTCGGCCTAGTAGAAAGTTCAGGCTCTAATTCAAGTCGGCCAACAGTAATTTTTAATTATTCTTCATGTCGGCCACAAGACTCATGTTTCTGCTTTTTACTAGTGCACAGTCAGCAAGATAGTCGTGAAGGTATGCCGAAGGCAAAATATCGATGATCTTTCCAACCTATGTTCCACTGTTCACCGCGACCATCTGCATGTTGTATCGAAGTCGAGAAGTAGTCTTTTGTCCTGTTGTGTATCGTTATAGCCCTCTACCATCGGTGAAATATCATACAGAAAACACAATGTTATATCAAAATGCATTCCTTACATGCTTTCCATTCGCTAAGACACTGGATGTCTCTTGCCGAAAACTCTATTTGTTTTAATCACTATCGCCATAACTTACCACTCTCGAGGAGACTATATACCAAGATCACAATGTCAAGCATAAGATCCCCATATAGCTTCATGTCGCCGTGACCACCCAATTGTCTTACTGACAAACCCAACATTGCACTCCATTCGGCAAGACCCCAGGCTCCTCGCCAAGACCACATGCCAAAACACATGAGTCACATCAAGCAATTATCTTTATTCAATTCACCATCACCAAGACATTTTAACTTTCTCATCGACAGAGCCCATATGTCTCAAACATGTCGCTATAACCACGAACCCTCGGCAAGATGTTATATAGAATTTGCTAAGTCACAACGAAAGTCACTCCGGCACCATAGATCATCAAGAGAAGGTGAAACTCATACCGATAAAGGCTCATACAATGTTCCATCGGTGAGACCAGAATAAACATACACCAAAAGAAAACAAAATGCAAAGTCGGTGAGACATATTCGCATCATTGGGACCATAGGCTGAGAGTTATAACCCTATACTGAATGCCATTTGAAGGAAACCCATTGTAGTTTGTCAGTGAGACATTTGGGTATCGCCATGACCCTACACCGAGAGCCTTCCATCTATATTGATGAACCACCAAAATGCAAAGTCGGGGAGACAAAAGATAGTCAGTATGACACCACCCCAAAATCCATAGCATATGCCGACAGGGACCTCCATTGTCACCAAAACAACTTGGAACCTATGCCGATATGTAACATACTTTTCGCTGAAACACAAGATACATCATGTCGATAACCTGTGACAAGAAATAGTGAAACATACACAGGTTAGGGAGACATTTAGAGACCTATGCTGACATGGACAAAAGGGTGAAAAAAAGCAAGGATGGATGGTTTAGGGGACACAAAATGTTCAAAAAACATCAGAATTTAATAGTTCCAATAGTGGCTCCATCTGGGGATGAATGATAGTCAAATCATTGCAAGGATCCAGAATCTTGGGTGAGCAGACCAGACAGAAAATTATGGACAAGTGAGCAGCAATGGAATGAATGATGATGGAATGGACAAGAGACCGAAGGAATGAATGCAAGATGAATACAAGATGGAGGTGAATGGAAAATGACAGAATCCTAGACTACTGTGCATGGAAAATAATTTTAGAGAGGATATACAAGGGTTGTCCATGCACTGGCAACTCTTAATCCTCTGTGATGATCAAGAGAAGAAAAGCTTCAAGAATTTCCCATGAATGGGAAATTCCTAATCTTCACCAGCCATATTCTGTAGATAGTAGGAGTCTTCACCTCCTTTCCCAACAACAACAAATGGTCCCAGCCAGAGAGCTTCAAATTTACCATGATTGCCTTTCTCCTGACACCTTGCATTCCACATTAGCACCAAGTCATTCTCTTCAAATTTTCTATTCTTTACCTTCTTGTCAAATAGATACTTCATTTGTGCCTGCAACTTCATGTTTTGACTTTGGGCCTCTCTCCTTACTTCATCAAGTTTAGCAAGTTGTTCCATTTTGTCTTCCATAGGCTCAGGGACATCCATATTTTCTTGAAGAATAAACTTATATACTGGTAACAAGTTCTGCAGAGGCATCCTAGCTTGTGCTCCATACACTAACTCAAATGGTGACTTTCCAATTTCCTTTTTCACAGTGATCCTATCAGCCCACACAACCAGTTTTAATTTTGAATCCCATGCCTTCTTGTTATGTCCCAACATCCTTTTTATAATCTTCAAAAGACTCTTATTACTGGACTCTGCTTGACCATTGGCTTGTGGATGATAAGGAGCTACATAAGAAATAGTAATTCCATACCTATCACAAAAGCTTTTGAATTCATCTAACCTAAAACACATCCCATTTTCCGTGATTATCCTCAATGGTGCACCAAATCTAATGATAATATTGTCCATCAATAAATTAATCACTACCTTACTTGTAGCCTGCTTGGTTGGGATTGCCTCCACCCATTTTGTAAAATAATCAGTGGCAACTAGTATCCATCTATGTCCTCCACTTGACTTTTCATGTCTCTCTCTAATGAAATCAATTCCCCATTGATGAAAAGGGGCATCAGCCTGCAGAGGTCGAAGTGGCAAAGCACCCTGATACTTCAATTTTCTAGAAAACTTTTGGCAAGCCTCACATCTTCTCACATGTGTAAAAGAATCACTAAAGACTTTTGGCCAATAATACCCAGCCCTGAGAATTTTGTGTGCAGTTGTTTTTGTTGAGTAATGACCCCCACACACCCCTTCATGCATTTCTCTTAGAACATGCCTAGCCTGTGATTCATCCAGGCATAATAATAATATGCCATCTCTATTTTTCCAAAACAAATCTCCATCAACGAAGACATACCTTCATGCTTGCAACTTCAAAGTTCTCTTTTGACTACCACTTAACCCATCTGGACACTTCATGAATTTAAGATAATGCATAACATCAGTATACCATGGGGTGTGTTCAATGCTTGCAATAGCAGCCCCTTCTTCAACATTGCAAATCTGATTTGCCTCAATATTAGTTTCTGCCATCAGCTTATCCAAACCTTGGCCTCTTACCAGCTTAGTGATCTGTATTTCCAAATCGAATTCTTGAATCTTGTTGATCCATCTGCATCTTTTCCTTGTGACTTCAGATTGTGTTAAAATATCTTTGACAATAGCATGAGGGACATAAGAAATCACTTTGGCTCCTACAAGATATGGTCTAAATGCTTTTACAGCTTTCACCAATGCAAATGCTTATTTCTCCATTATGTCGTACTTCAATTCAGACCCTTGTAATGATTTACTAAAGAAAGATACAGGCTATTCATAACCATCCTTATTCTTCTATAACATAACAGCAACTATAGTATGCATTGAGGCAAATGAAAAAATCTGAAAAGGCTGTGTAAAATCTGGAGATTTAAGAATAGGAGCCTCCTTTATAGCTTTTTAAATAGATATAAAAGCATCCAAAGCTTCAGTAGTCCAATCCATCTTTTGTCCTTTTTTCAGCATTTTAGATATAGGTTTGATGATCTCAGCAAAATTGGAAACGAATCTTCTAACAAAATTAATTTGACCAAAGAATGATTGTATTGCCTTAACAGTCTTGGGAATAGGAATTTTATCAATAGCCTCAACTCTTTCTGGATCTATTCTAATTCCCTCTTTTGAAACAATATGACCCAAGAGCTTACCCTCTATGACTGCAAAATGACATTTCTTTGGATTTAAACTAATACCATATTCAAGAGCTTTAATAAATACCTTTTCAAGATGTTGCACATGATCTTCAGCCTTCTTCGAATAAGCAGTCAAGTCATCTTGGTACACCACCATGATAATATTAATCAAATCAGCAAATGTAACATCCATAGCTCTTTGAAAAGTTGCTCCAACATTGGTGAGACTAAAAGGCATTCTTATGTATACATATGTTCCCCAAGGAGTTGTAAATGTTGTCTTGTATTGCTCAGATTCCTTGACTTTAACCTGATTGTATCCAGAAAATCCATCCATCATAGATAATAATTCACATCCTGTCACCTTATGCAATATAGCTTCCATATTGGGAAAAGGATAATTATCCTTGAGAGATTCCATGTTCAGATTTCTAAAGTCCACACACAACCTAATGTCACCATTCTTTTTTCTCACAGGAACTAGATTTGAAACCTAGGTTGAATGTCTAATTGGTTTAATAATTCCTCCATCCCTGAGCTTAGTTAATTCTTCCTGCATCTTAGGCTCCAAAATCGGATTTATAGGCCTTTGCTTTTGTCTAAAAGGCTTGGCATCAGGTTTTAATGGAATTTCGTGCTGAAATAAATCTTCCCTGTAAGCTTTCAGATCTTCATATGACTAGGAAAACACATGTTTGTACTTTCTCAATAGCTCAATCAACATTCTTCTAATTGTTGGGCTTATTTTCTTCCCAATGTACACCTTTCTTGGTGTAATTTCAGTCCCCAAATTAATTTCTTCAACATCTTCTCTTTTGACTGGTGTTTGTTTTATGAGAGATCTATCATTTCCATCATACATCCTTTCTAATGCCACAAGACCTTTAGGAAGCTTATTCGTTTTGAGCTGCAATATCTCCTTGCCAAACATAGTTTGCTTCCCATCTACTTCTTCAACAAAAGCATTGAAATCAATTTTGTGTGCTTCATATTGATCTATACAATTAAGGAATTTCAAAAGATCATCATCATCATTAAAAACTTGCCAACTATAAATATTTTAAGGCATAGCAGGCCTTGTCTTAAGCTCAATCTGTGATACACCAGCCAGTGTAATATCATCTATTTTTAATGCCACATTTGCTAAGAAATCACCATTATATTTTTTGATCTATCAATCCATTCAATCCAAAATGCATCAAATAATTCAACTGTATCCCATACAACATTCCTATATTGTTTTAATCTTTTGTGCTTTACTGCATACTTGGATTTAATTTGTGAAACAACCAACTCAGAATCACCAAAAGCAGTTAGCAACTTAATCTAGTGTTTCACAGCTATATTCAAGCCTGTCAGCAAAGCTTCATATTCTGCCACATTGTTTGTACATTCAAATGCCAACAAGAATGAATACTTAAAAGTAGTACCTTCAGGGGAAACAAAAACAATCCCAGCACCATTACCTTCTTGGTTGCAGGCTCCATCAAAATACATCTTCTAGACACCATTGCAATTTTATGCAGCATGTTTTTCAATTGGGTCACTATTTGTTAATTATGGCTGGGCTAGTTCAATTTTAAAACTCCCCAGATCAACATCACAAAAATAATTAATTTGATCTTGTGGTACACATTCAACAAGTTGACTCATTCTTGGCTCCCTGTATAACTTCACATCTTGACCATTCACTGGAATAGTAGCATAAGACAAATCAAATTGAACATTTCCACCTACAGCTACAGTCCACTTTCTTGACAAAAGCATCCCAAACTGAGGAGGAGTATCAATGACTGTTATATCTATATTATATGTTGCATGTGGATATGTAGCCAATTTGACTTCAACATCCTTTATAATTCCAACCATAGGAACAGGTTGATTATTCATAGCATAGCACTTGCCTCCAGTGATATCAACACACATGCCAAGTTGTTTCATTACTCCAACTGGCATAATGTTTATGGCAGCACCAGAATCAATCATGCAGTTCCTCAGCAATTTATTATTTATAAGCAATGTGGTGAAAAAAGGATCCACTTGTGGAGGAGTTGATAATATATCATTCAAGCATAGCTCAGAATTATTTATCTTTTCCTACCTGTTGAATTCTTTAGAATTCATATGTTTTTCACTCCCATTTGTAATCAATTGAAGAGCATTGTCTCTATATTCCTTAATTTTCATCAACTCAAGTAGTGGGACAAACATCTTTACCTGGGATAATGCCTGTGTGAAATCAAAAGAGGAGCTCTCCACCTTGACAGTCTTCTTTAACTCTGGTGCTTCTCTTTTGTTTTCCTCTTTTTCATTTTTACTAGACTGCACAGGCGTCTATATTTCTTTATTTAGTTCCTTCACTTGCTCATTCTGGATTGATTTCTATTCAATTTTATCATGCTACTTATTTCTTGGTTTTTTTGCAATTTCCTGTGTTGTCTTTTGATCTTTTATAAAAATTCCCCTAGGAACTCCATTTGGCTCACTTACTTTTCGTGTTTCTCAACCAGTATTTACTTCATGCTTCCTCAACTGCAGCAATAGTGATTCTTTCTATTTCATCCTTAGTAAGTCTCCTCACATTACTTTGAGCAAGCACCTCATTAGAATGTGGCTCAGTATACTCCTTTTCACAATCCTCTTCAGAGTCCTAGAAGATCTGAACATGTTCAGCCATGTGGACATTGTATTTCTGATTTGAAACATCATATTCATAACCTTCATCCTCAGAAGATGAACACTCCTTCTCAGCATGGTAAAAGGTATTTGAAGTCAAGTAGACCTTGTGATCTTCTCCATTATTCTCCATCAGCATTCCTTCTTCTTGCATTCTTTGAGCTACAACACAAAAGTCTGGAGAATGTGGCTGATTGCAAACTTCACAAAAGTAATTGTTACTCACCATGTAAGTTCCCTTCTTTCCCAATGGATCAGGGGTCTCTTTGTTTCTTGGTCTGGCTGCAATAGGTTTCCCATCCTTCTAGTCTGTATTGTAAGGCATATCTTGCAGCCCTGGCCTCTCATTTATATTCTCATTTTTGTATGTATTCTCTTGTCTATACTGATAATTATTACTTTGCTAATAAGGCCTCGGGTTGTCTCTTTTATTAATTATACCAGTAGCCTTTCTGTTGTTTTCAATTGTCAATGCAATTCTCTATGCTTCAGCCAAATCTCTTGGAAATCTATTTCTCAGCTCGTACCTTGTTTTAGGATCAAAAGCATTTAAATATAAACATAATGCAATAGAATCTGGCAATCTAGATCCAGGTGGTACCTTAGTCTGCAATTTGTTGAATCTTTGATTGAAATCATAAACTGAGTCATTTTGATTTTTCTGAATCCTCATCAGTTCATGAAGAGCTACATCTGGAGCATTCTGATTTCCATATTGCTCTAAAAATCTATGATGAAATACTTGGAGAGAATTAATTGAATATGCTGGAAGACTATTGAACCAATCCTTGGCATCCTCAAGAAGTGACATCATGAACAACTTCATATGTAAATCTTCATATAGCACATCAATGTCTTGAATGAAAATATTAAAACTCCTTAAGTGCTCCTCAGCTGTGATTGCATTACTCCCAGTAAATTTAGGCACCATATTCCTCCAATTGTCATCCATAGGGTAAGGATACAACTGAAAGCCAGTGAGATCAAACTGTCTGATTGTGGTTGTATGCTGGTGAGGGCGAGGAACAGGTGGATACTGACTGTGATGCATAGGATTATTAAAATGTGCATTATAATGTGGAATGAAATGCTAACCTAGAGGTGGATGTGTACCTATGTGCTGTGTGGGAATATGAGGTGGACGGTTTGGCTGTTTGTAATGATTCCCACCCTGATTGTGAGAAACATTATGTTGATTGGAGGATCTTGCACCATGATCACCCTACTTGTGAGGTGGGACATACTTTGGGCCACCAGCTGTTTGATCACTAACTTGGGATTTTTGTAATTTTTCCTTAAGTTCCTCAATCCTTTTCTTATGTAGCTCAAGCTGTGCTTTTATTTCATTAGGAAGTTCATGATCAGCAGGCACATTTTGGTTGCCTTCACCTCTTTGTTCATGTTCCTATCTAATTCTGATCACACTTGCTTCAATGTTGGCTTGAAACTCAGGTTGATCATGAGGATTATAGATTGGATTCCTTTGCTCTTCAGGGGTACAAGGTTCTACACTTGAGTCATCTCTCCACGTATCATAGCAATTGTATGTTTCACAATGTGCTCATGGTGCTTTACCTTTGTCAGTCATGCACATGTCCTTGTTGATCCTTTTTCCCTTATCAGCTTTGTCATTTTTATGTGTCCATTTGTTGTTACCAGGAAGAGCTCCAGTATGACCTCCCTTCAACTGAGATCTTCTTCCATTCATGGTGAAATTGTGTAAAAAATACTGTCAAAGTTGCCACTCACTTTTCTGAAAGTGAGAAAATGTTTGATACTTCTAGTTCCCAGTGGAGTCTATATAGGAATTCTAACTCTATAAGTAAGGCTTTGATTCTAATTGTTCCCCAGTGGCGTCGCCAATTTGTTAGCTCTCAAAAATGTAGGCGGAATGCCTCAAGAGGCTGCCAATCTCTTGATATGCTTTGGGGCAATAGACAAGGTCAAGAGAGCTCAACCTTCTACTCTTTAGGTGCTGCAAACCTGGGCGGGTGTACCTTTTTGAATAATGCAGGCTTATCTTATGATTATCTTCTTGGAACAATTTGTTCACAATGGAAATTTGAGGTGAACAAACAAAATCCAACTTGGAAACAGTGATGATATTCTGATCTAAATCCTAATAAAAAAGAAACAGAATGAGTTTATAATGATGAGGTGGAAAGACTAGTGCCTTATTGGGTATACAAGGTCAAACAAGATCAAGATGAGCAACACTCTCTAGATAAGACAAATTATCTAGCATACGTTTTGTTCACAACTTGTATAAACATGCAAGACTATGACTACTAAGTTCTACATTAATAACCCAAAATGAATTTCTCTGATGATTGTGATCAATAAAAGGATTTAATCTTTACTTGAAAGAACCAGTTGATTAATCACACAAATACAGCAAATGTGTATCGATAGATTGAACACAAACTTGTTATGTCAATTTATATAACCAGAAAAACCAAATATGGAGACAACTTAGCAGTATTTTTCATTCAATTCAATAGATAATTGACACCAGAGAAATATAGCAACATCAACTGAATCTCATAAATACCTCCATTGTGAAAATCATGCAACAATAGCCTCAGGTTTGACAATTTTATTCTACTATATCTACTGGCAGTATATCGAAAATATAAAGTCTGGTAACTCATCCTTTACAATTGCAAAAATTACCTATTTATACACAAGCATTTGAAGAAAATATCATATTTAGAACTCATGTCAGCCTAGCAGAAAGTTTGGGCTCCAATTCAAGTCGGCCAGCAGTAATTTTCAATTATTCTTCATGTCAGCCACAAGACTCATGTTTCTACTTTTTACCAATGCACAGTCGGCAAGATAATCATCAGTCGGCAAGATAGTTGTGAAGGTATGCCGAAGGAAAAATATCGGTGATCGTTCCAACCTACGTTCCACTGTTTGCCACGACCATCCGCATGTTGTATCGAAGTCGAGAAGTAGCCTTTTTTCCCATTGTGTATCGTTATAGCCCTCTGCCATCGGTGAAATATCATACAGAAAACACAATGTTATATTGAAATGCATTCCTCACATGCTTTCCATTCACTAAGACACTGGATGTCTCTCACTGAAAACTCTATTTGTTTTAATCACTATCGACGTAACTTACCGCTCTCGGGGAGACTATATACCGAGATCACAATGTCAAGCTGAAGATCCCCATATAGCTTCATGTCGCCATGACCACCCAATTGTCTTACCGAAAAACCCAACATTGCACTCCATTTGGCAAGACCCCAGGCTCCTCTCCAAGACCACACGCCGAAACACATAAGTCACATCGAGCAGTTATCTTTATTCAATTCACCGTCGCCAAGATATTTTAACTTTCTCACCGACAGAGCCCATATGTCTCAAACATGTCACTATAACCACGAACCCTCAGCAAGACGTTATATAGAATTTGCTAAGTCACAACGAAAGTCACTTTGGCACCATAGATCATCCAAAGAAGGTGAAACTCATATCGATAAAGGCTCATACAATGTTCCATCTGTGAGACCGAAATAAACACATGCTAAAAGAAAACCAAATGCGAAGTCACTAAGGTATATTTGCATCGCTGGGACCATAGGCTGAGAGTTATAACCCTATACCAAATGCCATTTGAAGGAAACCCATTGTAGTCTGTCGGTGAGACATTTGGGTATCGCCATGACCCTACATAGAGAGCCTTCCATCTATACTGATGAACCACCAAAATGCAAATTCAGGGAAACAAAAGATAGTCAGTATGACACCACCCTGAAAGCCATAGCATATGCCGACAGGGACCTCCACTGTCGCCAAAACAACCTGGAACCTATGCCGATATGTAACATACTTGTCACCGAAACACAAGATAGATCATGCCGATAACCTGCAACAAGAAATAGTGAAACATACACAGGTCGGGGAGACATTTAGAGACCTATGCCGACATGGACAAAAGGGTGAAAAAAAGCAAGGATGGATGGTTTAGGGGACACAAAATGTTCAAAAAACATCAGAATTTAACAGTTCCAACACTATCCATGACGGATTTTTCCCTCTCCATCTGTAACACATCTCTCTTGGACCTTAGGACCCTCATCTGCTCCACCAAGGATGCAATTTGGGCATGAAGTGTGGCCGTATTAGGATCAATTGCCCCTATGTCAACCTATCTAACCTTCGACACACCATCCTCCTCATCCTCCAACTCCTCCAAAATCCTGTCTCAAATCTCTCACTCATGATCATCATCCTCCTGATAGGCACCCAACAAGCCTAGGGCATTGATCTCTTCCTCCTCTTTGTCTACCTCCTCCTCTCTAAGAACATCTAGAATGGCCTCCTCTTCAGGATGCTCCTCCTCCTTGCCAATCTCAACATCTACCTCCTCTCTATCTCTGCCAATATCTGGCATGTGCACATACCCCTCAACCCGTTCCTCCTCATGGATGGGGGACAATGGTGGCCCTCATCCCCTTTTTCCATGCCTCCCTCTCCTGCCACCTCGTCGACCACCTCTACCACCATCTCTATCATCACCATGGCCCCCTCTGCCTCTCTGATGTCTACCTCTACCATGTTTGTCGCGTGGTCATGTCCCTCGCCGCTCTATTAATGTAGGCTGATTTGGATCTGTAAGGGGTATTAGCCTATGCACAACCCACCACTGATCATACACCTCTGTGGTACCTGGGTCTACCAGACCATCTCTCCATCCCCAAGGAACTACCTACAATGCATCAATATTTTCCTCAGTTGTAGCCACTGGAATCTCTAGACCCCATAAGGGGATCTCTCACGATGACCTCGCGAACTCAACCCATCCTCTTGGCACATCCCGTACCTCTCTGAACTGCCACAATACACGATCTAGCAAGTGTCACTCTATAATGTGGACATGTGAAGCAGTCTTCCCAATCAAGTACTGATTTTGGCAACAAAAAGGAAAATGCTCATCCTCATCCGACCACTCTGCACATCCCAGGTATGGTCTCCATGTAAACTGAACCATAATATCTATGGCATGCCTGAAGTATCCAGTATCTCTCACGTGGTGTTGAGTGTTATCCCCCACATAACAGAAGAAATAAGGAGCTTCATTTTAAACATCAACTATCACTGGTGGTCAAAAGATAGCAATGTGTTCCCACGCCCATACCATCAGGAGCGTGATACCACAACTCATGGACTGAGCCTCTCGATAGGCTATATAATGCAAGTGAAAATATAACATCCCAAGTAGACAGGGACCCCAAGTATATACCACTCATTGCTCTAACATGCCCACTAGCATCTCCCCCCACCCCATAGGAAAACCATGACCTCGACGGTCAGGAAGCACTATCCCACCTATCAATGTACATAACAAACAGTCCATCTACCTATACCTCTGCACTAATACACGCCATCTAATCTCATAATGATCAAGCCCTAACTGCCTAACATCAGCATGAGGGTAGTATCGACACATCTCGGCAATACCCCTCTAGGTATTGTACCTTTCCCTTGTGCCTCTGATGGGAAGTCTCAGGATCCTGCAGACATCCTCTAACGTCATTGTCGCCTTTCCAGTAGGCAAGTGAAATGATGACATCTTCGAGTGCCATTGCTCGCACAAGACTATTAATAAACCTCGGTTTGCCCGAATCTGGGGCATGTTTGTTACATGTAGTAGACCTAGGTGCCATAAGAAATATCGTAGGTGCCATAAGAAACGTCGCTCTGCACTCCACAAGTTGTCTCGAAAGTGAAAAGTTGTCGGTCTTGACTCTTGTGTATATACAGTGTCTAACACAATTGCAATGGAATTATACATGCCTCATGTTAGCATCAAACATCTATCCTAGTGCAATATGACTAAATTAACTGCTATTCAAATGTGCCACTATTTTGCAAATGCATCATTATTTTGCATATGCGTTATTCTTTTGCACATGCGTCATTATTTTACAAATGCATTACACAAAACCAAATGCAAAATTCAAATTCACACATGCATCATTATTTGTCAAATGCGTCACTTTCAAATGCATATGCGTGCAAAATGATGAATGTGTCTGCGTAAATTAACTATCACATGCAACTGCGTAACTTAAATTACAATTGCGTTGAAATAAGTACAAATGCGTTGCAAAATAAACATATGCGGCTATTTTAAATGCACATGCGATGCTATTTATCAAATGCGTTGAAGTAAAAAACAAATGTGTTGAACCGTGCAAAAACCTACCTTACCTATCTACATGATATTACAGATGCATTGATTCGCATGCAAATGCGTCGATTGCGCACTCACATGCCACTTTTTACTAAAGTGACGTATATGAAAAATTTCAATAAAATGCATAAAAAAGTGCAAAACTCAAAAATTCAAAAGTCAAGATTTAGGTACATACCGGGGGGTTCACGTTGAATGGCCACCTGAAGGTCCAAATCCTATATGCTTGATAGTGGGTGTTCGGAATAGGAGACATCATCGCTATGGGTGCAGAGAAAAATCTTAATTCTCAAAACTAGGTGGGTGAAAATGAGTTAATTTTTACCCCAATTTCTATTTATACCTAGGGTTTTGGTGGCATTCTTTTCTACTGGCCCCATTAGCTTCCAACTTCAATCAACATGTACCCATCTGTAACATTTCCAACTTCAATTTCGTCAACTCCACTTCATTTCTGGGTATCCAATGGACTAATCGGGATTATTTCCAATTTTTTTGGAATTTTTCTAAAATTTGTCAACTTTCCTGAGGGGGCATACCTTCACCTGTTTCACACTAGGGCATGACTGGGGCATATGTTTATTTATTTTCTTTGATAAAATGCCGAAACGACATTGTATCAAAGAGGGGCAAATGTAGACATCGAAATCTGGTTTAAGCCTGCGACTTTGATATTCTTAATAATTTGTATTTCTTCCATAGTCATGATTAAATAATCCTAATTATTTAATTAATTCATCTTAACATTAATCCTTCTAATAATTAAATAATATTAATTATTTAATTGATTCACATTTTCTTTATTCTATCTAATTAATTAAATAAATTCTTTTTATTTAATTATGTTACTAATTAACCTTATCTTCTAGTGTCAAATTAAATTAAATTATTATTTAAAAAAATAAATAAAAATATAATTAACCTTATCCTTCTTGTCAAATTAAATATTATTATTTAATTCTTTATTATATGTCAACTATAATTAAATAAATCCTTTATTTATTTAATTATTCATTTAAATCCCTTCATCACTTAATTAAATAAATCTTATTTATTTAATTATTCTTCAAATATCAAATCTGAAATTAAATGAATTATTTAATTCATAAATCCTATTCTAACGCATTCCTCTATATTTAAGATAATTGTGCAAATTATCTAAGTATTCACTTTGACTTGACTCGACATCTATTTAAATTGCTTAGTTAACTCAGGATTTAATGTCTGAGTGGCTTGCATGAGTAATCTCTTTGTCATATCATTCAGTCATCTAGTTCTAACTCAATTGCGTGTACATGCATATTAATTAAATATTCCTATTTAATTAATTAATTATTGTGTGTGCATTCGAACTAAGAGTCGCTTTAATCCATCTTTATCTTTGTCATGCAAAGATAATTCTTCTATTTTCAAATATCAAACTCAAAGATTATTTATTTAATCTTTATTTCTATTTCTAATTGGTATCACTCATGTCACTACTAACAGTTATCAGAATGCATGTCTAATCATTTGATCTCAACCGTTTGTTGATCTTTCAATCTTGTCCTATCATTCGAATAATCAATTTTCTATAAATTGATTTGTCTTTCATCATTCCAATCTCTCTCAAAATCTTATGAATTTTTGGAGCAACTATCTTGAATCTTCGATGTTTTGCTAAATCATTATCATAGGCTATACTTGCACAACCCTTGAAAATATGAGGGAAATTATACTACAATGGCAAAATGGAGAAGGGCAATCGAGATGATACTTGGAAATACATACATATTGGGTGAGATTGTTCAGTTTTATTTATGTTTTGGCTTTCCTTTGTTCTTTTTTGCTTAGCATTAGATTGCATTGAGTGTGTTCTTTTAACCTTCTTTGTCTTGTGTATTTTCTAGGCGTTACAAATGTTTTGATGTTAGGATAAAGGATGTTTATGAACTTGGAAATATTTAGGGTAGACTCATGACCTTCAAGATAAAATAGTTCAAAGATGATAACTAACTTAGCGAAATGCATGGAAAAGGATTCATTTCACATGGCCAAGTTAGGGTTTTGAGTTGATTGATGTTTAAGTCAGAAAGTGTTGGTGTAGTCAATTTTTTTGCAAATTTTGGTGAAGTGAAGGATGAAATTGGATGGAGGGGTGAGTGAAATGTTTGACCCAATGTTGACTTAGAATGAACCTTTTTTTTCCAAGAGCAAGGTAGTGAGAATGATGCTAGACCTCTAAAGTTTACAAATCCTAAAGAATGATGTTGGCTTGAATGAGAGGATAGATGGGTGTATGTAAATTTTTTTGGTTCCTCATAGATCGAGCATAGTAATTTCTTAACAAGAGGTTATGATTGTAATAAAGTATTAAGGCCCACTTCCTACCAAACTTGGAACTATGATACCTATGTTTGTAATGGCAACTTGTAGATCTTCCCCTACAGATTTTTATTGTGTGATAAATCATTTAGGAGAACTCAAGACCATGAAAAGAACCAATGTTCTAAATGGTTTGATTATCATGAAAAATATCCAGGTTTTGACTCACAAAGAACATGTATATGTGTGGATGTTTCCTCGATGTGCATTCATAAAAGTTTACTAACAACTTGTTTTAGTTGAGGTAGAGTGTTGAAATATGGTTTTGGATTTCCTTTGAACTAAGATTCCTAAGTTTGAAATGACAAATTTTAGACCTTCTTTTGGTCATTTTGACTTTGTGTGAGATCTTTTAGAAAAGTATAAGTCTATGGAAGAAAGGAGGATATTTTTTTCCATGCGGGTAATGGTAATATGGGCCTTCCAACCTCAATATCATCTTGTTCCTCTTCTTTTTCTCAGATGTTTGTGGTATTTCTCCATTGGGTAGATGTTTCTTTTGTTTCAAAAGTGAAGCTTCTCAAACTACTAATGATTCCAGTTTGTTCTCCACTAATGATTTCAAAGCTGGGTTGAATGATAGCACTGGTAAGATCAGGTTGTTCAATGGGAGCAATCAGTCTCCAAAATAGTCATAAGGGGTTCAATTGTGTCAAGTTTATCTTGATTAAGTAAATTTATTTTACCAAAATACACTTGTCTTGATTAGGTTTTCAAACTAAATGTTTATGTCAAAAACATCATAATTTTGAAAATGTCCATTTTGTTAAAATCACTAGGTTGAAGCCATAATTTCCTATGTTGTCTTTGGAAAATATAGATTGAGATATAAATTAAGTTATTTATAAATCTCTAAGGATATAAATTCTTAGGACAAGCATTAATATCAAGGATAATTAAAGAGGTATCCATATTTAAACCAAAGTGTCAAATTTTGAGGAAGATAGTGATTGTTTGTTTTTGTAATGTTTTGGAACCAAGGAATGTATTAAAATGACTCACAATAATTTAAAATCCTAGGTTCAAATGGGCCATACTTGTTGAGTCCCCACTCATATTTCTCCAAACACTTAGACATTGTTAATAGTTAGAGATTTAGCAACACTAGCTCACCTCCATGGCATACACTTCTTGGGACTAGCAAATCTCAAAATCCTAAATATTTTTCTATTTCAACAATGAATAGTACAAATGTGGACTGGTTTCAGAACAACCATTCTTGTACCAAAAAGTATTAAGGATTTTGGATTCTAAAAGATGGTTCATAATAAGGGCTTTCAGTTCAAGGAATACTATGATAAACTCTCTCTTGAAGTCTCCCAACCCTTAGAACAAGGGATTTTCACATCATATAGATACTAGGGGGAGCTAGCACATACCACTTCCCATCAATTTCAATTTTCATCGCAACCACACATTTATATAGCAGTTAGGAAGATCTTGGCCTTAGCTTGTTACTGCTTGGGTTGTTCTCACTTTCAAAGTGGGGAGGAAGGCCCTTCTAAAGGTAAACAATAGCAAGGAAGTATGTTTGTAGTTTGATAATCCAATTTTGCATGAAACAAAGAGAGAACACACACCATGCCTTATCCCTACACTCGCAAGGGGTTCATTTTTAATTTGAAATGAAAGATGTAGGTGATTTTCCAAAGTGTTAAGGAATGTTTCTATTTCTCAAGATCATCGAGTGGCACAAGAGAATGGCATACACATCCAATAACATTGTAAATCAAAAAACAAAAAACACATCAATTTTAACACCTCAAAGTAGTGATGAGTGCATTTTAAGGACCAAGTGGAATGTTAAGTTGTCTTATTCAATTTTAAACCCAAAAGGAAATGATGAGATGAGGGTTCAATTTTAGTCCCATTTGAGTGTTCATTTTAAACCCAAACTGAAATTTTGTGAGGTCCTAGAGTAGAAATTAAAAAGCATAAGAAATTGGGTTATAATTACCCCAAAGCATCAAACAATTGTTACAATAATATGATATTAAGAAGAGAAATTTTTTTTTACTTCAGCTAAATATCATCCAACCTACAAAACCCTGTTAGTCTAACTGTAACCAAAACAACATTAGAAGCATGCTAGTATTCTAATAAATTGAAAAAAATTAAAGCACATGCTAGAAAAAAATTGTTAAACTTCTTACCCAAGTTGGGTGTCGCTATATACAATAGCGTCACTCTAGTGACTAAGGGTGTCACTCTAGTGAATAAGGGTGTCACTCTGTAGACAAAATAGAGAGCATGATACCATTGCAATTTGATTCAGTGTCATCATTTGAAAATCTTCGATACCTCGATAAAGTATTAGCATCTTCATTTATTTAATCAATTTTGATGCATTTAATCAGTGTCATAGTTTGAAATGACAATAGCATCGCTATATGGCGACACTATTTCCTACAAAAAATCAAAATTAATAGAATTTGAGATAGAAACTAGTTAAATTATCAGTTTTCCCTCCTTCTAGCACCAAAATGTCAATCGAGGATATTAGTATGGGCTTACTACACTTGATGCATGAAGAATAGAAGCATATTCATGCCACTAATACTCAATCTTCAAACAAGATCATTCAAATTAAAGATAAAATAAACATTTATTGAAATGAAGCATTTTAAATATCAAAACATTGAAATCTCTATTCTACCCAATTTGAAACTTATCCCATTTTGGAATTGGTGTCATGTTGATGTGGAACAATGACCCTTTCCCAATCCTGTGATAAGTGAGCTTGCTTCAATCGATTCAATTGAAGAGAATCAATGAAACTGTTGTGATAACTAGATGAAAACATGATTTATGCTAGGTTGAACATGATGCAAGCTAAATTAACATGATTTTATGTTAAAATTGATCTAAATATGCAAAAGCTAAGCTAATCTAAGCTAATTCTAAGCTAAAAGATTCAAACCATAATTTATAAACAAGCTAAGATGGATGAATGGAAGCCATTAATGGAATATTAATGGTAATATGAAACTAAAAATAAACTAAAATATGCTAAATGTGAGAAAAGCATGAGTGTGATTGTGAGTGATTTAAACAACATAAGTTTGCAATTGAAAGATAGATCCATTTGTCTCCAAATAGTGTTCTATTTATAGGAAAGCAAATGAGAAATGGAGAGTTGAAATCAAAATGATTAATCAACAGTCAAAGATGGAGGAAATAGGAGGCACCGATTATATATTATCATCAATGGGTGACAATGCAAGATGAGACTTAATCAAGGGTTGTCATTCCTTCCAAAAAAACACAATTTTGACATGTTTAAGAGGTCAAAAGTTAACTTTCTCAAGAGGTTTCAAGCTATCTTGCACATGAATCTTTGTGATAATATTCCCCTTTTCAAGTGATTGGAGGAGAAATAATATTCTTTGGAATATTCATATGGGTGAGGAAAAAGGTTATTTAGTTAATTAAAACTAAATTAAATTGTGAAAAGGTGGAATATTATTTCAAAATATTCCCTTGCAAGTGGGAGGAATTGGATTAATTAGTTAATTGTTAATTAAACAAGGTTTAATCATACAATTTGAGGATTAGATGAATTAAAGTGATATTCATTAAATTAAATGATTTAATGAATGGGGAAAAGGTGACATGATATTTAATTAAATAACTTAGGGCTATTTAATTAAATAAGAGGACTTAGGGAACTGAATTAAATACTTTGATTTATTTAATTTAATAGGATGAAATATTAGCACGAAAGGGGGTGAATTAACTAAATTTGATGAATTAGGTTAATAGACGAAAATTATGCAATTAATTAAATAGGTAGGCTAATTTAATTATTTAAGTGAAAGAGGATGGGTTCCAAGAGGAAATGTTGTTAGTATAATTGATTCGAGTGTATGATATCATTGAGGACATTTTTCAATGTCTACAAGAAGATCATTTAAAGACCTCTTACTTCGGTGTCTTATACAATCCAAAGTCCCCTTAGCACTTAAAGAAGCTCGTGCAGGTGCTTTTACGGGACATTTCAGAGGAAGATCCTTAAAAAAATAATTTTCATAGGCTATTATTGGAGACACATGGAACAATCTTTTTTTGAGTACGTAAAGAAATGTCCTAAATGTCAAGATCATAATAATTTGATTCATGCCCCTACCTCCAAACTTCATTCTCAAGTTACTATTTGGCCATTTTTCAGTTTGGGGTTTGGACATTATTGGAAAGATATCACCACCTTCTCCTATTGGACATACATTTATCATTACCACAATAGATTACTTCACAAAATGGGTAGAAGCTATACCTCTTTGTTCCACAAAAACTGATGTAATATGTCATTTCATATTGGAACATATTATTGCTCACTTTGGTGTCCCTTTCACATTAGTTTCAGATAATGGAACTCCATTCAAAAACAATGACATGAAGAAATTCTTGGAGACATTCAATATTCAAAATCATTTTTCAACACCCTACTATCCATAATCAAATAGACAAGTAGAAGCTACTAACAAAACCATCAAACAAATCTTATGAAAATACACACAATAAGGATTGGCATATGCAACTAAACTATGCATTATGGGCTTATCACACGAGTGTTAGAACATCAATTGGAAATACTTTGTATAACCTAGTCTATGGTGTTGAAGCGATAATTCCCTTGGATTTAGAGATTCCTTCCTTGAGAATTGCTCTTAAAGGGCTCATTGATGACACTACTTACAAAGAACAACAATTGCATCAACATGAAATTCTTGACGAACAACATATCAATGCTCCTGAGCATCTACAAGTTTACTCTAAAAGGATGCAATGTGGTTACGATGATAATGTCATCGCCCATGAATTCAAATAAGGCAACTTAATGTTATGTGAAAATGAATGAAATTTTAATGTCCTCCCAAATGAGAAAGGAAAATTAAGCCATAACTGGTTAGTACTTTACATTATCAAAGAAAACTATGGATCTAAAGCTTACACATTGACAAAAATGGATGGAACACCTCTAAAAGAACCTATAAATGTGGCTCTTTAGTGTCAGTATCACATCTAGTATTTCCTCTTTTGAATAGTATGTTAAAGCAATGTTCTTAAGATTAAGTAGATAGTTTTCTATTTTATCTCACATTGCTTTCTTCTTTGATACATAATAACATGTGTGTATCTTAGATTCTAAGGTAATTATTCAACTTCATTGTTTAATTACTTTTGTTGCCATACTATTCAAAATTGTCATGTGTTATGTTAATTTAGATCCTTATATGTATTTAACATCATTAGATCGTAGGAATATTTAAGCTAACATAGCATATTTTAATCGCAATTTAGCATCTAACATAAATTCTAAACTTTTTAATTAGATCACATAAAGAATTAAATCATGTAGAAATTTATTAGATATTCTTACATAGGATATTTGATAAATCACATTGGCATTTAATTCAACATAAGATCATGAAACCATAAAGTGCTCATATACATATATAAATCATCATCCAAAGTTTTAGTACATAAGCATCATTAAATACAAAAAGCTAATAGAGTTTTTGACTACTAGATCGTTCAAGGGATGGTGATATTTGTGGTCATCATGATACAGTAGTATACAACCAATTCGAGTTTCATTGCATCCCCTCCAATAGACCAGATTCTCTTGCCTCTCATACAAGTGTCTAGAAATGCTCTCAATCTATATGATTCATGTCCACTTGTACCCTAACAAGCTCCTCTCATAGCCTTAAGATCGCCTCTTGTTGCTCACTCTCAAATCTAATGTTAGTAGTTACTCTAGAGGATAGGACTATTGTGAGCTCAGTCTGAATCTACTCGGTGTGGCTCCTAGCCCTCTTGTATGCTACACCCAATCTCACCATGGACTTGAAGAGTTCTACATATGGTCATATAGAAGGTTGGGGCATGTAATTTTCAAGTACATCATCCTCTATATGTAACTAAGGCATCAGTGTTGTTAGTGCTCATTGGTAAAGCTCGTGCCACTCTCAGGCCAATCCTATGAAATAGAAACCATAAGAATATCAACAATTATCATAATCATATAAAGTATATATAAAGCATGCATGCACAAATAAATAATGTATGTGCATCAAATCATCACCTGGCTCTCCAATTTTTTGATCTAGGACTTACCATATAATAGTGACCCCTCTCTATGTTAGTCATGTAGATGGTCAACTACCACTAGCATCCCCACACTCAAGCATGTGGATCTCTAATCTGATTGAGGCACATGATCAGGTTGATCTGATAGGTGGTACCTCCACTCTATTAGAGGAAATTGGATCCTCCTCGATCTCAACAACATCCTCACTCATGGACTGGGTCTCCTCATCATCATCATCCTCCTCATAATCCTCATCCTCCTCATCATCCTTGTCTTAAAAAATAAATACATCAAGCCTAATATCATCATCATCCATGGGTGCATCTATGTGATCATTGTCTCTATCCCCTTCATGACCTACAAGAGGGGCGAAAAAACCCACAGGGTGGTGTAGAAGTAACACTAACACTGGCCTAGTTGTAATACACCACTCCTAATATACCAAGGTGGAACCTACATCATCTGCCTCAGAGACTTTGGGTAGATTAGGGTCCTTGTCATTTGAATCACTGAAATATACATCCACCTTAGTAAGATGACCAATGTCGCTAGGACTAGCGACACTTTGTGTGGATTGTTGGTATGTCAGTCTAGAGCATGGAGGCACTTGGATATGCCCAAAACTATATCATCACACAGTCATAATAAAAATTTATAACCACATAGCCATATCTACCCAAGAGAAATCAATCAATATGAAGTTTGTGTAGCTCATATCTATGATCTTCCCATTGTGGTTTCTAGTAATAAGGTGTCCAACATATATCATCCTCATCCAACCAGTTGAATCTGATCCTGCAATATGAAAGGTTTCCCTCCCACCATAGATGTCTAAGGGGGTAGCTAAAGATGCTTGTCTCACCTAGGGCTGATGTGATAGGAAATCATGTGGGCCTCATGTAGGTAATATGCTTGAAACACCATATTTGTAACAATGCATAGTGCATGATGTTATGTAACTCTCTGAATACAAACTAACTCAAATCATAGTATAGGTGGGAAAGCATGCTATGAACCCAAGCATAAATAGTTTGTTGCTCCTCCATCCCTCTAATAGTATGAAATAGGCCACCATCAAAGTGTGCCCCTCAACCATCCATCACCAATGTCAGTGCTACTATCATAATCATGATCCTTTATAGTAGTGGTCACTACATGTTTAGGAGCAAAAAAATCTCCACACATGGTCTGATGTGTGAGTACTAAATAGGCCTCTCTAGATAGTACCAGATATCATCTCTCATCTATGCAAATGATCTCTTGGTAGATAAATTGACATGCTTTCCTCATATGAGTATTTGTAGGATGCGGTGCACTATCATCTCCCCAGTCAAAAGATGGAAGGTGTAAGTACCTACATCCCAACTCTTGACCAGGGCTAGAAGCATACCATCATGGTACCTCATAGGTTGAATGAGGTAAACCCAAAATAAACCAACATCCCGCAACAACTAATTCTCCTCCACTAAAAACCATGTCATTAACTCACAAAGGAAGTAAAAATTCCTTCCTCCTAGATGTTGGTGGGCTTGCAGGGGAACCTAAGAGGAAAATTACATAAAATAAGATCTAAATCAAATAATAAGCATCACTAAAATTGTTCTAAGACACCTTTCAAACAATATGGACATTTAGGCCATCTTTGGATAGGGGTCTTAGACACTTTCAACTATTCTCAGACATTGTTTGCCAAAGTGGGACACCTTTCTCCAAAGTGGGATGCTTTGCACCAATCTATTATAACATCCTAAAATTACTCAAAATACATAAAAAAGTATAGTAAAAGCACAAAAATGATGAAAAAGGTAGAAATGAATGCACTAACTATTTGTCAAAGCATGCCCTAAGCTACATCGTTGTGTATCTCATCCAATCTCAAAGGCTTATACATTCTATGGCTCAAAATCCTCACCCACTCTACACCAAGGTAAAGCTGCAACAAGGTAAATGTCAAATGAATAGTGAAAAAAGTCATTTTCAATAGTATATAGTAAAAACCTAGTAAATAAAGCCTATTTGTTTAAAAGAGAACTTTATTCAAAATAACATATAGGGAGCTAGAGGACTCCATTTTTGACACTTTTTTTTGCATTTGATTTGTAATTCTACTCTCATTCTCATCAAATGTCTATTATTATAAGGTATGATACTTGAAAATGTTAAATAGGCACAGGACAACTAAGAGGGGGGGTGAATCAGTTGTCACACAAGTTCAAACTTAAAAACTTTATTGATTATCAATTCTTCAACCACACTATTTTGTTATTAAGTATGAGCATGAAACACAAAGGAAAAAAATTAAATCAACACAATGTACACCAAATTTTTACGTGGAAAACCTAATGAGGGAAAAACCATGGTGAGGGTTAACTCACACTATATAGTATTTTCAAAAGAGGCTTAATACCAAAAGGACTCACTGTCCAAGTACAAAGGCTCACTACCTATAAAAGGGACTCACTTTCCAACAAGGAGGCTCATTTCATACAAAATATTATACAAAAAAGAATAAGGCTTTAAAACTCAAAATGAATTGGAAAGATGCACCTATCATGTGCTAATATAGTTCTAGACATGCTCAGTATTCAGACTTTACACTCTTCATTCTTTGCTCATTTTACATCAACTATTGCCTTTTTTATCACACCTTTGCATTCATTACTCACTCACTATTTCCTCTATCTCTTATCTATTTTCTATCTTCCACGCACTCTCTCTCTACTCTTTAGAAACTATTCACCATATATTTATATCCGATCTCCATCACAAGCATCAATTAGGTCTTCCTAATTAGATGCAATTCAATTTTAAAAGATATCAACTGTTGGCTCCAAAAGATTACAAACTATTTTCCAAAAGGAAATTTAACCATTAGCACGTTGCATTATGTTGGCTTGGACAAAAAAGATCACACAATTTTTCATATCATATCAAAATTTACTTAACAAGTTGGCCAAGAATAGTGTAATGCCCCTCCGTATTCACCTCTTTCTGCATTTAGGATAAGTTTGCTCGATAATTGTTGATTTTGGGTCTAGGTAACTATTTTAGTATTCGGTTTATCTAATTGATAAATAAATTCTCTTAATTATTTTATGCCTTAAAATGAATTATTGCGTAAACGGGGTACTTTGATTAATGAATATCAATAGATTTATAAAATTATAAAGTTAAGTTATAATAAATAAGTAAATAAAAGTTGTAAGTTGGAATATGCTGTTAATGGGCTATGATGGTGGAGTTTATTTTAGGATTAGTCGTCTTGGTTTTTGGTAGTTTAAAGTAAGAGCTTATATTAAAAAATTATGACATGTCGAGTTAAGTCAGTTTTCTCCTGGATAAGGGAATCGTTATTTATTCTGGCCCTGGGAGCTCATTTTTAGGGGGCTTAACTTGTGTAACACAACTTCTCCTTGCATGTCGGCACTGATGGGGGAGTTTTGGCATTTTTTTTGGGAAAACGAATCTTGGTTGTTTGGCCCGCGGTGAATGCTCTTGCTCGAAAGAGAATTAAAAAAAAGAAGAATGACAAGCAGATACGGAAGATGGGAATGGAGGAGGAGCAGATAGCGACTGGAGGAGAAGGGGCGGGGGGTTCCTCCTACAGATTTCTTTTGCATGTAAGTGTCTATAATCTTTTATGCAGATCCATTTAAGGTCGTGACTTTTGGTTTACATCTACCAATTGCGTTTGCTTGAAAGTTTCTAAAGCCACTTCAACAAATCTATTTCCTGCTTATTCTGTGATTTAATTCTCAATAGATATGGTGATCTCTTGATTTTCGAAAACAAGGAATTTCCTTATTCTGTAACTGAAGTGTCTGATTGTTTTGGCGATAACCATTCTTTATCAAAAGTGAATGTTAGAATTTGGAAATATCGCCATTTACTAGCACTGTTGTCTAGATCCAAATGCTATTTCCAAGACTGAAAGGAAATGGCTTCCTACATTTTGTAACCGTAACTATCTCAAACTTGGAGGAAACTTGGCATGCTTGACCTCTCTGATGCCGTCAATGATCAGATTGTTCGAGAGAAGAAGTTAAAATAAAACCAACAAGTAGTTTATTAAGTTCCTTGGTCGGCATGATGTTTCAAGCCTTTGCCAATCATCTTCATTCAGTTGAAGCTGAGGGAAAATGTTGTTATTAGATTTGGTATTTAGATTAGCTCCTGTACATAGCTGGGTGATCTAAATGTTTCGTCATTTAGAGCTGCAGGTTTCGAATCTTACACTATAGCTAGATCTATCTGAGTTTTGTAACGAGTTCTCTATAGGTGTGTCACTGAATTTCATGTATTCGACCTTCTCTGGGTATCATGGTTCTTTATGTTCTTCTGTGACGTATTTAAATGTGTAGAGCCTTCAGATTTTGATAGTGCCACACTTGAGTATCGGGTACTCCGATTTGGGTTGCCTTCCCACCCCTTTTGACATTAATCTAGCGGCGACTCTGAATGTTTTTTCTTTTCATGATAGGTGTGAATCCTCTAGTTAGTATATCATAGGGTTTTCGTTGTTTTGTGAAGCATACTCTGAGACATGCGTACTTCACTGGGCCACTTAGAAATCGATTTGATTGTGAAAGCATTGGTTTCGGCTTTGATTTCTATCTCTCATTTAATTTCCAATTGTTTCGATGCTTAATGGAGTGTCTATAGTTAACTCTACTTTGGCCATCATAAAGTTTCCTATCTCTATGGTAAGAAGCTCAAATGCTATTACATGGAATCTTCACATCTTTTCTCCATTGATGGGCATTCTTCAACCGCAGCCTTCACTTACCTCTAATGATGTTGCGCACCCCCTTAATCAAACAATCTTATTCTCTTGGACTATTGATGGCGATAAATCCAAACTCCGATAATTACTTTCTATTATACTTGGCAACCTGTCACAAATACAACATTTAGAGTTGAGGTATTTTACAGAATTAAATAGCCTCCCTGAAACTATTGGCAACCCGTGGCAACCCGTCACAGCTGCAACCTTTAGACTGGCAAAGGTCTAGTAAATTATGTAGCCTCTCTGAAATTTTTGTCATCTTGTCATGGCGGCAGCACTTGTACATGATAGGATGTAAAGATTTAAATAACCTCCCTGATTCTACTCATAACCTATCACAGTGGCACCGCTTGAACAAAATAGGAAGTTTTAAATGTTTTAATAGCCTCCTTGATATTGCTGACAGTCTATCACAGTTACAGCACTTAAATCATTTAAAAATTATCCTTATATAAGAACTCCCTCTGTTTTGCTGGCCGATAACACTCTTGATGGTGGCCGCATGAAATAGAGCCATGATGCCATATAGGGGAAACACAGGAATGGCTGATAAACTTCCCAAATCCATAAATTCTTTTCATTTGTTGCTAGAAAATATGCTGGCGGAGGAAGATTCAATAGGAGTCTGAACTGGATAAACTGCTTGATGAGTATGGTGAGATTGTTTTCACAAATCCTAACCAAAGGCCCCTTAGTGCAGAGTCAAATGATGATGTGGAGAGCTTATCATTTGTTGTAGCTCTAGCAAAGTCTATTGACGATGTTAAGGTAGCTAACATTTAAGTTTTATGTGTGAAGCGTCTTGTGTACTGGACAAGCTTATCTTTTTTTTTATCATCGCTACAGCCTTTTCAAAACCACAAATTTATGTCATAGGGAAAAGAATGCGTGATATAGCAGAACAATAGTTTAAGAAATTTCCTACAGGAGATGTCAAACCTAATTCCTGGACATTGCTGGACTTTGGCTTAGGCTCCTATTAGAAAATCCCGTTAGTTGCTGAGTCCAAGTAAGCCTAGCTAATCAAATACTCTCTCAACGCCTAGTTAATCACTATATGTTTATTTATTGCTAAAATTTGGAAATGAGGATCATATAGGTGGTTTTCTTCTTAGCTTTCAAAAGAAATTAGTGTTATCTAGTTAGTAAATGATGAAACAAAATATAGGTGAATCTTGTCGTGTAGTTAGAAATGTAGTTTGTTAAATAGATAAGATGGGTCGATTAAGAATTTGTCAATATTTTATAGTACCTTGTAAATTGTTGTGTGAATTGATCATTTGGAATAATGACATTGTTGTTGAAATTTTATTATTAACCTTTGTTATTTCCTTGTAGTGATGAATGTGTTGATATTAAGTTAATTATAAAATATTTGAAAGTTGTTGATGGTATTTTTAAGCGTTGTTTTCCTCAATTCCTCCAATAGTTGGAAATGTAAATTGGAGTAGTAGATATCGTAGTGAATTATGTGTTATTGTGAATATGGTTTATAAAGTGAAGTCATTCTCTTATGTGGACGGATGTGTGGTAGTATTGATGTTTATTTATGGAATCGTTTCCGAATGGTTGATTACTATGAGTTGGGTTTAATAGTGTTTGCTTTGGCTGCATGTTGGATGGGTTCCCTTTGGTGAATTTTGTGGGTGTTATTTTTTGAAATTGAGGTTGTTTTGAATTGATATTGAGGTGAATTACGAAACTTGAATTGTGAAAGTAATATTGCTTTGATTTTGAGTTTGATGTTGATTTTGAGATCAAGTTTTGTTGTCACTTTTTTTTGGAAACCCTTGTTTTAGTGATTTATCAGTCTCGAGTGAAAAGGAAACAAAGGTGTTGCCTTATTATTGACCTTCACTTTTGGTTCATTGTGAACTATTACTCGTATGATTTATTTGATGATTATGGGATTAGCCTTGCACGTGGATGATGTGTTATTATGGATTCTTTGCATGGGATGGTACATACCTCATTTGTTATTTTACTGAGTTGGTTTTATTATTTTGTGCTAGTGGCTTACCCTATTGAGATAGTAGAATTTTAGTTGTGAGTAGGGAGAGTGGCTTCTTATGAGGGCTGGGACCCAGAAGAGGTCACCAGGGTAACCCAAGTTGGGGGCCGGGGCCTAGGAAGATTTGCCAGGGTAACCCATGCATCATTGCGATGACACTCTTCCCTAAACAACTATATTTGGTTTTGATTCCCTCTATGTTATTCTTGGGCCTCTGGAAGCGCTTGTTGGCATTTGTATGTTGATGTTTATTTGGTTATTCCTTATGTTGAACACAACTTGTGTTGGTTATATATTTGTGCTGAGGTTGCCTTATGTTATTGTGGATCTTGTTGTGAAGTCTTGTATCTTTGTTTTGTATGATGGTTATTGTTGGGGATCCTTCTTGTCATCACTTAGCATGGGGGGTGGGCCTTCGGGTCCATGTGGTTGGGTGGAACGTGCTATGCACCCCATTGGGTCCCCAGTTGTCAATCGAGAAGTGCGTAATTGTACCTTGCAGTGTCTCCTGAGATGTATCAGAGTTCGATCCAGCATTGCAGCTTTGTACTCCATATCAAATGTAACATTCCATTTTATTGTATCTTCTCTATTCATGTTGGGAAATGACATTGTAATATTGTAATTCTTGATTTATGTATTAACCATGCTCATGTTATCTTAAGATTACTGGTGTATAGTATCTCACATGTGATGTAATAATGTTATTGTGAAAAGTAATGCAGTCTTGTTAACTCGAAGGATTTGTTATATGTGGTTCTTGTTTAGTTTCATATTATGTGATATATGATTATTATGATGTATGTTAATACTTATTTATTTATGTTAAATTTGTGGAAACAATATACAGAAAAGTTGTATTAAAGAAATTTTATTATTTATTTTCGTTTTAGTTTGAAACGCCGTACGGAAATAAAATGGTGAAATCGGATTAAAATCCGCAGCCGAAATGTATTCACGTTTTTCTTTATTTTAAAAAATAATAATAAATAAAGTTATTGGGGAAGGGTTGAAACCCTCCCCAATTTATACAGTGGAGGGGCGCAGCCTCCATGGCTGCGCACAGCAGCCTAAGGGCTGCTGGGCATAGCCCTGGTGGGGGCCGCGTCCTCCCCAAAGGGAGGCCGCGGCTTACCCAGCCGCGTCCCACTGTATATTATTCAGCCTAAATACTTTTTGTTTGTTATTTACTGTGTTAAAAAAAATGTGAAACTATATATTGCGAATTGTAAATTAAGGAATTTCGTTTTAAACTTTAAGTTTTTAAATATATATATATATATATATATATATGTATATAGTTGTTTAAATATAGTATTATAATAACAGTATTTATATATATATAATCATATATAGACTTATGTTATATATATATATATATATATGTTTGAGATATTCAATTTATAAAATTAGAAATTTGTTTTGATAAATTAAAATTTGCATGTAAATTCTCAAATTCAATATTATTTCTTTTAATAGCTGGAAATAAAAAAAAAAACTATAAATAGTATCTTTGTTTATTAGTAAGATTGAGAAAATTAATTTAGTATTTAATGATGCAATTTTTCTTTATTATATGGGGAATAAAGTTATGAGCAAGTAAATTTACTTCCTGATCTTTTTGATTGTTTGAGGCTTCGGCTACCTGGGAGGATGCGACACGCATGAGGGAACTTTATCCCTATCTGTTCGCAGGCTTTCAGGAGCAAGCCTGATCCTAGGGGGGGAGGATGTAGTACCCCTCCGTTTATGCTATGTTTTCTGTTGATACTTTCTCATACTGTTAGACTTTGTTGTTTTGTTGGATACTTGGATCGCTGATTTTGAGCGATGATGGATTATTGTGTGACATGATGTTACTCTGTGTGATGTTTATTATTGTTTTTAGACATGATATGATTAAGTGTAGATGTTTATTTTTAGTTGATATTGCTATGCACATGCTTATGATGGACTAACAATATTTATTGAGTCAGTCTTCTGTGAGTGTATTGGTGTGGAGAACAGAATCGCATCACTCGCTTGCGAGTGCCCTGCGATATCTGTGATTTTCTCCGCACGGTGTGTCTGTTTTATGCTTTATATATATATACATGTATGCACATTGTTTGCTTGGTTGCAGGATTTGCAGGTACATGACATCGACTCCACCTGTGTAATCAGGTCTGAGCGTGTCAAGACTCAACGGAATTGTTGATTGGGAGATAGTAGTTAGGTTAATCCTAGTCCAATCTCTAACCTTAGTATTAGTACGTTGTCAGTTTTTAGTTGAGTCATAGGTTGTTTTGTAATGTGTTCTGTTGGTTAAATTGTTTTGAAAAGGTAAATTTGCTTATGTTTTAATGTTAATCATTGTGTTTTATTTATTGTTATTAATTAATATTTAAATATAATTGAAATTTATTTACTTAATTATTTAATACATTAGTTAGTTTAATTAGTTAAATAGTTGATCTTTAAAAGGATTTAGCTATTTAATTAAATAAATTAATTAATTAGATTAAATTATTAAGTGCATAAATTATATTGTGTTTAAATAGATTAGAAAATAAATTAAAGTATATATTATGCATGTAAATTAAATTGTGTTTGGAAAATTGATTTTTGATATTTAAATTAGAAAAATGAAATTAATTAAGTTGCATGTGTTTTGAAAGAAAATTGATTTCAAATTTTAAATTTAATAGATTAATTAAATTACATGCAAATATTTTGAATGGCAAAAACTGCCGAGAGGTGGAGAAGATATTTTCTCAACAACCTCTCGACATGTCTATGAGTGCCATAACTGCAAAAAGATTATGGAGATTTTCTTACGGAGGTTATTGAGGATCTCAAAAAAATTGCACGGGGTTATTGTATTGCCTCGGGGAAAAAAAATTTCTGGGCACTGGCAAAATTATTTCTCTGTGTAAAAACCCAAAATTTCTTAAGAATTGGTATTTTTCTCTCTGTTGGGGTTGTGATTTTCTTTGGAGGAAGATCTTCTTGGTGGTTGGATATTTTGTGGATCTCGGGATCTTCTTGGAGAAGCTTTTGGGGATTTTCATTCTACAGGCAAGATCTTCTACAGTCAAATTTTTCATTCACAAGAATATAGGTAATCCTCTAGTGAAATTATTTATTTGTTTTATTTATTAAAAAATATATGTGGAAAAGAAATTTGATCATGATTCATATCTTTGAGAAAGTTATTTGCTGTATTTAGTTGAGAGATTTTGAAAAAGATTGGATAAAAAAAAAATACTGTGTCTTATTGAAATTCCTCTATTATCTTTGAAAATTTTATTGAATCTTTTGTAGAGGTAATTTTTCTGTGTTTAAAAAAAAAAAATATGTATATATATATATTATATATACCTGATTTCATATGCAATTCGAATTATGAAGAACTCTGTACTTATTTATTTCTGTTAAATTTGTGGAAACAATATACAGAAAAGTTGTATTAAAGAAATTTTATTATTTATTTTCGTTTTAGTTTGAAACGCCATACAGAAATAAAATGGTGAAATCGGATTAAAATCCGCAGCCGAAATGTATTCACGCTTTTCTTTATTTTAAAAAATAATAATAAATAAAGTTATTGGGGAAGGGTTGAAACCCTCCCCAATTTATACAGTGGAGGGGCACAGCCTCCATGGCTGCGCACAGCAGCCTAAGGGCTGCTGGGCGTAGTCCTAGTGGGGGCCGCGTCCTCCCCAAAGGGAGGCCACAGCTTACCCAGCCGCGTCCCACTGTATATTATTCGGCCTAAATACTTTTTGTTTGTTATTTACTATGTTAAAAAAAATGTGAATCTGTATATTGCGAATTGTAAATTAAGGAATTTCGTTTTAAACTTTAAGTTTTTAAATATATATATATATATATATATATGTATATAGTTGTTTAAATATAGTATTATAATAACAGTATTTATATATATATAATCATATATAGACTTATGTTATATATATATATATATATATATATGTTTGAGATATTCAGAATTTATAAAATTAGAAATTTGTTTTGATAAATTAAAATTTGCATGTAAATTCTCAAATTCAATATTATTTCTTTTAATAGCTGGAAATAAAAAAAAAAACTATAAATAGTATCTTTGTTTATTAGTAAGATTGAGAAAATTAATTTAGTATTTAATGATGCAATTTTTCTTTATTATATGGGGAATAAAGTTATGAGCAAGTAAATTTACTTCCTGATCTTTTTGATTGTTTGAATGGATTTAACATATCCGAAATATTAGATATTTTCTTTTCTTGAATTGTCCTTATATATATTTTCTTTTGGGGCAAATTGGGAAAACCTATGTTGTGAAATTCTTCCAGTAGTGGTTATGTAATGGGAAATGAAATAATATTTTGGTTTTATAAGTTTGAGCAACTAGGGTAGTGCATTGTTATTTGCAAATGGAAATTGTGATATTTATTGAGGCTTATTTGGAATTATATGTTGAAAAGAGCACTTGATTACCCTAGATAGTGAACTTAGAAAACCCTTGTTATGTTTAGGGGAGTGGCTAGTTGTAAGGGCCGACACACAAAGGGGTGTCAGGGTAACTTACAATTAGTTAAGTAAGTTAGTGAAAACTAAAGAACACAGTAGATAAATTTAAAACTTTTCACAAGATATGCATGCCTCGTTTATGACTCATAAGCTATTACAGTTATGAGTATAAGTCGAGAAGGCTTGGAATGGCATAATTGGTGTCTCGTTTCTTCAAGAGGCATTCTATTCCGCATCTGAATGCAATAGGGGCCGGGTTTCGTAAGAGGTTTCCAGGGTAACCTAAGGATTGGGGGCCGGGACCTAGGAAGAAACACCAGGGTAACCATTGCATCGTTGTGATGACACTCCACCTAGAATAACAGTTAAACCTTGTGTTTGTGTTTTCAAATCAAATATCTAATCTGGAAGCAATGTAACCAATAGTGTGTATGAACTAGTGTCTAGGGTTAGTAGATTTGGTCTAGGTAGCCTTATTACTATCTCCTAGCACGGGGGGTGGACCTACGGGCACCACATGGTTGAGTGGAACGTGCACCTTACTCTGTTGGGTCCCTAGTATGTTTGTTGCATTGAGCGCTTCAAGGATGGATAGCTCGCACATGGATTCCTTCTATTTCTTCTTTGTTGTATATTGTAAAACTTGAAATGTAAAAACATCCCTCAATTGTATAAGAGGTGATCATTTGTAAAATTGTAACTATTATTTGAACTATCTCATCAGATGGATGAGTAATGTAATATCTTATCAATGCAATGTATGGAAATGTATTTGTACCTTATTATATCTTGAATGAGAATTTAAATGAATATGCAATGTTTATTTTATGTTATGTTTTAATTGGGAGCAATGCGAAATACTTAAGTCGCTTAAGGAAAACTCAAAGTAGTGTAACATCGTTTAACCTAAGAATGTATGCAACTAATTAACATTATATTAATACTTTAAAAAAAAAATTATTACACTTTTATATCACTTTTGCAACATTCTTAGGTTATTAAGACGGGGCATTACAAATTGGTATTAGAACCAAATATAGTTGTTTAGGGAAGAGTGTCATCGCAATGATGCATGGGTTACCCTGGCGAATCTTCCTAGGCCCCGGCCCCCAACTTGGGTTACCCTGGTGACCTCTTACGAAACCCGGCCCCACATGCAATCCAATGCGGCATCGATTATCTTTCATAAGGACAAGATAATGACTTCACCATTCCAAGCCTTCTCAACTCCTCTCAATCCCATACAAGCACTTGAGTCATGAGTGAGGCATTCACTTATATCTTGTTAAAGTGTGAATAAACCCAAAACCCCTCATTAATTATTATTGTTTTCACTTGATTAATAAACCTCCAATGAGTTACCCTGGGACCTCTTCCGGGTCCCGGCCCTCATAAGAAGCCACTCTCCCTACTCACAACTAAAATTCTACTATCTCAATAGGGTAAGCCACTAGCACAAAATAATAAAACCAACTCACTAAAATAACAAATGAGGTATGTACCATCCCATGCAAAGAATCCATAATAACACATCATCCATGTGCAAGGCTAATCCCATAATCATCAAATAAATCATACGAGTAATAGTTCACAATGAACCAAAAGTGAAGGTCAATAATAAGGCAACACCTTTGTTTCCTTTTCACTCGAGACTGATAAATCACTAAAACAAGGGTTTCCAAAAAAAAGTGACAACAAAACTTGATCTCAAAATCAACATCAAACTCAAAATCAAAGTAATATTACTTTCACAATTCAAGTTTCGTAATTCACCTCAATATCAATTCAAAAAAACCTCAATTTCAAAAAATAACACCCACAAAATTCACCAAAAGGAACCCATCCAACATGCAGCCAAAGCAAACACTATTAAACCCAACTCATAGTAATCAACCATTCGGAAACGATTCCATAAATAAACATCAATACTACCACACATCCGTCCACATAAGAGAATGACTTCACTTTATAAACCATATTCACAATAACACATAATTCACTACGATATCTACTACTCCAATTTACATTTCCAACTATTGGAGGAATTGAGGAAAACAACGCTTAAAAATACCATCAACAACTTTCAAATATTTTATAATTAACTTAATATCAACACATTCATCACTACAAGGAAATAACAAAGGTTAATAATAAAATTTCAACAACAATGTCATTATTCCAAATGATCAATTCACACAACAATTTACAAGGTACTATAAAATATTGACAAATTCTTAATCGACCCATCTTATCTATTTAACAAACTACATTTCTAACTACACGACAAGATTCACCTATATTTTATTTCATCATTTACTAACTAGATAACACTTATTTCTTTTGAAAGCTAAGAAGAAAACCACCTATATGATCCTCATTTCCAAATTTTAGCAATAAATAAACATATAGTGATTAACTAGGCATTGAGAGAGTATTTGATTAGCTAGGCTTACTTGGACTCAGCAACTAACGGGATTTTCTAATAGGAGCCTAAGCCAAAGTCCAGCAATGTCCAGGAATTAGGTTTGACATCTCCTGTAGGAAATTTCTTAAACTATTGTTCTGCTATATCACGCATTCTTTTCCCTATGACATAAATTTGTGGTTTTGAAAAGGCTGTAGCGATGATAAAAAAAAAGATAAGCTTGTCCAGTACACAAGACGCTTCACACATAAAACTTAAATGTTAGCTACCTTAACATCGTCAATAGACTTTGCTAGAGCTACAACAAATGATAAGCTCTCCACATCATCATTTGACTCTGCACTAAGGGGCCTTTGGTTAGGATTTGTGAAAACAATCTCACCATACTCATCAAGCAGTTTATCCAGTTCAGACTCCTATTGAATCTTCCTCCGCCAGCATATTTTCTAGCAACAAATGAAAAGAATTTATGGATTTGGGAAGTTTATCAGCCATTCCTGTGTTTCCCCTATATGGCATCATGGCTCTATTTCATGCGGCCACCATCAAGAGTGTTATCAGCCAGCAAAACAGAGGGAGTTCTTATATAAGGATAATTTTTAAATGATTTAAGTGTTGTAACTGTGATAGACTATCAGCAATATCAAGGAGGCTATTAAAACATTTAAAACTTCCTATTTTGTTCAAGCGGTGCCACTGTGATAGGTTATGAGTAGAATCAGGGAGGTTATTTAAATCTTTACATCCTATCATGTACAAGTGCTGCCGCCATGACAAGATGACAAAAATTTCAGAGAGGCTACATAATTTACTAGACCTTTGCCAGTCTAAAGGTTGCAGCTGTGATGGGTTGCCACAGGTTGCCAATAGTTTTAGGGAGGCTATTTAATTCTGTAAAATACCTCAACTCTAAATGTTGTATTTGTGACAGGTTGCCAAGTATAATAGAAAGTAATTATCGGAGTTTGGATTTATCGCCATCAATAGTCCAAGAGAATGAGATTGTTTGATTAAGGGGGTGTGCAACATCATTAGAGGTAAGTGAAGGCTGCGGTTGAAGAATGCCCATCAATGGAGAAAAGATGTGAAGATTCCATGTAATAGCATTTGAGCTTCTTACCATAGAGATAGGAAACTTTATGATGGCTAAAGTAGAGTTAACTATAGACACTCCATTAAGCATCGAAACAATTGGAAATTAAATGAGAGATAGAAATCAAAGCCGAAACCAATGCTTTCACAATCAAATCGATTTCTAAGTGGCCCAGTGAAGTACGCATGTCTCAGAGTATGCTTCACAAAACAACGAAAACCCTATGATATACTAACTAGAGGATTCACACCTATCATGAAAAGAAAAAACATTCAGAGTCGCCGCTAGATTAATGTCAAAAGGGGTGGGAAGGCAACGCAAATCAGAGTACCCGATACTCAATTGTGGCACTATCAAAATCTGAAGGCTCTACACATTTAAATATGTCACAGAAGAACATAAAGAACCATGATACCCAGAGAAGGTCGAATACATGAAATTCAGTGACAGACCTATAGAGAACTCGTTACAAAACTCAGATAGATCTAGCTATAGTGTAAGATTCGAAACCTACAGCTCTAAATGACGAAACATTTAGATCACCCAGCTATGTACAGGAGCTAATCTAAATACCAAATCTAATAACAACATTTTCCCTCAGCTTCAACTAAATGAAGATGATTGGCAAAGGCTTGAAACATCATGCCGACCAAGGAACTTAATAAACTACTTGTTGGTTTTATTTTAACTTCTTCTCTCGAACAATCTGATCATTGACGGCATCAGAGAGGTCAAGCATGCCAAGTTTCCTCCAAGTTTGAGATAGTTACGGTTACAAAATGTAGGAAGCCATTTCCTTTCAGTCTTGGAAATAGCATTTGGATCTAGACAATAGTGCTAGTAAATGGCGATATTTCCAAATTCTAACATTCACTTTTGATAAAGAATGGTTATCACCAAAACAATCAGACACTTCAGTTACAGAATAAGGAAATTCCTTGTTTTTGAAAATCAAGAGATCACCATATCTATTGAGAATTAAATCACAGAATAAGCAGGAAATAAATTTGTTGAAGTGGCTTTAGAAACTTTCAAGCAAACGCAATTGGTAGATGTAAACCAAAAGTCACGACCTTAAATGGATCTGCATAAAAGATTATAGACACTTACATGCAAAAGAAATCTGTAGGAGGAACCCCCCGCCCCTTCTCCTCCAGTCGCTGTCTGCTCCTTCTCCATTCCCATCTTCCGTATCTGCTTGTCATTCTTCTTTTTTTTTAATTCTCTTCCGAGCAAGAGCATTCACCGCAGGCCAAACAACCAAGATTCGTTTTCCCAAAAAAAATGCCAAAACTCCCCCATCAGTGCCGACATGCAAGGAGAAGAAGTTGTGTTACACAAGTTAAGCCCCCTAAAAATGAGCTCCCAGGCCAGAATAAATAACGATTCCCTTATCCGCAGGAGAAAACTCTGACTTAACTCGACATGTCATAATTTTTTTAATATAAGCTCTTACTTTAAACTACCAAAAACCAAGACGACTAATCCTAAAATAAACTCCACCATCATAGCCCATTAACAGCATATTCCAAATTACAACTTTTATTTACTTATTTATTATAACTTTATAATTTTATAAATCTATTGATATTCATTAATCAAAGTACCCCGTTTATGCAATAATTCATTTTAAGGCGTAAAATAATTAAGAGAATTTATTTATCAATTAGATAAACCGAATACTAAAATAGTTACCTAGACCCAAAGTCAACAATTATCAAGCAAACTTATCCTAAATGCAGAAAGAGGTGAATACCGAGGGGCATTACATCCTCCCCCCTAGGCTTCGACTTACTCCTGGAAGTCGCAAGGGTTGATAAAGCATACACAATTATAAGAGTCATCAAAATTCAAGTAACCGAATATGAAAACAACCAATCGACATGTCATCACAAAATAAACATTATAATCACAATATCAACACGACAACACAATCCAAAAAGCGTAAGAACAACCAAGACAATTGACAAAACATAAAAATCATACCGACTAGGTTACACAGAGGGGGGTGCATATTCTCATCGAGGATGATGGAAAAGTTGGGAAACCTTCTTGTCAACTCTTTTTTTCCACATTATTCCCATTGAGTTTCATGAGGCTCGCCCATTCCTGCCAGAGCAGGTGGAATCGAGGCTTACTACCTGCAACCTGCATAAAAGCAAAAATTGTGTACACCATATATATATATCAAATCAACCTAGTGTAGAGGGAATTGTCGTGCCGTATGCCTCTCATGAACGAGTGATACGACATCGTCCTTCTAACACTCTACAATTAGTGATACATCATAAACAATCATCAAGAACAATTACTAATTCAGATGCAACGATAGTACTAAATCCACATATTAAACATAACCAATTAATTACCTTCATCATCAAGATTCGAAGCCGACTACCTAAAAATCATCAGCTAAGATGGAAACATAACACATTAGCACCAGTTATTCATGCCAATTCATCATTTAAACATCATGTACTACTTTCTATTCATTACTCAATGCAAAATCTCACAATATATGTGTCACAAGATCATAATTTATGGTCTTTTCAGAGACAGAAACATAATTATCACTTCAACACACACATAATTTCAGATTTTAACACACATACACCGCATACACACTCAAATTCACTTCACACCAAAGACACCACAAAACGACTCAAGGGCAACACAAGAGTTCCTAATGCATTTCTAGTGGGAAGGATATCGGTGCATTGCGTACTACACCGAGGGTCCTATCCTTTCCACTGAATTTCTGCACCATAGAATCCTACATCACCCAAAGACAAACTAGGGAAACCAAGCACAAACTATACAAACAGACTGACACATCCTTATGAGTACGAGCAGCTAGGTCAACACAATGGGCTTATAGTGCCCCAGTGTATAAACCTATGCTCTGATACCAACTGTAATGCCCCGCCAAGCAAACCCAAAGGATACATTCATCTAGTATTTATGGCACCAAATTTTTTTTAATTCTCTTCTGAGCAAGAGCATTCACCGCGGGCCAAACAACCAAGATTTGTTTTCCCAAAAAAAATCCCAAAACTCCCCCATCAGTGCCGACATGCAAGGAGAAGAAGTTGTGTTACACAAGTTAAGCCCCCTAAAAACAAGCTCCCAGGCCAGAATAAATAACGATTCCCTTATCTGCAGGAGAAAACTCTGACTTAACTCGACATGTCATAATTATTTTAATATAAGCTCTTACTTTAAACTACCAAAAACCAAGACGACTAATCCTAAAATAAACTCCACCATCATAGCCCATTAACAGCATATTCCAACTTACAACTTTTATTTACTTATTTATTATAACTTAACTTTATAATTTTATAAATCTATTGATATTCATTAATCAAAGTACCCCATTTATGCAATAATTCATTTTAAGGCATAAAATAATTAAGAGAATTTATTTATCAATTAGATAAACCGAATACTAAAATAGTTACCTAGACCCAAAATCAACAATTATCGAGCAAACTTATCCTAAATGCAGAAAGAGGTGAATACGGAGGGGCATTACAAATAGTCTTCGATGCAACTAGAATAATGTCACTTCATAACAAAAAATAACCTAATTATGTATTACTTTAACATCCATAAGTAATTTCCCAAAACCACAATAAAAAAATGTCAACTGTGGAGAAATGTAAATTAGTATTCCGGAGAGGCACCAAAAATACCAGATCAACCACCAGAGGAGATAAGTTAATTATACGCACTAGTTTTAGAGTACTAGACTAAGCTACCAACATGGTGACATCAATGAAAACATATAGATAACCTATTCATTATTCCAACAATCTCCCCCTTTGTCATTGATTTCAACATGTAAAAAAAATTCTCCTTCTTCCCTCAAAACATTTTAACTTTCTCCACTATCTCCAACACTCTCCCCTTTGACATCAATAGAAAAGGGTGCCAAAATCAAGTGTAAACATAGTGACATCAAAATTTCAAAAATATTTCCAAAAAATATAAAAACTTCCAACAATCCAGAGCTTTTAAGAAACATAAATTAAGTGAAGATGACATTCTTCACCTGGAATACCTTCTTATACCTTTCCTTGAGAACTAGATACAATTTCTTCTAGTTGAATACAATAGACTTCAATCTTGTGCATGTACTTTCCAATAATCCCAATAGAGTAAAATAGGGTGACCAAGTTGTAATGGAACATTGATTTTAAACATCTTCTACATCAATAAAATTTTTGAAAAGATGCTCTAACTGGACTTCAACAATCTCTTTAAGAAGTGAGAAGGTCTTTGTCACATCATCTCTTTGTCTTTGTGTAATGATTAGTTCATCCTGTAGTTCACCAACTCTTATTCTTTTCTTCCCTTCTTTATCCTCAACTATATCAAAATTCTTTCCAATGTTGTTCACTTCAGCTTCAATCACTTCAATTCTGCTTATGAAATTATCTACAACTATAGGCCACTGAAGACAATACTTGCAAACATCTAAAATTTCTTTAATATACTTTTTTGTTTCCATAATCAATCTAGACAATCTCTACTTAGCTTTTTCACATCTTCTTTCAACCAATATTCCCATTTTACATCCTTCCATACCTTCAAGCAACATCCTTTCTTCAACAATCTCAATCAGATTTGCTGGTAAGAAATTAGAAACAACAAATACTTCAATACCTTTTTGAAGTAGATAATCTACCAGCACATCATCAATTTTTAGTTTTTCAATAGGTGAGAAAACATTCCATAGTTCACCAATCTTCTTCATTTTTCCTTCAACTATCATAGAATGGATGCCATTTGGATTAGGGGATTCAATTCTAGTTAGAGATTCTTTCTCCTTCTCATTTGAAATGTCATTGATGTCTTCAATTATCTCTTTTATCCTTTTCAATTCTGGAGGGGAATCACTGATAACACCCTCCAATTCTCTTTTTCCAGAGGAAGAGCCCACTTCAAATCGACTTGATACAGATATATCAGAGCAAGGGATTTCTTTCAAAGATGAGAAACATGATCTGCACATGTTTACATTATCCTCCAAAGACTCTAGATATCTATAAATTTTCTTTCCAATAGGGGTACTAGATTTCCACATCACATTATCTTTTCTTGGTAGAGAATTCAGAAAGTAAAACACTAGACACACTAGCAAGGATCCAAAATGAAAGGGATAATTCTCAACCAATGACATTCAAACATTTTCAAGAAAATTCTCAAGCAACATGATACATAAATCAAACTATTTGTTCTCCTTAACCATCATGTAAGCAATATGTATGACAATCACCGAAGTTGAAATTTCACGATTTCTAAAATAAATTTTGTATGAAATACCATATGCAAAATACCTAACGATCGAATCAACAAGTGTATCAATCAATAGTGCTCTAAGATCTCTATTGATTCCAATTAGCTCCTCCACATCTTTATATTTCACAGTTTTCCTTCTAGGGAGCTCTTTGATGCTACATAATCTAATGATCACTTTGATTTCTTCCTTCGAGATCAAATAGGGTTTTTCCAAAATAATTCTTCTATCCTTGAAACAATTCAACAAGAACATGATAATCTCTTTATCTATAATCCATAGGAACTCACTCCATAAATCCATCCCTAGGGTTTTTATGTTATGTAATTTGACTTTGCTCAACCCTGGTTCAATTCCTTTCATTTTCCTATGATTGTATTATTCTAATTCAACACATTTCAACTTTAGAGGAGTAACACCACATGATCCACTATCCATTGCTATTATTTCTTGAAATTCAATGAAGATTCTTCAATTTTCTTCTTTCCTTATGCAATCAAGGAAAAGGTTTCTAAATTACCTAATATAATCTCTTTGAATTCCTTTCATAAATGCTTCAAGCTTGCTCAAAAATCATTCTAGGATTTTGTTTAGGCTCTTCAAAAACATTATTTAACCAAAAAAACTTGCAAAATTCATCTTATACACCATCAAACTTACCCTAAAACACATTAAATGGGGTAGAAACCAAAAATCTATTAAAAAAATAGTCTTCATATCATAGAAAGCCCTTATTTGGCCTACAGATCCTCATGCCAACATATTTTCTTCTGGTTCTTTTTCCAAAACCATTGAATAATCGTTCTTCTCATTCCAACCACGTGCCAGCCTCTGAAAACCATTATTACAAGGGATTTTTATAATCTTCTAATAATACTCCCCCTAAGACCATGCTAGATCTAGATTCTAAAAAAGTCATCTATATTGAATGAGGGCACAATCACATCAGGAGTCTCATGTTTTTCCTATTATTCTTTCTTCTTCCATATCTTATCCATCTCTTGCTTCATCTCTTCTTTGTCAATCTTCTTTACCAATTCACTCTTCTCTTCTGGAGCAAACTTCTTTCCTTTCTTATTCTTACAAACTTTAGATACATGTCCAGGTTTGCTGCAGTTATAACAGACCACACTTTTTTGTTTAAATTGTCTTCCACTATTCCTCACTCTGCATTGATTTTCCTTGTTTCCAAGTTTATTGTAGGTATAGTAGTAGCCATTAAAGAATTGTTTCATTTTTCCTTCATTAAACTTATTCCTCATTAGCTCACTAATCATCCTTACTTGAGATCTACATTTTGTAGCCTTATGTCCAAAATTCCCACATTCAAAGCATTTTCTAGAAAGAGAACCAGAAAACTGGTTTATCCTACTCCTACATTCAATTGCTCTATGACCATATTTCTTATAGGAAAAACAAACACCATCAAAAGAGGGGTACCTATGTGCATTAGGTTGTCTCACAGGCCATTTTCTTGCAAAGTTCCTTCTCTACTTCCTCTTGCCTTGATTCTTCTTCACATCCTTAGAACTTTCACTAATATCATCTCCCAAGCCACCTTTTTCTTTACATGGTTTTTGTCCTACCAACAGTTCTTCAAGTTTATTGGAGCTAGATCTAAAATTATTCTCATAGAGTTTAGCCTTCTCTAGTTCCACTCTTAAGTTTACTATCTCCTACTCGAGTCTAGAGCATTCATTAGACTTGTTCTGCACCATTGTATTTAGAAATTCTTCAATCCTCTTCTTCTTTTCTACTAACACTTTCAACCCAATTATCTCTTGTTTCAGTTGTTCACTTACTTCTCGGTGTCTTTCCTTAAATTTCTTCAACTGTTCCTTCAGTTTTTGAACACATTCATTTGCTTCATCAAGATTCTCTTTCAAATATTTTTTTTCTCTTTCCACCTTATTAAGATCTTCAAGAGTAGTCTGGAGCTCTCTTTTAGCATCCATTCATCCAACCTTCAGGATCTTCCTTAAGCAGTTAACCTCTTTACCAAGGAGCCAAAAGCTCTGATACCAATTGTTAAATAGGTGTAGGACAGCTGAGAGGGGGGTGAATCAATTGTGACACAAGTTCAAACTTCAAAACTTTATTTCTTATCAATTCTTCAACCACACTATTTTGTTATTAAGTATGAGCATGAAACACAAATAACATAAAGTAAATTAGCACAATGAACATAATATTTTTACGTGGAAAACCCAATGAGGGAAAAACCATGGTGAGGATTAACTCACACTATATAGTATTTTCAAGAGAGGCTCACTTCCAAAAGGACTCACTATCCAAGTACAAAGGCTCACTGCCTACAAAAGGGACTCATTGTCCAAGAAGGAGGCTTACTGCCTACAAAATATTATACAAAATAGAATAAGCTTTACAACCCAAAATAAACTGGAAAGATGCACCTATCATGTGTTGATACAGTTTTGGAGATGCTTAGTATTCAAACTTTACACCCTTCATTCTTCTCTCATTTTACATCAACTGTTACCTTTCTGATCACACCTTTACATTCATTACTGACTCACTATTTCTTCTATCTCTTCTTTGATGTCTATATTTCACTCTCTCTCTCTCTGTGCTCTTCAGAAAAATTTCACCATATTTTTATATCCGTTCCCATCACAAGCATCAATTAGGTCGGCCTAATTAGATACAATTCAATTTTAAAAGATATCAACTGTTAGCCTCAATAGATTACAAAATATTTTCCAAAAGGTAATTTAACTGTTACCACATTACATTATGTCAACTTGGACCAAAAAAAAAATCACACATAAGTTTTCATATCATATCAAAATTAACTTAAAAAGTCAACCAACAATAGTCTTCAATGCAACTAGAATAATGTCACTTCAAAACATGAAATAACCTAATCATACATGCCTTTAACATCCATAAATAATTTCCCAAAACCATAATCATAAAATTTCAATTGTGGAGAAATGTGGATTAGTATACCAGAGAGGCACCAAAAATACCAGATCAACCATCAGAGAAGATAATTCAATTATACACACCGGTTTTAGAGTATTATACCAAGCTGCCAACATCTACCAACATGGTGACATCAATGACAATATTTAGATAACCTACTCATTCTTCCAACAGAAAATACCCTATGATATGACCTAGGTGATTCAATGTGGTTTCATGCTCTCCCTAATTCCACCTCCATAAAGAAAGTGAAATCAAAGGGCCATACATCTACCCTTGAATTCAATTCTCTGTAGAATTTTGATAAGAGAATTTTTGAACATCTAACAAATTTGGGTTACAAGATGTGGTTCCTAACATTGTGGTTTTGCAAGTAGCTACAATGGGGGCTTCATTCTCCCTAATGAATCCACATGGGTATCATTTTTCATAGTAGTTCTTTCCTTTAGCTTTCATATTCGCATAGTATCATATGGTAGCTAAAGTGGGGCTAAATTTAGCGTCAAAGATAAGTAATCCTTTTTCACACTTAATTTGGATAATTGACATAAATTTTAATTAATTCTATCTTGGAATAGTGTTGTAATGTGTTGTACTTATTCACATTATTCTAGGGTCCTTATTTAATTAAAATGTACCTTAATGTGTCATTTGCAAGAGTGTTGTAAAGTGTTGTAACACACCTTCACACTTTTCTAGGGTTTATTCAATGAATGAAGCCTAATGGGGCCCTTTTAATGAAATGAACTTAATTTGTACCTTATTTAAGTGTTGTAAAGAGTTGTAAGACACCTTCACATTTATCTAGGGTCCTCTTAATTAATTGTGGATAATTGGAGTTAATTAACCCCTTTTATTCAAATTCAAAACTTATTTATGACACCTCTCGAAGATCTATCCCGACACCCATAAGGGTATGTGTAGGATCATGATGGGCCAAAAAGTGGCAATATTATGGGTATTTGTAGGGTATGTGGCTGACGACTTTTTTTTTACCCAAAATTTATGAAACGAAAAGGGTTTTTAGAGGACATTCTCATCTTTCCACCAATACAAATTATGCTTTAATTTGAATTTAATAAATAATTATTATTTATTTTCTATTAGAATTATGACTAAAGTCCTGATTGATAGGTTGATTGAAAAAATCTATTACTTTCAAACGGTATCACATTTGTTGAATCCGAAGCATGTCACATTCTCTGCTTCACATACTATAGGATTAAAAAAATAAAAAATAAATTTCATGAAGTTTTGACCAAGTTAAGGTCGTCAGAAATACAAGTATTTATATTTTTTAAAAGTTGTAATAAAAAATTCATAATTAATTATTTGCTTGGAAAAAAATTACAAAAAAATATGTATCACATTTGGAAATGAGTCCTCTACTTATATATAAAATCTTATAAAAAAATATTATCATTTTATTATGGTTAGGGTGGTCAGACAGACACCTACTTATTTTTTCCCTAAAATTTAAGTACTATTGCATTGAAATTTCAAATATTCACCAAATAGATTTTATTTATTTTTAAATAAACCTAGTAGTTTAGAAACTACATTCAATTTTCTACAGATTCTATTCTTACATATTTTTGAAATAATATAGATATATTATTCAATTTTTACATCAAGTTGCCTAACACTAATTTTTTTGAATTTTTTGCCACTTAAGGGCCCATTTTTCCATGATGATCCTACACATACCCATAATTCAAATTGCACAACATTTAATGGGGTAAATTTAAGGTCTTAAAAAATGGTTCCAAGACCCATTCGCCCTAGGTGGCAAATGGGTCCTCCATTAATAGGACCCCCTTTATAAACTAATTTGAAATATATTTTTGACCCTCTTTCCATCCCCCAAGGTTTGGTCCTAGAAAACTAAGCTAGGACCCATTCACCCTAGGTGGAAAATGGGTCCTCCCTTAATGAGGAACCCCTTTTTAAATTTCATCATGGCATGAATTTAATAATATTCATTTCCAAATCTAGTGGTAGCCTCAATTGTTTGAATTTTGGGGTTAATTCTCTAATTTAATATAAATAGATGGTCATTTTACATAATTTCACCTAGAAGAAGATTTCAAGCAAGCTAGAGATAAAGAACTTTCATGAGATGAAGCATTCATAATCAAGAAGCAAGCAAAAGTGAAGTTTTGAGGAACATTGCAGGGTCTTCAAGCTCATTTTGTGTCCAAGATCAAGCATTAGTGAAGGTTGAAGATAGATTCCTATGGAGAATAATGATGTATTCTAGGTGTTGGGAGAATGCACAAGACATACAACCAAGCCTGAAGACTTGTTTCCTAAGTGATTCCATCTTCTATTGTCATCTTATTTGTAGCCTACAAGAGGTATTTTCAAATTTATGGTTTATTATCTAAGGGATTATACATCTTCTTTGGTGAGTCATTTGCATTTTTCATATTGCATTCAAGGTTCTATTCTAACCCAATTGGTTAGAATTGCCTTAAAATTCTCATAGATATTAGTCTTAGAAACACTTTAGATTAAGATCACACACACAATTACATGTTTTATATTTTCATTCATTGTCAAAGGTTTAATTACCAACAAGCTACCAAATTTTTTTTTTAGATTATAGGAATATACGGATCCGAAAACAAGGATTTCAAGGTGTAAAGAAGAATAGCATATTTGGAAGTTGAAAACCCAGTTCATATATTTTTGAAAGGACCTAGTAGGACCCATTCACCTTCAGTGGTGAATGCATCCCTATTCTAGTTTGAAGGGAAATAGATTCTATAGTCAAAGTTCTTTTGTTTCTAGTTCAAAGCTCCTCAAACAAGCCTACTAGGATGCATTCACCTTTGGTTACAAATGATTCCCTATCAACAATCCTCAAAAGCTAGATTTGACTAGGTGCACAATTTCATCTCCTCCTTGTTCTGCCAGAAAAGTTACAGATTCACACTATTTTGCATTAGATTTAGGAATTTTTAGTGTTAGATCTATAATTATGGTTTGTATATTGTTTGAATTTATTCTCCACAAGTTGTGATTTAGCTTACAAGCCAATCCTTGCATAAAAGAAAAGACTGCAAGATCCCCCAATCTTGACTTAATTCACCTCTTGGGTTGATAGTTATCTCAAGATTCTTTGATCTCATCTTTTGAATGAATCCCTAACTAGACTAAATGGGGTTAGACTTCATATCCTTCTCCCTTTTCTCTATGTTTCATATGGAACATAAATCCAAGGGTATAATTGGATTGTCATTGAAGATTTTTTTTAATCAATTTCCATGAAGAGACCTCTACATGGAAACTGTAGAAGAAACTTGGTGAGATGTATCAAGCCAAATATTTAGTGAACAAGATATTCTTGAGGAATAAATTGTATTCCTTGAGAATGGAAGAGGGTGGATGAATTACAATCCACTTGGAAGCATTCAATATGTTTGTGGCTCAATTGGAATCAATTGGTGTCAAAATATATGATGAGGATAAATTTCAATTCCTTTTTATTCTTTACCTAATTCATGGAATTCTTTTGTTATGGCTATTGGGAGTGTTTTTGTTACCTTGAAGACTAAAGATGTGGTGGGTTCTTCTATTTCTAAAGAGATAAGGATTAATGTATCCATTACTACTAAGGAGGACCTAAATGTTTTTTGAAGACCTAAAGAAAAAGGAAAGAAGAATGAGAAGTGTGATAAATCCAAGTCCAAGGGTAGATCCAAATCTCTTGGAAATTGTAAAGTTATTTGCTAGAATTTTTGTAAGTGTGGACATATTCGTAAGGATTGTAAACAAGAAAATAAGAAGAAAAATAAGGAGATTTGATTCTTATTATGAGTTTGAGAAGGAAGATGGTGATGCATTGATTGTAGCTTTGGAAACTCATGTAGGTAGTGATGCATGGTTAATTGACTCAATTCCATCTTTCCATATCACCTTTAATAGAGATTGATTTTATAAATATAGATAATTTGATGGGGCTAAGGTGTACTTGGGTGATGATTCTTATTTAAATATTTTTGGCCATTGTAAGGTTATAATCAAGTTTCTTGATGGTAGAATAAAAAGGAAGAATGGTGTGTTTCATATCCTTGGATTAGCACAAAAGTTGTTATCTATGAGAAAAATAATAGATGTGGATGTGAAAGTAGTATTTTATGGTGTAGGATGCAAGATGGTTATAGGTTCTATGGTGATTACTATAGGTTTCAAATATGGCACATTATATAATCTTGATGCATGCACTATTGAGTGGGGTGATCCCACAATAGTGGTTTACACTTTTTGGACATCATGGTTTTTGTTGAAATCACATATTTTTAAAAAATTTAATGATTTAAGCCTTAAAAATTTCTATTTAAAGAATTCCAATTGAATATGGTTTGATCAAACCACCTTAGATAAAACCCCATTAGATAGAACCCCGCTAGTTTTAAACCATACCTATAATGAAGTCTCCTTTACCCCTATCAAAATGCTGATAAAAAATCACGTTTGATTTACCTCTTGAGGGATCAAATGCATTCATTTAAAATTTATTTTTTGTAAGTATGTATTATTTATTATAAGCTTCCCAAAAAGTATAATATTAAATATATTTAATTTGATTATTATATTTATCTTTTATTTCTTATGAATGTAGGATTTTCACCAAAAATCAAGCTCTTTCTTCTATATATGGAAAAATAATAGATTACCAAAAAAATATGAAAAAATATCTATCCCCTTGATACTGATGTCCTTGATCCAACAAAAAAAAAGATTTTGATATAAAAAAAGTTTTTTTAGCAAGTAAACCTATGCCTAAATTATAGTTGGTTTGACTTCAAAACTTAATTAAGAAAAAAATATTCGATAAAACACTATGAAACCAAATATATGCCCTAGAAAAAAATTGTGTTAGTAAGTACACATCACTCTCTAAAAATGGTGTTTATTGTTAAAAAATATTTATCAAATGTGATGGAAAAAGAAATGAAATTTGATTCCAATTTTTTTAAAAAAAAATATTTAGAATCTACAAACACAATGTTAGAAATCACTAGTTTGTATCATCTTCAATTCCTTACGATTTAGTAGCTATAGATGTCTAAAAGTGAAGAAAATTTTCAAAATTTTCATTTCAATGTCAAGTTTGGCCAAAAAGTGTAAACCAATATTGTGGGATCATCCAATGCAATAATATTTTTGTGTAAAGAAAGTTTGTTGCTACTCCATTTGATGATGTGAAGGTTTCTCCTTCAGCAAGTGGTCATGGATTTTGGGTAACCAAAGGTGTTATTTCTTACTAATCAAAGTTACCTATAGAGAAAACTATGTTATGAAATCAAATACTTGGCCACATTAGAGAAAAGGGTCTAAGGATCTTGAAAAATAAAAATGTTCTTGAGGGGTTGTCTGATTGTAATCTTAAATTTTATTTGTGTGAGCATTACATTTATGGAAAATTAAAAAATTCTCAATTTTACTTGATTTCTCATAAATCTTGTGGTGTATTAGTGAAACATAAAAAAGTGGGGTTTCCCAAAATGGGAAGGTAAGCCAAGAGGATGAGAATAGAAACTATCTTCCTACTTTCATAATTAGGAAATGAAATCCCCACAAAGAATTGACTAACAACCCTTAGGTGAATCAACTCAATGTGAGAATCTTCAAATTTACTTATGCTTAAGGATGATGTTCAAGATCAAACAACACTTTTGGGAGAAAAACTTGAAAATAAAAAATCTACTCAAAAATATAAGGAATAACTTGGATCTTGTAGATAGATTAAGCATAATGCTGAGAGAAATAGTAAAGATATCAAAAATATGAGAATTTTTGAAGGTCATGCACCTATCATAAAATTTTGTTTCTACAAGCCTGTCAAGGACTCATTCACCCATGGGTGAATGGGTTTGAGTCTCCTTTTCTAGAAAATCTAAAACTGAGATCTGGGTCCTGTATTTGTACTTACTTCCTACAATTTTAAAACTTCACTCCTAGATCTATACCTATGACAAATATACAAAACAAAATTGTTGTTTGGTTGTGGATGGGGGTTTTCCTTAGTTAAATCCCTATTTTGGTAATTAAACCTTTATAAAAATTATATATTGAAAACATGAAATTTTGTGTAAGCCCTAATCTTATGTGTTTCTAAGATTACAAGAGCTCAAATGCAAAGAAATCCTACTCAAATATGTTAGAATGGGATCCCTACATGAAATAATGAATAATGATGAAGACCTAATATCAAATCACCCTAATTGATCACAAATATGAATATGCCTTCCTTTAGGAAAAAAGTAGAATGATAATAGAAGATGGAATCACTTAGGAAACAAGTCATTAGGTTTGGTTGAATGGCTTGGTGCATCTCCCAAAACCTATAATCCATCATGATCCTCCATAGGTACCTATCATAAATCCTTGCTAATGATTGATCTTGTTGACAAAATGAGCTTGAAGACCTACAAAAAAAATAGAATACTACTCCAAGAATTCAACTTTGAATACTTGATTGAATTATTCTCAGTCTTGAGTGTGAATCCTTGTGATTTCATGTGAATCTCTCTCTTGTCTGGTGAAAAATGATTGAAATACTTACCTTTAGAGGCTTTCTTTCTAATTTCCTATTTATAATATCCCAAAAGATGGCACTTAGAATTTGAATTTAGGACCTTTAAATGCCACCAAAAAATGTTTTAATTTGAATTTATGAACTTAAAGGAGAACCATTCACCCATTGGTGAATGGGTCCTGACCTAAAATTCCAAGATCGAAGTTATGTTGGGGCATTAATTTAATTAATAACATTTATTCAATACTAGGTATATTATAAGGAAATAATGAAAATAGGCCTTGGGATGCATAATAAAGGGTATTAGGGTCCCATTGATGAGGTTTAAAAATGCATAAATTCAAGGTCACTAAAGTAAGTCCAAAATGAGTGAAATTGTACTTTTACTTAGAAAGGAGTACAATTTTCTACACTATATTTAGCCCCCACCTTAGCAGCCATATGACACTATGTGCATATTCAAACTAAAGGAATTTGAATAAAAGGATACTCAATGGATTTATTCATAAATAGGGAGAATGAACCTCCCACTCTATCCATCTACAAACCATAATGTTAGGAACCACATCCAATAACACCTATTCATTATTTTTTCAAAAATCCTCTTATCAAACTTCTATAAAGAGTTGAATTTGAGTGTAGATGTATGCCCCCTCATATTTCGCTTGCTTTATGGATGTAGAATCAAGGTATCCATGAAACCTCATCAAATTACTTCATTTTGATGATGTGAATTGATGTGAATTCTTACAATAGGGTATTTTATTTACAACACCACATATTGATAAGAACCAAATTAGATTAGGGAAAAAATCATGAATCCAACTCAACAAAGGATATAAAAAAAGAGTTTAGTAGCCCCAAATATGCTAGTTTGAATAAAATATACTAATAAAATATACTTTTCTTTAATAGAGTTTAGTATATATGAATGAAAATTAAATTTAATCTATCACTTTTACATTTACCTTTTTACAATTTACCTTGGTGTAGTGTGATTGAAGATTCCTAGAAAATGGGCGTACAAGCCTCTGAGACTTGAGATTCTATGTGACAAGGTGGCACAGGGTGAGTTTCGACATATAGTGAGTGGATTCTACTCTATTTTATCTTCACATTCATGTATTTATAATCTTTTTTACACATTTCTATAAGCTTTTAGGAACCTGCCAAAAAAGTTGCAAAGCATCCCTCTTGGTTGCAAAGTGTCCAACTTAGTTGCAAAGTGTCCAAAAGTGGCTAAAGTGTCTACGTACCCTGCACCCCTTGCGTCGAAAAATGGCTCATATGTCAAAGTTGGTCACAAAGTGTCCTAGAGAAAATTTAGTGTAATTTTATTTATTTAGTGATGATTTATTTTGATTTTTATTCTTTTGATTCTTCCTCAATTGTACCAACATCTAGGAGGCAAAAAATTTTGTCACCTTTGAGAGCATCTTTCAAAGCTTTCAGAGGGTGAGATTAGTATCTTATAGGAGACAAGATTATTTTGGGTATATCTCATGCCACCCATGAGGTATCTTTATGTGATGCTTATGGCTCTAGTAGAGAGGTGGGATGCAAATACATGCACCTTTCCCCTTCCTAAAGGAGAGATGACCATTACACTCGAGGACATTCACCACATCCTATAGTTACCTATACATGGTGATATTGTCCATTTAAGAAAGGAGTGGTTACATGAGGAGATGAGGGATGATATTCAATACTACCTAGGTCATCCTATTGCAAGGTGTGTGTCCTTGGTATCCTTTTGTTGTACAACACAATGCTCAGGTTCGTGACATGGCTTAACCACCTCTTGTGGATTGATTAACTCTAGTAGTTGTATTGAGCATTAACAGGTCAATTTTTTGGTGCAATGAAAATTTCCTTTGCAACAATTGGTATTAGAGCCTGGTTCATGGGTTCAAACCGCTCACTTGCATTGGGGGGATTGTTGCAAGGTGTGTTCCCTTGGAGGCGAGCGTCAGACCCTACATTGAGCTTATATGGCTTCTATATGCATGGCCACTGCTATTGAGTTGTATTATGATAGTCACTACAATGCTAGTGCTAGTTCCTAATGGGAAAGGCACACACCTAGACAAAGGATTAGTCCACATCATCTAATATATGGAGCATATACATGGGATCGTAGTATGCTAGCATATTTATACTATGATATTGGGTGCTTCATCTACCAAGAGCTAGATAACATAGTACATTGTATGCTCTTGTAGGTGTAGTGCTTTGAGCACATCACATGTACCAATCTAACAAGTTATCCGACCATGGAAACATGGGCTATCCATCAGCCTATAGCTACTCTTTAGATGTTCTTGGGAGTATAGAGATTTGTTGCATTGGTGGGACATATTTTACCACTTAGATGATGATGACATATTATCGAGACTGTATCTCATGATACCCTAGTGAGAAGATGAGAAACATCAGTTAGTCACAATGTAGTGGGATCAATTTACATTGGGGTGACACAATTACATAGTGAGACCCTTCTACTATGATCATGTTATGTGATAGTTTGAACATATTTAGGTTCCATTGACGCCATAACCAAAGTATCTTCAATTAGCATGGAGAGCCTCTAGGCCTAGAGACACTCATTGCCTCACCATTGATGATGTTGATTTTAGTGATTCAAAGGACAAGGACCATGGCATGCCCCTAGTCTTAGATGATGATAATGTTGGTACCACATTATCCTATAGATAGTGGTGGATTGGAGCATCACCAACTCATTTCTTTCCTAGGCATCACCCTATGGACCATGTAAATCTCTCTTAGGTTGTAGATATGCTAGGGACGATGAGGAGATTGATGAGGATTCAGATGATGAGGGAATAATACAAGATATGTTTCTTAATGAGGAGGAGAACATCCAATTAATGAGTGATAATCCTGATGAAGTAGATGAGGCCATAGATACCCCTGAGAGGAGAGATTCACCTCCTTCCTAAGTCACTAGAGTACAGTCAGTGGCTACAATAGGAATTAGGACTCATGAGCGTGGGTAGGCCAATGATAGTGAACCATCCACACTTTCTACATAGGAGGGATCCATTGTTACATGACTATACCCTAACTAGCAGGATGGAGACCTAGGTGATGATGTGTTATTTATGCTTTTATTATGATTTTAAGATTATGTGCATGGTTTATATATATCATGATGTGTACTAATATCTTTTATGATTTCCATCTTGTAGGATCTATGTGAGAGTGGCATGATCTCTATCAAAGGGTGACCACGAAGATGGTGCCTCCTTTTCCCCCACAAGAGGATATACCTTTAGAGTAAATTCCCCCACCTTTAATGGGATGAAATGTAGATCTCTTTGATCCTATTGTGATATTGAGGGAAGCATATGAGAGCATGACCAAACACATTGACCTAGTTGAGTACAAGGAAGAGCAAGTTGTAGGAAAACTTTCAGAACTACAGGCTACATATGACGAGCTCCAATCTTCTCAAGTTCTGAAAAATAGTGGAACAAAGGTTGTACTATGGTCAAAGGTCTCAAGGATGGATAAAGAGATGACCACGTTGTAGGAAGATAAGGACCACATAGAGCAGGAGTCTATTGAGGCACTCGTGCATAATGCTAGAGTGGATGGAGATGAGCAAGGTCCATAGGAAGCTATGATATCTATGAGTAGGTCATGATCACATTCTACTATCTTCGGATGGATGCCACCACCAGGCCCCAAGGGGTCTAGTAATCAAAGGCCATACTAGTATTATATTTTTGATGGCATGTACTTGATTTTTTGATATAACATACATGAGCATTCATGTTTTATTTTTTTTAGTTTATGTTGCATTAGATGTCAATGTATGATTTATTAAATATCCTTAGTAAGAATATTTGATAAATGTTTCCATGATCTATTTTTTTTATGTGATATAATTAAAACACTTTTAGTTTACTTTAGATTCCACATTGTGATTGAGTATGCTATGATAAAATAAATGTACCTATGATTTAATTTCAGAATATTTAATGCATATAATGATCTAGCTTAATATAACACACAAGATAGATTTGAATAGTATGAAAACTAAAGTAATAATCTAAAGTTATTGAACAATTACTCTATAATCTAAAACACACAAATATCTATTTGTCAAAGAATAAAGAAATGTGAGATAAAATATAACACTATCTGCTTAATCTAACAACAATACTTTAAAGTACATACTGTAAGGAAGCTAAGGTAGTGAAAAAACTTCCTACACTAATCTTGAGAGGAGGATTATGAAAAAAATATATATATATCTTTAACAATTACAAAAACTTAAACAAAAATAAACACAAAAATAATGCATATCACAATAAAGTGATCTACATGGGGAAAACCCTTTCAAGAGAAAAACCCTACACTCTAAAAGCCACCCAATATATTATTTAGAAATCACAAATATTACAATATACTTGCAAAGCAAGCTTCTCATAGGAGAATCACCAATTAGAGATCCAAAGGAAACATGACCACTATCAGACTCTATAAATACATCATAATTCATAGTCGTAATACAATTCCCTCTTAAAATAAGGTTGGCTTCTAGGGAAAGTCAAGATATTAAAATATTGACCATCAGATATGAGACATAATGATGAGTAGTACAAATTTACAATAATAAAATATCAATAAAATTTCATTTTGGGGGTGCTTCCCCTGAGCCCCCACTAGGGCACACTCCTTCTAGACCCTAGCTAGGGGGATGATCCCCCTAGACCCCTTGCAAGGGGAGACCCCCCCACACACCCCGTTGTCATTGAATGAACAATACCTTATTTATCAATAGTATCTTATGTAATTGCAAGGTTGAGACACATTTTTCCCAACACACACTATTGAAAGGAGATTTTAAGTATAGTACCTATGCAAATGTGCAACATTGATAGGTTCTTTAAGAGGTGTAGCATCTGTTTCAGTTAATGTGTATGCTCCAGGCCCATAAATTTTGTCAATTTTGTAAGCTCCTAGTGACCATTTAGGAATAAACTTTCCTTTTCAATTTGAGGTAACATTAACATTATGGTGATTCTCATATAACACCAAGTCACCTTTATTAAATGCATGAGGGATGAAATGATGATTATAACTATGTTGCATTCATTTACAATAAGCTTGGAGATGCTAGAGAGTGTTGATACATTGTTCATGAAGTATTTCAAGTTAATGTAATCGTTGCTCTTTATAGGTAGTGTCGTCAATAAGCCCCCTAAGAGAAATTATCAATAAAGTAAATTATAACTCTAAGGGAATTATTACCATGACACCATAAAAAAGGTTATAAGGATTGTTTCCTATAGATGTTCTAATACTTGTATGATAGGCCCACAACGCATAATTTTATTGAGTGTGCCAATCTTTATTATGTTTACTTACTATTTTCCTTAGGATTTTCTCAATAGTTTTGTTAGTTGATTCAGCTTGAACATTCGATTGTGGATTATATGGTGTTGAAAAGAGATTTTGAATATTAAATTTCTCCAAAAATTTATTCATGTCATTGTTCTTAAATGGAGTTACATTGTCTAAAATCAATGTAGAAGGAAGACCAAAGTGAGCAATAATGTGTTCCAATATGAAACAACATATTGTGTCATTTATGTGCACAAGGGTGACCTCAAACCACTTAAACCATGAAAACACAATCTAATCCTAAAAGGTCTCTCAAAACACCAGTTAGACTCTCTAGTGCACAACACACCCAATAGCTCAAAACACACTCTAATCTTGTTTAATATTTTCCCAAACTCCAAGAGGTGTCTAACAAGATTAAATTCACCAAAAAAATAAGATTAACTCACCTTCTGAGTCTCAAGTACTTCTGGTTACAATTTCACCTTCTCAAGCCATCATTCACCTACTAGGGCTCCAAGACCAATTTTCAGACCCTTCCTCACAACCACCCACTAAAATCCTCCAAACCTTTATACATTCAAGGACCCATTATCTTTGAACAAAAACATACCTCAAATCCACCATAGGGTTCTCCAAACCTTCAACACTCAAAATGACTATTTAGGTTGAAACAAGCTCCAATTAGCACTCTTTTGCAAAGGAACCAATCTTTAAACTTTCCATAAACTCTAAAAACCTCCAAATAGTCTTAAATCTACTTTCAAAATGTAGGATTTTCCAAATTTTAGGTCTTATCTCGCTCACTAAGACCCATTTCTCTTAAATCCTCATTTTTCTCAACTTGGACTAGGGTTTATTGATTACCCTATGCCCTGACCACTCATAGTCCTAAAACCTCTTCAATCCTTCCTAAATTTACCTGTACATTCTCAAAACAACATTACCTCATTCTCCCCTCAAGAATAACACACACTTGCTTTGAAAACTCACCACTTTTTATTTGTTTTTACCCCTTCCAACTAGGGTTTCAACCTCTCTTTCACATTTGACTACTCCCAACCTTGTAGACCTACTAGAAACCTCTTAATACACCTACCAACATTATCTTCAAGAAATTTTATCCATCTTTCATTCCCTATACACTTTTGCTCACCCTAGCCTTAATTCCAAGACCTAAAACTCAGATTTACAATAGGTCAATGTGGAGAATCATTTAAAACCATTCACTATACCTTATTCTAGAATCCTACACTTATCTCTACATCTACCATGCCATTTTCACCAAGGAACAATAAACATGGAAAGGTGGAAAGGTCTTTACAACATTTTAGGCCACAAACACTTGTTTCCCTGCTTTATGACAATTCAAGGAGAATCAAACCTTAAAATGCTTTATACTCAATGAAATCCTACAAAAATGAATTCAAAAAGAAGTTTGCACCATATTACACAAGATTTTGAACATTTAGAACCCTAACCCTACTGTACGGAACCGTAAATAGGCAGAATATGGAAGAAAACTCAGAAAATAATTACAAAAATAGAGCTTTTATTACTTTTCCCCTTCAAAATGTAACAACCAACCTTTCTGTATCCTTCAAGATACCATTTAAATATTTTTCAAACCAAAACTACTCATGAAATGACTATAACTGACCACTAAACTACCTTAACCCTCTCAAATTCCATATTTTGCACTTTATTTTGACAATTATTACCTCATAATGTAACTTTTTGAATCAAACTAGTACTAACACCCCCAAATACATTGAAAGTGGTCTTATTAGACCTTTATTACCACAAAAGACCCCAACTTACTCCTAATTCCTCGACCTTCATAGACCAACCTTAACAAAGTGAATCTTTACAAACACATGTTTTAGGTGCTCCTACACCATACGACCTACCTTAAGAATTCTTCCAAGTCCCTTGGAAGCCTTTATGCTTTGAACTTGCAACAAAACTTGTTTCTGCAACTTTTGATGGTCCTACTTTCCCTTTCACTTGCTTTATTTTGACCTTGGGCTTAGATTTGTACTTGCTCAACAACCTTTTTCTTTCACTATCTCCTTGAACCTGTGTCATCATGCTCAAACCTATTTTCACACACCTCAACTAGCTGCTCTCAACATGCTCAACATGTTTATTTGATACCACACTATGTTCTTCACCTTTCATCTTAACCTTGGGTTTTTCTTTCATTAGCAAAATCATCAACACAAGGAAGTAACATAGGACTCCCTTCATCCCCTGCCTTCTAACTCCTCTCTTTATAATTTTTCTCATGTTTTATGTGCTTAACACCATCCTTACATTAGCATAAAACTACCACATCAGTAGATTTACCATCCTAGGACAATCCACTGCCCTAACACTATGCTCTTCTTCTCTAACCTTCACTAGGCCACTCATCATCAACTCTTTCTCTCTAGTTTCTTTCACTACTAAAACTTCACTCTAAAACTTCACTCATCTACTTTGCTTCATTTTCTTCACCTTCCAAGGTGACTGTAACTACCTCATCCTCTATAGACTCTTCCACAAACTCATTCACTACCTTGACTTGTTCTCCATCAATGAACTCTTCCTTAGCATCTTCAAAGACATCTTCTTCCCTTATCTTCTCTTCATTTTCAAGTTCCTTCACCTTCAAATTTTGTATCAGTCTTGCTACCTCAGTTACCTCTATACCTTTTGACATACAATCCACTGTGTTTGAAATCTTGGCCTTCCTATCACTTGCATCTTCTCTTAAGGGACAGACGACTACCCCAATTATGACCTCACCATCTTCAAGCCTTTCATGACCTTCTATCATCCTTCCACCTTCCTTAACTATATCTCTCTTTTCTCTCTTAACACACTCAATTTTCAAGAGCTCCCTGTCATCAAATATTCCATCATCTATGTCAACATGCACCTACTGCAACTCATCGCCTTTGTCACTAGTCTCTTGCTTCCTCCCATTACTCTATCCATTCAGTGGAAATTGCACTTTCTTATCATTTACCTCACAAGGTCTCCCTTGCCTCTCCATTAACAACTCTCCTACACTCTATCCTTTTCTCTTTGAGGGATCTATGTCCCAAGTGTTCTTTTTCCACAAATCATTATAGCAGACCTTCCCTTTGTTTCCTTGATCTCTTTTTCTTGCAATTGCACAAACTTTGACCTACCTTTTTCTTCACCACGTCCTTCATCCTCATCTTGTTCCTTCAAAGTTCTTTCACCTTTGACATTCACTTCCTTTGTTTCCTCAATAATTCTTCATGGTGTTTTACTCTCTTTATGGCACCTACACTATGCTCCTTTGTTTCTCCATTATTCCCTTGTTCCTTTTGTTCTAGCAACTCTCTTTTTCAACACATTCCCATCCTCCTTTGTGTCCCTTCATCCTGCAAACAACTCAAGGTATACCTTTGCCCATCCTTTTCAATTTCATACACATTAAGTCTTCCATCATGTATAGCAAACCTATCATATTGCCAAAATCTACCTAATATCATGTGACAATCTCTTATAGGAATAATCACATAGTACATCTTTATAAGGACCAATCTGGAAATCTACAAATGCTTTCTCTCTAACCACAATATGTTGACTATCATTTACCCAATATGCCTTGTAAGGTGATTCATGGATTATCCTTGTTAAATGTAACTTTTCAACCATTTCCTTTGAAACAACATTATCTAATGAACTGGAATCAATCATTAATTTATATACCTTACCTCTGCATTTGCATCTGGTCTAGAAAATGGCATTCCTCATCTATTCCTCTTTCCCATCCAACCTTTTGATGGCCATAATGTATTTTCACCTTCCAATGCTTCTCTTTCAATATTCAAGAGATCTACTTCCTTGCTTTGATACCACTTTGATGTAGAAAAGGGTGACCTCAACCCACTTGAACCATGAAAACACAAGCTGATCCTAAAAGGTCTCTCAAAACACTAGTTAGACTCTCTAGTGCACAAGGCACCCAATGGCTCAAATAACACTCTAATATTGTTTAATCTTTTCCCAAACTCCAAGAGGCATCTACCAAGATTAAATTGACCAAATAAACAAGATTAACTCACCTTCTAAGTCTCAAGTACTTCTGGTTACAATTTCACCTTCTCAAGCCATCATTCACCTACTTAGGCTCCAAGACCAGTTTTGAGACCTTTCCTCACAACCACCCACTAAAATCCTCCAAACCTTTACACATTCAAGGACCCATTAGCCTAACACAAAACATACCTCAAATCCACCATAGGGGTCATCAGACCTTCAACACTCAAAATGACTATTTAGGCTGAAATAGGCTCCAATTAGCCCTCTTTTGCAAAGGAACCAATCTTTAAACTTTCTAAACTCTAAAAACCTCCAAAAATTCTTCAAACTACTTTAAAAACATAGTATTTTCCAAATTTTAGGTCTTCTCTCACTCGCTAATGTCCCCATTTCTCTTAAACCCTCATTTTTCTCAACTTAGACTAGGGTTTATTGATTACCCTATGCCTTGACCACTCACAATCTTGAAACCTCTTCAATCCTTCATAAATTTACCTATAGATGCTCAAAAAAATATTATATCATGCTTCCCTCAAGACTAACAAACACTTGCTTTGAAAACTCGCCACTTTTCCCTTATTTTTACCCCTTCCAGCTAGGGTTTCAACCTCTCTTTCACATTTGACTACTCCTAGCCTCATATACCTACTAGAAACCTCTGAATACACCTTCCAAAACTATCTTCAGGGAATTTTACCTAGCTTCATTCCCTATACACTTTCACTCACCCTAGCCTTAATTCCAAGGCCTAAAACTCAGATTTACAACAGGGCAGTGCAAAGAATCATTTAAAATCCTTCACTAGACCTTATTCTAGAATACTACACTTATCTCTACATCTACCAGGCCATTCCCACCAAGGAGCAATAAACACAGAAAGGTGGAAAGTCCTTTACAACATTTTATGCCACAAACCCTTGTTTCCCTATTTTCTAACTAGTCAAGGAGAATCAAACCTTAAATTGCTTTATACTTAATGAAATCCTATAAAAATTAATTCAAAAAGAAGCTAGCACCATATTACACAAGATTCATAACATTTAGAACCCTAACCCTACTGTACGGACCCATACACAGGAAGAATATGGAAGAAAACTAAGAAAATAATTGCAAAAATAGAGCTTTTTATTACTTTTCCCCTTCAAAATGTAACAACCAACCTTTTTGAAGCCTTCAAGAGGCCATTTAAACATTTTTCAAACCAAAACTACTCATGAAATGCCTATAAATTATCACTAAACTACCTTAACCCCCTCAAATTCCATATTTTGCACTTTATTTTGACAATTATTATATCATAATGTAACTTTTTGAATCAAACCAATACTAACACCCCCAAATACATTGAAAGTGGTCTTATTAGACCTTTATTATCACAAAATACCCCAACTTACTCCTAATTCCTAGACCTTCATTGACCAACCTCAACAAAGTGAATCTTTACAAACACATTTTTTAGGTGCTCCTGCACCAATCATCTATCATGGAACAAAGAGGGATAACTTCTACCCATTTTGTGACATAATCTATTTTAGTAATTATAAACATATGTCCAAAAAAGGATGGTGGTAATATTTCTCCAATAAGATCTAAACCCCAAACTAAGAATGGATAAATAGGAACTTGGGCATGAAGCTCAAAAGTAGGAGCATGAATTGAACTTTTATGCTCTTGAAATTTATAACATTTCTTAACATTAAAAAGCACTCTTATTCCATATGTTTCCAATAATATCCTATATAGATTAAGTTTTGAACTAATGATATTCCTCCAAAATTCCACATATAAGCACCTACAGAGCTTCTTCAAGGGCTATAGGGATTTCTAATTGTTTAAGGTATCTAAGTAAAAGACCATCAAATGATCATCTATATAACACATCTGCAAGGATTATGTATTTAGATACAGGTTTTTGAAGATCAGCTCTAGTGGTTATAGTTGTAGGCTTGAGAAATGTACCTTCTTTTAAGTAGTTGAATATTGTTGTGTACCTTTCACTAGAGTTTTTAACATAGATTAATAACACTTATTTGATCTTATCATCTAATGATGGTTTTATGATTGTATGGACTATAAATGTGAAATCAATAGAAGGATCTTTAGGATATACAAGGGAACCAATCCTTCCCATTGCATTTGCATGTCAATTACCATTTCATAGTGTGTTGTCAATGGTATATGATTCAAAGCGTTCCGATAAACTCATTGTAAGATCTTTATACTTAGATTATTTTTTCATTTTTTGCATGATATGAACCACTTATTTTGTTAATAATTAATTGATAATAACCAAACATTTTAATGTGTTGAACACCAAGAGTTAAAGCTACACATAACCTAGTAATTAAATCTTCATGCACTATGGTGTTATTTGTGCATAGGAAGTTTAATTGGTAGGATAAGGGAATAGGTTTTCTAGAGGGTGGGATTATTATAACCCCTTTTCCAGAGCTAGTTCTACACTTAGATCCATCAAAGTACAATTCCCATGTTTCCTTTTCAATAGTCAACACACTTTCATCTGAGAATGAGTCCATATTAGGTAATGATAATGGAGAAGGAGCATTAGCTAAATGGTCAGTTAAGTCTTTTCCTTTGATTTCCTTTTGAGAGGAAAATTTAAGATCAAACTTAGTTAACAACATAACCCATTTAGCTAAGCATCTTGATAAATCAATTTTAGAAAAAATATGTTTTAAAGGATCAAACTTTGTCATCACATGAATTTCCACATTTAATAAGTAGTGTATCAATTTACTAGTAGAAAATACAAGAGACAAAATTGTTTTTCTATCATTATATATCAAGCTTCATAGTCAATCATAGTTTGACTAATATAATAAATAGGATGTTCTTTACCATCATCATATTGTTGAGCCAACAATGCTACTAAAGCATGGGATGATGCTTCTCTATAAAGGTTAAATGGTTTTTCTTGCATGGTGCGTTGTAAAATAGGGGGAGTAGCAAGGTAGTCTTTCAAACTTTCAAAGCCCTATTTACAATCCTCATTCCAATTAAATTCAACTTCCTTCTTAAGAAGTTGTGTAAAGGGTAATGTCTAATCTTTAAAGATGCTACAAAACAACTGATAACTTGAATTATTCCTTGTAAAGTACACAACTAAGAAATATTTTTAGGAGGTGGCATGCTAATGATAACATCAATTTTCTTTGTGTCCACCTTGATGCCTTTGTGAGATACTATAAAACCTAAAAAAAATTCACTATCCACACCAAAAACACATTTTTTTGGATTTAATTTAATGCTACACTTACACATTTATTCAAAAAAATTCAAAAGATGTTAACATTGTCTTGATAGGTTAAATATTTGGGTAGAATATCATCAACATAATCTTCCAAAATCTTATGTATGTAATCGTGAAATATCATATGTTGCACCTACATTCTTTAATGAAAAATGCATAACCACCCAACATAATATTCCCCAAGCTATAGTAAATGCTATCTTATATTGATCTTGAAAGTTGATAAAGATTTTGATTATATTAACAAAAAACATCCATGAGCCCACAATTTAATCTATTATCATGTCTATATTAGGAATAGGAAAGTAATATTTTAAAATGCTTTATTAAAATCATGAAAATATGTACACATCCTAATACAATTATCAAGTTTTATGACTATGAGAATGTTTAATATCTAGGGGGAATAATCAATAGGATGAATAAAGCCAACTTTGAGGATTTTTTCAATATCATCTTTAATCAATAAAGCTATTTTAGGATTCATGTTATGTATCTTCTATCTTATTGGTTTAACATCTGGTTCAAAGACTATGTTGTGTGTAACTATTTTAGCACCAATACACAACATTTATGAATAGGTCCAAGCAAAGAGTTCATGAAATTCATGTAATAATGTTGCATGATCTTCTTGTTCATCCTCATCAATGAAATTTCCTATTTGAATCACTCTTTCTTCATTAGATGTGTCCATCGATATGTTGATTGTATCTCCTCTAGGTAGTGCACTTTGTCTCAAAATTTTAAGAATATATTTGTCTTTGTCTTGTTCAATGTCACTTGTTTTCATTTCTTCATCAACTTTTTTAGTACTAACCATAACACAAGTGAATCCTTGTTTGTGATGGGAAGTTTTTGATTTATCATAAACTCCTAATATTTCTTTCAAGGCTTCATCATCTCTGAAGTACTCCAATGATGCATCACTTGTTGTATCAATCATTTCAAGATACTTTAAAGTGAGAGTTGTCTTAGAAGAAATACACATGATGGTACTGATGTTGAATGAAGGCCTTTTTGTTACTTTTGTTACCTTAGAAGGACAATATCCAAGACTAATTTTTGTTTCTCAGGTGTTAGGCTCTATAGGAACATAGATTCCTTGTTCTTTCATGCCACATAATTTTCTACTATAACCAATTTTTTCAAGAGCTCATTTAACCTCTTCCATAAATCCTTTCTTTTGGATTCAATGTTTTTTCATAGTCACATTCATCAAAATTTCTTGTATAACCTATTTCTTCTTCTCTAGTAGATGAAGTAGATTATTGTGAGGGTTCTTAGAATTTTTGACATTACTGTCAGTTCTTTTCACTTTTCAAACTTTTTTTGTTATGATGTTATACTCTCCCATAAATGTAGGTGTGAAATATAAGGAACCCAAATCATCATCCAATATATTTGTGATTTCCTTAGTTTTTTCCTCATTTTCTTCCTTTTGCATTGGTTCTAAATTTGTAGTTGGTGTCAATTTTTTCAAAGGACTTCTTTATCTTTCTCAATATGTAAACAAATTTTTGGTTCAGGGTCAACTTTGATTGGATACACTATGTTTTGTAGACATATTTCATTATACGATGAAGGGTTGAAGGCACTACATACATTTCATGAATCCAAGGACTTCCTAAAAGAAGATTATATGACACATCTTGAGGCAAGACATGTATAGTAGTTTGTAATGTGGCCTTTTGAATTGTAATAGGTAATGTGACTACACCGAGCAGTTTTTTACTACATCATCAAACCCACAAATTATAAAAAAAAATTTGGTTCAATCTTTCTCTTATCCATTTTAATATTATCCAAGAGGTTTATGCTACACACATTAAGGGATAAGAATTTTTCAACAAGGGTTCTTTTTATTCCACACTTGTTAATAATACCTATTATCATGAAGGCTTCATTTTGTTTTTGTACTTCCAAGGATAGCAACTCACTTTCGTGAAAAATAATGTCTATATTAACTGAATTCATTCCTTGAATAAGGGATGGTACATCATTTTTATTTTTACTAGGAGGAACCACAACTTGTTGCAAAGCTCTTTGAAGCATGCTATGGTAATTAGGTGAGGCTTGAATAAGATATCTTAGCAGGAGTATTTTTAAGTTGTTCAACAAGATCATACTCCTTTCCATTATGCATAGCAATACAACATGAGCACTTGGTAAAATAGATTAAGGTAATAGTAATTAAATGGGAGTGGTTCATTGTTGCCTATTGTTCCTTGTATTATATGTGTGAACAATAGTAATATAGCTTCATTGTTGTGAAACATTGTTACTAGAAATTTTCCTTATAAAATTCAAGATATCTCCTAGACTTAATTGTTTCTTTTTAGGTGGCTCTATGATAAGCACATGTATTTTTGAACTTGAACTTGATGTGAGGGTGGGTAAAGGATAATTTCTGGTGTGATTGCATTAACGTCTCTTTTTTTTGGTTTATTATGACAAACCTTAATGGATGAACTTTGTGAGATGATATCCTCAAGGGCTTCATCTAACAAGTAAAATAATTTATTGTTTTTGTTAATTTGGGCTTGAGGGTTTCATTAATTTGTGTTTGTTTTGTTTGATGTTTTTGGTTTTTGGTTTATGTTTTCTAGTGATTCAAAAATGTAAACTAATCTATGTAAGCTTGCAATGATGCTAAAAATAAAGGAAAAGTACCAAAATATAACACTATATTCAAATAAAATATGCAATAAATGTTTTCCAAAATATTGCAAGATCTAACTAAAGAAGCAATAACTTGAAATCATAAATAGATTGTTTTAGGAGTCTAATGCTCATATCTAAAAACAACAACAAAAAGGGAAAATAGAGACTAAAAATCACCCACAAACTAGTCTAAAATGCCTGTATAGGGATTCATTCACCCATTAGCGATGAGTCCTTGTTCAAGGTTTTTAAAATTAAATTTTTAGGATCTAAGTTTATTTTATGTGATTTATGTTTCCAATTGCAAACAAGGGTTTCTATAACAAGTTTTTCTAGATTAGGGTGTCTAAATGCAAGTGTAAATAAGATCAAATGATGAAATAGGTGACTATTTTTATAATTAAATTTGAACCGAAATATGAACTTAATGATTGAATAATTATCTTAATGAAAGTACAATTTAAAATGAATGCATATCTGATGCAATTTTTCTAACTTTTCTTAAATTTAAGTGATGCAGACATGCAAATTTAACCCTTAAATGCATTTTCCACTAATGCAATTTTAAAGAACCCTAAATGTAATGCAACTAATTCAAAATAGGGAAAAACCTAGATATAAGGTTGGAATAGACTCCAATTTTTAGAATTTTGTTGTACAATGTCGAGTTCACCAAAATGAAACATAGAAAAATAGGGTCTTTTTCTAAATAGGGGTCTAATATGAGTTTTTCATTATGTTGAGTCATTTTTAATGTGATAATGTCTATTTAGACCATTTCTAATTCTTTTATTCATATGACATTAGTTTTAGATAAAGTTCTCAAGTTTTTGAAAATGTTGCAAAAGTTGCAAAGTAACTTTGCATTTTTGGTTTGTATTGGAAGTTGAACAATCAAGTTATTTTAAAAGTAGTTTGAACCATTGGATTTTGGTTTTAAGAGTTTAAATATGCCTTGGGATGTTCAAGGAATTATTTTGGAGACATTTTTGGTGATTAAGCAATAAGAACAACTCTGTTTTCTGTCTTTTATATTGTGTTTATGTTGCTACAACAGGCTATACAACTCTGTACTCTCTACTAATGATATAAATTGCATTGGAATTTTTTAGGGGATGAATTAGTTTCCTTTTGGTTTTGGTTTCATCATTTTTCATTGTGATAGGTGTGAGTTTTACTAAAAGTAACCTGAAAATCCTAGTTTTGAGAGTTTGAGAGTAACACATGAAGTAGGGAACCATTCCACTAGTAGAAAATTCTAAGAATCGGTGGAATGGAAGTAGTTAGGATGTTTTTAATGTTTATAGGGTTTGTAGAAGCAGGGGATGGAGTTAGGGCTGAATTTTATCAAGCCCTAGCCTAATGTCTCTATGTTTTAGGCTTAAAATGATAGGTATACATAGGGTTTTGTAGATAGAAGATTGGGAGATGATTTCAGTTCATAAAAGTTGCATATTCAGACCCTCTATGACTTGAGGAAATTCTTGGAGTGAAGGTTTGTGATTTGGAGCCTGTAAATCTTGTAGTTGCTTTGGAAAACAAGCCTAATTAGGCCTAGTTGTTGCGTAGCAGTCAAAATTAGAGGGTGTTGTTACAAAAAAAACATATCCACAAATTTGATATGTTTCAAAAGAGAATAAATGGTATTTTGAATGGTGAACCAATTTTGGGTTTGAGGAATTTTCTGAGAGTTAAGGAAGATTGAAGGATTTGTGAGAAAAGTTCCAAGTTAGGGTAACAAATTTGCAAAGTTTGTTCAATTATGACTAAATAGAAAACCTCCACCCTTCTCTGAATCAATAGGGACTCATTCACCCATGTGAAAATGGGTCCTTGCTCAAGGTTTTTTAAAATTGAATTTTCAGGATCTGAGTTTATTTTATGTGATTTTTGTTTTTGATTGCAAACAAAGGTTTTTGTAACAATTTTTTATAGATTAGGGTGTCTAAACACAAGTGTATATAAGATAAAATGATGAAATAGGTGACTATTTTTATAATTGAATTTTAATTTCAAAACATGAACTTAATGATTGAATAATGATCTTGATGCAAGTACAATGTAAAATGAATGTAGATCTAATCCATTTTTTCTATTTTTTAGTTAATTTAAGTGATGCAAACATGCAAATTTAACCCTTGAATGCAATATTCACTAATGAAATTTTAAAGAACCCCAAATTTAATGTAACTAATGCAAACATAATGGAAACTAGGGAAAAAACTAGATCTAAGGTTGGAATAGACTACAATTTTTAGAATTTTGTTGTATAATGTCAGGTTCAACAAAATGAAACATAGAATAATAGGGTTTCCCAAAATTGAAAGGTAATTCAAGAGGATGAGAATAGACCCTATCTTTGTACTTTCATTAGAAAATGAGATCCACACAAAGAATTGACTAACAACCCTTAGGTGAATCAACTTAATGTGAGAATTTTAATATTTCCTTGTGTTGGAGGATGGGGGTCAAAGTCAAACAACACTTTTGGGAGAAAAAATAAAAAATAGAAAATCAACTCAAAAATGAAATCTAACACTTGGATCTTGTAGATTAATCATAATACTAAGAGAAACATTAAAGGTCTACAAAATCTAAGAAGGCCTGAGGGTTGTGCACCTATTGCAAAATGGTGTTTCTTCAAGCCTATCAAGGACTTATTCACCCATGGAAAAATGGGTCAAGATCTCCCTTTCTAGAAAATATGAAATTGAGATCTAGGACCTCTATCTACACTTCTAAACATAGAAAGAGAGGTTCCCCCAAATACGATCAACCAAATGGAGGAACCTAATTTCTCTTATGATGTTTCATTCAATTATGAGAGGTATAATGCATAAATAAAAATCAGAAATGAAACCTAACTATTATAACAATAGTAAGGAAGGTTTTAATATGTAGAAATGATGTGTACCTTGTTGAAAAGTTTTATTTTTGACCTCATTGAGGACTCATTTTCCTAGTGGAAAATGGGTCCCTTTTAGGGTTTTGGAAAATTGATTTCAGGGTTATGTTCTTCAATATTTTCACTCTCAGCTCCCAAGTATTGAGCTCTTGAGGGTCAGAAATAAAATATTTTGATTAGTTTTCGTGATCTTACAAAAAATATGAAAACTTTTACAACTTCTCAATCTTGTCAACTTTGCAACTTTTATTCTCAACTTGATCTTTAATTTAAAACTTGTAATCACACATCAAGAGAGAAGAAAAATTAATGTTTTTTAGGGAATAGGTGTTTTCCTTGGTGAAACCACCTTTATGTAATTAAACCTTATAATGAAATAATCCATAAAGGAAAGATGAATGAACAAAAATGTGTAGCAACTCACCAATCCTCAATTGAACCTTTCAATTTGAATTTGAAACTTAGCATGAAATGGCCTCAATGAGTGTAGATCTTGATCATGAACTTGACATAGGAATAATGCTTTGAATATGCTTGATTGATCTTTGATGCTATATCAACACTTTAGCTCAACTACAAGCAAGACTTTGACATGATGGTATGATATTTGATTATGGAAATAAAACCTTGATAATATTCCCTTAAATGCCTTTGAAAATTCTCTTGAATGCTCTAGTGAAAGTAGTCTTGATTACTTTTGATGATCTAGGATGAAACTATGTGAATCAACCTTATATTTATACTTATCTTAAGAGTTAATCTCATAATTCAAATAGCTCAAGCCAACCTTAGATCTAGGATTTAAAATCATTAAAATCTCACCAATAATAAGTTAAAAAAGGGGTTTCCTAAGTTAAGGAGGACCTATTTTCGATAGGGAGAATGGGTCCTAGCACACATAACTAAGAGACATTTCAGGGAGGTAAAATTGTATGCAAAAGCAGGGTCCTATGACCTAGGAAGGACCCTTTTTCCAAGTGGAAAATGGGTCCAAGGTCACTAGCCTAGGATTCAAACCTTACCAAGTTAAGTGTTGTTAAACATTATTAATGAGTGTCAAGATTTATCCTTTGAAAAATGTAATAAATAAGGCTTGGATTTGAATTTAAGGGGCCAATTAATCTCTAATTAACCTCAATTAATTAATGAAGCCCTAGATTAGTGTGAAAGTGCAAAGAAACACTTTACAACGCCCTAAATAAGGCATCATTAAGTCCATTTTTATTAAAAAGGGTCCCAAAATTGATGTGAATGTGTAAAATAAATTAGAAAACTAAATCAAGACAACATTAGGTTCATTTATTATTAATTATTCTTGAATTAAGTAAGGAAAATGGATACTTTTTCCTTTACTACATTTTTCCCTCACTTTAGTGAGATTTTTCCCTCATGAAAAACTCACACTAAAGTAGACTTTCAAGACACTTATGTATGCAACAATAACAAAGATACTTGATCATACCCTATCAAAGACAAAAATAAAATAAGGGAAAATAAAGGATCAAGATTCGATAGTCTATCCAACATGATGTGGGCTAGGTCTAGGTTGTTTTCTTATAACAAGGATCAATATTTGATAGTCTATCCAACATGATGTGGACCAGGTCTAGGCTATTTGTCCATAACATACATGCTCAGTCTAGGGTAGTGAAACCTGAGACCATCCACTAGGTGGGTTATCCCAAAAAAAGGTGGCAAATGAGAGAATCATATTAGCCTCCAATACCATATCAAAGTTATCCTCCTTATAACTTCAATAAGGCACCACAATGCTAAGTTATTATGAATGTCATGTTTGTAGGTTTTTTTGTTTTTGTTTAAGGGGGTCTTGTTTCATGTAATGTCTTCTTCTTAGGGAATGTGGTGCCTAATGTATCCAAGAGATAAAAAGTCAAGAATATCAAATTTCCATTTATTGAATGCCTCATTCACATCATGCCACTAAGGGAAATTGTACGCATAGAAATATTGCATTCTTGGAGGACATCAAACCCAATGACACTACCAAGAAAAGGAAACAACACAGTAAAGATAAAACCACACCAAGAAATATGCAAAATATCGAAAGATGTCATCGATATATGGCTCCACTTTAAAGCATTGCTAACACCATTGTTGTGAGCAACTACTTTAAAGTATCCAATTTTTTCTCCTTAGATATGAAATCTTTCCTCAGAAAACCATATGCCAAGTCATGTATTTCTAAAATAAAGCTACGTCATGAAACAAGAAGGAGGGGTTGCCTCCAAAATGCAATACTAAAGATAACTTAGTATGCAGCATGTGAGTCAACTTAGGGAATTTCATCCACATCCCAAGCTTGCTCTTATATATACGTGGAAGGTGGCCAAATATTCAAAAGAGAAAATCAACAAGTGATATATGAGGACAATGCTACCTAACCCTTTACCATAACTTAATGGAAGACAAGGGTGGGTCGAGATGATTGATGATATGTCGCTTCTTGCAAAAAGGAAATGATTTGCAATTAATGTAAAAATTTTAATAGTGAGTATGCTATGATCCTACAACTATTACATGGCAAGGAGCAATGCCTATTGTTATTGATTATAATGTGTAGACAAAGTATCAAGCTTATGCATATCTAATGAGATATTTCCACATGTAGTATCTATCAATTTAGGATGCACCAAAGTTAAAGCTGGCTTAGAAGGATCTTTTGTAAGAGTGTTGATATTGATTAAAGGCTTGTTTGTTTCTTTTGAAGGACAATAACCAATACCATTAGTTGTTTCTTGCATGTTAGGCTCTATAGGGATATATATAACTTTTTCTCTAGCACCACATCCTTTTCCACTATAACCAAGTTGTTTCATAAGCTCATAGCCTCTTCCATATAGTTTTTTATTTTCTTTTGGATTTGGTGGTTTCTAATAATCAACTTCATGAAATTTTATCATGTAATTTGTTTCTTCTAAAGTGGTTGAAGTGGATGCTTTCAAATTTTGTGTTGGCATTACCAATTTTTCATTTCCCTTGTCAAAATATTTTGTTATGATCTTGTATTCTCCCATGAATGTAGATGTGAAATCTAAAGAACTTAAGTCATCTTCCAATAACTTTGTGATTTCCTCAATATGCTTTTTTTTTTCTCTTGCATGGATTCCAATTTTGTAGTTGATTTCATGATGAGGGCCACAAAAATCACAATAGATACCAACATAGAAGATAAGAGACAAAAAATATGACTCACTTTCAATTATTTTTAGAAAATGAAATTATAGATTCAAAGTTTACATGCTATAGCCTCATGGGCTTGATTCATCACAACAAAATTCAACTTTGAAGAGAAAATCTACTATTCGGAGCCACAAGCTACACTATTAAAGTCATATTCTACAACCCCAACTTAACCCTTTTTATTTTCCCTAATAACTGCCCTAGAATGTTCTAGAAAGATCAAATTTCCCTTTTTGTTTTGGTGCCAAAATTCTCATCATTTGATTTCTGGCCTAGGAAGAATTTTTTATGAAATTCACTTTTTAGAGGACGAACTTCATAGGGCCATAAATTTTGGTCTAGGTGTCTAATTTTCTATTATTTCATATCATTAGAAATATATTGATGATCTCTACAACAAATGAACCACCATAGGTTAGTTTGGCCACTTTTTGACCTATTTTGGAGCCTCTGAACTTTTATAACTGAGTTTGAAGCTACATTGGAGAAATTTCTTGGGATGGAAACTTTAATTTCTCCCAAACCATGTAGGGTATTGAGGTGATTCTTTTGCAACTAGAAATTTTTTCAGCTTTGCTCCTTGGGGTAAATTTTCAAGTCCATACAAGCTTGTTTAGGCCAACTTACTAAAAATAGTAAGTGCACATTTCTCACTATTTTTTGACACCCAACTGTATTACACCCCTTAAGTTCCATCATGGGACTCAAAAAAACTAAAGAAAATAAAGAAAACAATTTTTTTGGGTGATGCAATATTTCCCTACATTGCTAGATTCTCTTGCATCAAACACCCAAGGTAATTTGAAAAGTGACCCTATCACTTCTCAGGAGTTAAAGGGAAACCAAGATGGTTAACCTCAACTTTAGATAACCATGATGAATCTTTAGCATGCCTTTCTCTCCATTTCACCAAGTACTCTGCATATTGCCTATTTCTTGTGCTTCTACCCACATGGCTATCCAAGATTTCTTCTATCTCTTCCTTCTCTGAAGTAGGTGTTGGAATTTTCAACGTTCATTTATCGGTCCCTCTTCTATATCCATTTCATGATACTCTGTCAAATCGACAATGTTGAACAAAGGAGAAATGTTTATTCCACTAGGAAACTCTACCTCATAAGCATTTCCTAAATCATACTTCTTGAGGATCTTGGATGGTCCAAAATTCTTCATCTTTAACTTGTTATATGTACCAACTAGAAACCTTTCCTTTCACAAATGAACCATGACTTCATCTCCTACCTAGAACTCCTTATACCTCTTTTTCTAATCTACCTGGGCCTTATATTGTGAGTTCATCTTATTGATATGTTTCTTCACCTCTTTGTGCAAATTCTTCAGGTGCTCAGCAAAATATTCACCCCTAGCACTACTCTTCTCCCCCTTATCTATCTTTCTCATTTTAGAAGTAGTTCTTCGACTACTCCCATATATAGTCTAGAATGGTGATTTACCAGTGCTTCGATTGACATAATTGTTGTAAGATAATTCTACCTATGGTATAATCAAATCCCATCCCTTTGGCTTATCTCCAACTAAGCATCTTAGCAGGTTGACCAAAGTCCTATTCACCACCTTTGTTTTTCCATCAATCTATTGATGGTGTGTAGAACTAAACTTCAAATCTATCTTCAACTTCTTCCATAATGTCCTCTAGAAATAACCAACAAATTTTGTATCTCTGTCTAAAACTATACTCTTTGATAGACCATGTAGTTTCACCACCTCTCTGAAAAACAACTCTACATCATGAACAACATCATTGGTCTTACAACATAGAATGAAATGTGCCATCTTTGAAAATCTATCCACCACCACAAATATGGAATCATGCCCTCTTTGTTTCCTTGGGAAGCCAAGAACAAAATCCATGCTAATATCCTCCCATGGCCTCTCAAGTATAGGTAATGGCTGATAAAATCCAGTATTCTAACTTGTTCCTTTCACCATCTGACATACTATACAACTTTGTACAAACTTCTTCACATCTTGTTGTAATTGTGACCAATAATAATTCTCACTGACAAGAGCAATGGTCTTATCTCATCCAAAATTTGCAACCAATTCCCCACTATGCTTCTCCTTGATTAGATTCTCTCTCATAGAACTCCTTGGAATGCACAATTGGCTTCCTTAAAAAAAATCCCATCTTGGATTAAGAAATCCAACTATCTTGTCCTATCCACTATAACAGGTTCCAAACAAGCCTTCGAAGCTTTTGCAAAGTATGGATCCTCTAGATACAAAATCTTGAGTTCATTGAACCCAACAACCTCTATATTCATCTCTATCAACAAATTTTTCCTCCAACTTAAGGAATCTACAACTCTATTTGACCTTCCACTCCTAGGCTTAAAAAAGAGAGTATAACTCTGCAAAAACTCAACCCATTTTAAGTGCATTTGATTCACCTTTCCTTGACTATTGAGATATTACAAAGCCTAGTGTTTATTATTTAAAACAAATTCCTTTGGAAATAAATAGTTTCTCCATTTCTTCAAAGCTTGAACTATAGCATAAAACTCTTGATCATAGACATAATATTTCTTCTTAGCATCATTGAACTTCTCACTAAAATAAGCAACATGCTTACCTTCTTGACTCAAAACAACTCCTATGGCAATGCCACTAGCATCAAAATCTACCTTAAAGACCTTATTGAAATCTGGAAGGGAAAAAATAGGTTGCTTTGTAACTTTCTTCTTCAACATATCAAAAATTTTGGCTGCTCTTGTAGTCCACTTGAACTCTTTTATATCCCCTCTCATCGTTTCAGTTAGAGGTGCACAAATACTATTGAAACTCTGAATAAACTTTCTGTAAAAACTTGCTAGACCATGAAATGATCATACCTCTATAACACTCCTTAGGGTAAGCCATTCAATGATAGCTCTCACCTTCTCTAGATCCATTTTAAGACCCTTTGCTAAGACAACAAATCCTAGATACACCAACTCCCTTTTCACAAAACTACATTTCTTCAAATTAATCAACTTATCCTCCCTTAGCTTCTCAAAAACTTTTCGGATATGCATTAGGTGCTCATCCAATTTCTTACTAAAAATCAAAATATCATCCAAATAAACAATAAAAAAAATTCCTAAAAATTCTTTTAATACTTCATTCATAATCTACATAAATGTTCTTGGTTCATTAGTTAGCCCAAAGGAATTACTAACCACTCATACAATCCCTCTTTGGTTTTAAAGGTTTTCTTATCTCCTTCTCTAATACGGATCTAGTGATATCCGCTCTTCAAATCTATCTTTGTGAAGTACCGAACTCTACTCAAACAATCCATAATGCCATCCATCCTTGGCAAGGGGAATCTATACTTGATGGTGATCTTGTTGATGGCTCCATAATCTATACACATCTATCATTCCCCATCCTTCTTTGGTGCTAGTATTGTAGGTACTACACATGGACTCAAACTCACTCTTATCAATCCCTTCTACAACAACTCTTGCACTTTTTTGTTCAACTCTTCACTCTCTACTGGAGTCATATAGTGAACTGCCTTATTCAACAAACTGGCTCCAGGAATCAAGTCCATCTGATGACTAATCTTACTTATGAGAGGAAAACCTTCAAGTACATTATCAAAAATAATATTTTGAAACTCTTTCAACAAATTAGAAATCTCTATAGGTACCTTAGTGGTGTCTTCTTTATCAACTCTAGGGATCAATGCAAAACACGTGCTCATGCTTCATACCTTTTAGGAACTTTCTTCCATCAACCAAAAAACTTATTACATTACCGCATACCTTTTCTTTTGCCTCTTTCAAGGGATTAAACTTATGATGAACTCCATCCTTTGTCAAAGAATAGGTGTTGGCATGTCCATCATGTATTGCTTGTTGATCAAACTGCCATGGTCTACATAACAACATGGTAATTTCCAATCTTGAAATTTACCAAACATTGTTCATTTACCAAGGCTTTATGGTCTTTTTGCAACCAAGCAATCTAGTATGGGTTAAAATTCCTTCTTCTCTCCAACCACAACTTAGTAACCATTTCTTATGAAACAAGGTTATCAATACTACCTCCATCAATAATAACATTGTAAACTTTACCTTCACACTTACATCTGGTGTGAAACAAATTCTTCCTTTGAGTTGGTTCCTTCTCCTCATTCAACAAGGCTCTTCTGGTAACAAGAACCTTTCCTCTTTCTGCATCCTTAAAATGTGAAGACTCAACATCTTCATAGACATGTGCAACTCGTGCATTACCCTCAGGTCTTCTATTTGTCCTTCCTTGATGTTGAGGACACTCATAGGCTCTATGTCCTTCTTCTTTGCACTAGAAACAGGTTCCACAAAAGCCTCCTCTTCTTAGTCCTCTTCTAGATCTTCCTCTTCCTCTTTGGTCTCCATTATTCTGATCATGAGGATGGTAGGTGTTATCTCCTTTTTGGTTCTGACTGCTTCTAGAGCCTTCACCCTTCTTTTGGTATTCATTTCAACCTCTATATGACCATCCATCGGTCTTTCCTCCATGAACTCCACCTTGTTGTTTGTTCTCAAACCTCTTGTTTAGTCATTCTTCAACCTTTAAAGAAAATGGACAAGCATCCTCAATAGTGGTCTTTCTCACTAGTGCCAATTCTTCCTATGTGCTTGGCCTCAAGCTCTACATCTTCTTGAGCATCTCTAATTTGTAATCAACTGGAATAAACTATTTCTTCAATTTTGAAACCATTTTGTCTGATCTAGGAATTTTATCTTTCCCTTGTCTTCTTCTTTCTAACAGGACCTCTTTCCAAAATATACTGGTGTGAACTTTCAATTTTGTCTTTGCAAACCTCACTCTATGAGGATTTTCAATCTCCTCAAACTCAAAAAATTCCTCCATGTCATTGATCCAATCAATCAATTCTTCAAGATTCAGATATCCACTAAAATTTTAAACCTCCATTTTAGGTCTCTTCCCAATGCTTGACATTGCCTTCAACAATCATCTTTCTCCAGGATCCATTGGATCCTGCTCTTCCTCTTCCATTTCCTCTTTCATTTCATTTTCACTATCATCTTTGTCTCATTGCACATCTCTTCTTCAAACCTCTTGTTGCAAGTTTTTTTATTTCCTTCTAAGGGTTATGATTTCATCTCTTGGTGGATCTCTTCCTCCATGATCCTGGTCTCTACCTCTACCACACTAAGAAATTCTTGGAGGAATCTTGAACTCAACCCACACTCACAAGTCCTATTGCAACTTCCTCACATTCAATGCTCTATTATAGGATTAGCAACTCCTCTAATACCACTTGATGGGGGCCTCTTGATGAGGGCCACACTACCCAATAATCACAACAATAGATACCAACACAAAAGACATGAGACAAAAAAAATGACTCAATTTCAATTATTTTTAGAAAATGAAATTATAGATTCAAAGTTTACATGCTACAGCCTCATGGGCTTGGTTCATTACAACAAAATTCAACTCTAAAAATAAAATCTACTATTCGGAGCCACAATATGCACTATCAGGGCCACCTTCTAAAACCCCCAATTAACCCTTTTCATTTTCCCCATTAATTTCCCTAGAATGTTCTAGAAAGATGAAATTTCCCCTTTTTTTTTTGGTGCCAAAAGTCTCGTTGTTTGATTTATAGCCTAGGAAGAATTTTTTATGAAATTCACTTTTTAGAGGACCAACTTCATGAGGCCATAACTTTTGATCTAGGTGTCTGATTTTCTATTATTGCATATCATTGGAAATCTCTCGATGAGCCCTACAACAGGTGATTTTTGACCTATTTCAAGGCCTCTAAAGTTTTATATCTTAATTTGAAGCTGCATTGGAGAAATTTCTCAAGATGAAAACTTTAATTTATCACAAACCATGTAGACAACTAAGGTGATTCTTTCATGACTGGAAATGTTTTTCAGCTCTACTCCTCGGGGTAAATTTTCATGTCCATGCGAGCCTATTTAGGTAGACTTACTAAAATACTAAGTGCCCTTTTTTGTTATTTTTTGATGCCTGACTGTCTTACACCCCTTAAGTTCCTTCATGGGACTCAAAACAACTAGAAAAATAAAGAAAATAATTTTTTTAGGTGATGCAAGATTTCCCTACACCACTAGATGCTCTTGCATCATTTCAATACTTCCAAATGATCTCATCCTTCTTTCTCAGCAATCAAACAATTTTTTAGGTTCAAGATCAACCTTGAGCATGCAATTTTTTTTTTTTGTAGACATACTTCATTTTATGATGAAGAGTAGAAGGAACCCCATTCATCACATCAATCTATGGTCTACCTAAAAGAATATTATATGAAAGATCATGAGGCATAACATGGACTAGAGTTTGCAAGGTAACCACTTTCCAACTCTAATAGGTAATATTATGACTCCAAGTGGTTGCTTTCCTATGTTATCAAACCCATGAACAGATAAAGAATTGGGGACAATGTTACTCTTATCCATATGAAGCTTTCCCAAAATGCTCACACTACATACATTAAGAGTAGAACCATTGTCAACAAGAGTTCTCTTTATCAAAATTTTATTAACATGAGCTATTATCATGAAAGCTTCATTTTCCTTTTGTACATCTAGTAGAGGTAACTCATCTTGATGGAAATTAATGTCTAAGTTGGCCAGAGTTATATATTGAATTTGGGCTACCACATAATTTTATTGCACATTAGAAGGGGTAGGAACTTGTAAAGAAATTTGAAGCATGTTATGATAAATAGGCGAGGCTTGAATAAGGTCCCATAAGGATATCTTAGCAGTGGTATTTTTAATTTGTTCAATAAGATCATACCCCTTCCCACTTTGTAAAGGAAAATAGGGAGCACTAGGCAAGATAGGGTTATGCTATGGGAGGGATGCTAGAGTTGGTTTTCTTGGTTTTGGATTGTTCCTAGTGTTATATGTATGAGCAATGGGATTGTAACTCAATTTTTGTGAAACATTATCATTATCAGGTTATCTTTTAGATGGTTCTAAGATAAGCTTTGGTTTTTTTTGAACCTGTGATTGTTGTGAGGGTGGATTAATGATAATTTTGGGCTCAAAAGAGTACTTCAAGGGATATCTAATGTGCATAACCTCAAAATAATTATCCTCATTTTCATGATCTCTTAGTGAATGAAAGTCTAATGTCACTTCATCATGTCCATCTAGGGAAACCATATCACTATTGTCAATGTTGTCATTTTCTTCCACCATGATATCTTCCCTAGTAGAAGAGATTTTAGGAGAGCTACAAACTAGATTTTCATGACATTCAATGATTGTTTCTTCTAAAATAACTTCATCACAAGTAGGAGACTCATAAATGATTAGATTGTCTTTCTTATCAAAGATGGTATCCTCTTGATCAATAATGATTTTCCTAGGGGAAGAGAGACAAATAGGACTCTCATAACTCTCATTGGTTTGATATTCTAACACCAAATATCTTCATCATAAATAGGAGGGATATTAGGAGAAGACGAAATTTGATTGTCATGATTGTTCACCATTATATTCTCTTTCACTAAAGCATTCTCATAAGGGGGAGAGTTAAACTTTTACTTTTCATGCTTAGAAAGATAAGATAATAACATTTTTCGACCAAAAATGAAAAGTACTTCTAACCATCCTATGCAATCCTTCAACAATGTAAACAATTTATATCCAAAGATGAAACGTACTTTTATCCAATTTATGCAAAGCTTCAAGACTGCAAATAATCTGTATCCAAAAATGAAAAACACTTTTTATCAAACTTATGCAAATCTTCATGAATGTAAACATTGTGTATGCAAAAGTATAAAGCACTTTTATCCATATTATGCAAAGTTTTAAAAATGTAAACATTTTCAAATTTGATGATTTTTTCTACTTGAATGGTTTTTGAATGCTTCAAAAATGACTACACTAAATGGATGATTTTGACCTAGGTGTATAAAATAGAGGTTCCTGAAACTTTAAATACTGATAATATAGGTTAATGACAAGCCTAGAAAGTACATAAAATCACCAAAAAGCTCAGAAAAGTTGGTTTTTATAGGCCTTCAAGGCCTCATTCGCCCAGTGGTGAATGGGTCTTGGTATGCTTTTTCAGGAAACTCTAAATCTAATATTGAAGCGTATGTACCATGAAAAATTTCTTCCCTAGCATTTGTAATAGGGACTCATTTGTCCTATGGCAAATGGGTCCTTGTACAACATTTTTTAAGATTGAAAAGTGCAGCTTTTGAGTTATTAGATGTGTTTTCTATTTCAAGTCTATAACAATCAGTTTTTTAATAGATTTTCCAAGTTTTAGGCTTCTAAATGCAATGTTGACTAAGGTTGAATGTTGAATAAGGTGAATAAATTTAATGTTCAATATGAATGTAACTAGATGAATGATGATTTCAATGTTACACTATCCAATTTCAAACTTAGATCTAATGCAATTTTTCTAATTTTTAGTGAATATAAGCAATGCAAACATGCAAATTTACCCTAAATGTAATGTTTACTAGCACAAAATGAAAGAACCTTAAATGCAATGCAAGTAATACAAATCTAATGCAAAAAATTGTAAACTAAGATCTAAGGTTTCAATGCACTCCAAATCAGAAAATAGGATGTTCAAAAGGTTGGGTTCACCAAAATGAAACATAGAAAAAGAGGTTCCCCCAAATAGGATCAACCAAATGGAGGAATCTAATTTTGCTTATAATTTTTCATTCAATTATGAGAGGTATAATGCATAAATAACAATAAAAAATCAAACCTAATTGTTACAACAACAATAAGGAAGGTTTTAAGATGTAGAAATGATGTGTACCTTGTTGAAAAGGTGTTGTTTCATGCCTCACTAAGGACTCATTCGCTCAGTGGTGAATGGGTCCCTTTTAGGGTTTTAGAAAATTGATTTCTAGGTTATGTTCTTCAATGTCTGCACTCCCAACTCCTAGGTGTTCAACTCAAGAATGTCAAAAATAAAATTTGTAGCTTAGTTTATGTGATCTTGCAACAAAGATGACAAATTTTGCAACTTTCCAATCTTGTCAAATTTGCAACTTGTATTCTCCACTTGATCTTCAATTTAAAACCTGCAATCACACATTAAGAGAGAAGAAAAAATATTCTTTGTTGCGAAATAGGGGTTTTCCTTGGTCAAACCTGCTTTAGGCAATTAAACCTTGTAATGAAATAATGCATAAAGGAAAGATTAATGAAAAAAAAAGTGTAACAAATAACCAATACTCAATTGAACCTTGGAATGCAAATCTAAAACTTAGCATAAAATGGCCTCAATGAGTGTAGATCTTGATCATGAACTTGGCATAAGAATAATGCTTTGAATATGCTTGATTGATCTTCAATGCTACATCAACACTTTACCTCAACTATATGCAAGACTTTGACATGATGATATGATCTATGATTACTAAAATAAAATCTTGACAATCTACCCTTAAATTCCTTTGAAAATGCTCTTAAATGCTCTATAATTTTCTTGTGAAAGTAATCTTGATTGCTTATGAAGATCTCGGATGAAACTACGTGAATTAGCATTATATTTGTACTTATCTTAAGATTTAATCTTGATATTCAAATAACACAATCTTACACTAGATCTAGGATTTAAAATCATTAAAATCCTACCAAGTTTAAGTTCAAAAATGGGTTTCCTAAGTGAAGGGCGACCCATTCACCATAGGGTGAATGGGTCCTAGCACCCATAACTATGACATATTTCGGGGAGGTAAAATTTTATGTAAAAAGGGGGTTGTAGGACTTAGGAAGGATCCATTCACTAGGTGGTGAATGGATCCCAAGTCACTAGCCTAGGACTCAAACCTTACCAAATTAAGTGTTTAAACATTATTAATGAGTGTCTAGATTTATACTTTAGAAAATGCAATAAATAAGGCTTGGATTTAAATTTAAGGTGTCGATTAAGCTCTAATTAACCTCAATCAATTAATAAAACCCTAGATTAGTGTGAAAGTGTAAAGAAACACTTTATTAAAAAGGTTCCTAGACTTAATGTGAATGTGTAAAACACATTACAACACTAAATCAAGACAACATTAGGTTCATTTATTATTAATTATTCCCAAATTGAGTAAGGAAAGGGGATACTTTTTTCATTACTACAACTTCCTTCTTGCACATTTTAAACTTCACTCTCGGATCTGTACTTATGAAAAATCTGAAAAATAAAATTGTTGTTTGGTGGTGGATGGGTGTTTTCCTTGGTCAAACCCCTAGTTTAGTAATTAAACCTTGATCAAAAGTACAAATCTAAAACATGAAAGTGTGTGTAAGCCCCAATATTAAGTGTGTGTACAAGATTACAAGGGCACAAATGCAAAGAAACTATACTCATGTATTAGAATAGTGCTCCTTGTTTTCCTATGCATAGTGGAAAGGAGTATTTTCTTGTTAAATATTGTTCCATGTATTATATGTGTGAGCAACAATATTATAACACGATTTCTACAAAAAATTGTTACTAGAAGTTTTCCTTATAAAATTCAAGATATATCCTATACTTAATGGTTTCTTTTTAGGTGGCTCTAAGATAAGCATGGGTTTATTTTGAACTTGAGGTTGATGTGAGGGTGGGTAAAGGATAAGTTGGGGTGGGATTACATTAACATCTCTTTGTTTTGGTTTATTATGACAAACCTTAGTGGATGAACCTTGTGAGATGAAATCATCAAGGGCTTCATCTAACATGTCAAATTCATCACTACCAAAGGGCTTGAGGGATACGTCAACTTAGAATAAGAGATCTGACATGATCAAATTTAACAATGATTTCTTGAAGGGCTTTATTAATGTGTTTTTTTTTGGTTTGATGTTTTCGGTTTATGTTTATGTTTTCTAATGATTGTAAAATATAAAATACTCTATGCAAGTGATGAAATGATGCTAAAAATAAAGGAAAAGTACAAAAATATAACACTATCTTCAAATGAAATAAATGTTTTCCAAAATATTGCAAGATCTAACTAAAGAGGCAATAACTTCAATTTATAAATAAACTGTTTTCAGGAGACCAGTGCTTAGATCTAAAAACAACAATAAAGAGGAAAATAGAGACTAAAATTCACCCACAAACTTGTCTTAAATGCTTGAATAGGGACTCATTCACCCATGGGAAAATGGGTCCTTGCTTGACAAGGTTTTTTAAAATTTAATTTTCAAGATTTGAGTTCATTTTATGTGATTTCTATATTTCCAATTGCAAATAGAGGGTTTTGTAACAAGTTTTTCTAGATTAGGGTGTCTAAATGCAAGTGTAAATAAGATCAAATGATGAAATATGTGATTATTTTTATAATGTAATTTGAATCAAAATATGAACTTAATGATTAAATAATGATCTTGATGCAAGTACAATGTAAAATGAATGTAGATCTAATGCAACTTTTCAATTTTTTTGTGAATAAAGTGATGTAAACATGAAAATTTAACCCTTAAATACAATATTCACTAATGCAAGTTTAAAGAACCATAAATTTAGTGCAACTAATGCAAACCTAATGCAAACTAGGGAAAAATGTAGATCTAGGGTTGGAATAGACTCCAATTTTTAGAATTTTGTTGTATAATGTCAAGTTCACCAAAATGGAAAGGTAAGTCAAGAGGGTGATAATAGGCACTATCTTCCTAATTCCATTAGGAAATGAGATCCACACAAAGAGTTGAATAACAACCCTTAGGTGAATCAACTCAATGTGAGAATATTCAAATTTCCTTATCCTGGAGAATGAGGGTCAAGGTCAAATAACACTTTTTGGAGAAAAAATAAAACTATAAAATCAACTCAAAAATGAAAGCTAACACTTGGATCTTGTAGATTAAGCATAATACTGATAGAAACAATAAAGATCTAGAAAATTGGAGAAGGTCTGAAGGTTGTGCACCTATCACAAAACGTTGCTTCTACAAGCCTATCAAGGACTCATTCACCCATGGTTGAATGGGTCTAGATCTCACTTATAAGAAAGTATGAAATTGGGATTTTGGTCCTCTATCAACACTTCCTTCTTTCACTTTTGAAACTTCACTCTTGGATCTATACTTGTGACAAATTTGCAAAAAAAAATTATTTTTTGGTGGTGGATGGGGGTTTTCCTTAGTCAAAACCCTAGTTTTTTAATTAAACCTTCATCAAAAGTATATATCTAAAGCATGAAAGTGTGTGTAAGACCTAATATTAAGTGGTTCTAAGATTACATGAGCTCAAATAAAAATAAACCCTACTCAAATGTGTTAGAATAGGATTCATACATGAAACATTGAATAATGATTAAGACCTACTTTGGGTGATATAAAATTGCCCTAATAGATAGAAAATCTGAATATACCTTCCCTTAGGTAGAAATTAGAATGATAATAGAAGATGGAATCACTTAGGAAACAAGTCATTAGGCTTGGTTGAATGGCTTGGTGCATCTCCCAAAGCCTAGAATCTATCATGATACTCCATAGGCATTTATCATAAATCCTTGGAAATGCTTGATCTTGTTGACAAAATGAGCTTGAAGACCTACAAAAACAAATAGAATGTTTCTCCAAGAATTCAGCTTTGAATGCTTTATTGACTTCTCCTTGCTCTTGAGTCTAAATCCTTGTTCAATCTCATGTGAATCTCTCTCTTGTCTAGTGAAAATGATTAGAAGACTTAGCTTTACAGGCTTTCTTTTTGATTTATCATTTACTAGATTCCAAAATTTGACACTTAGAATTTGATTTTAGGGCCTGAGTATGTGCAAGATCATGATGGGCCAAAAAGTGGCAATATTATGGGTATTTGTAAGGTATGTGGCTGATGACTTTTTTTTACCAAAAATTGATGAAACGAAAAGGGTTTTTAGAGGAGATTCTCATCTTTCCACTAATATAAATTATGATTTAATTTGAATTTAATGAATAATTATTATTCATTTTCTATTAGAATTACAACTAAAGTCCTGATCGATAGGCTAAATGAAAAACATCTATAACTTTCAAACGATATCACATTTTTTGAATTCGAAACATGCATCACATTCTATACTTCACATACTATAGGATTAAAAAAAGAAAAAATAAATTTCATGAAGTTTTGACCAAGTTAAGGTGATCAGACATATGAGTTTTTATATTTTTTAAAAGTTGTAATAAAAAAATCATAATTAATTATTTACTTGGAAAATAATTACAAAAATATGCATCACATCTAGACATGAGTCCTCTACTTATATATAAAATCTTATACAAAATATTATCATTTTATTATGGTTAGGGTGGTCAGACAGACACGTACTTCTTATTTTTTCCCTAAAATTTAAGTACTACTGCATTGAAATTTCAAATTTTCACCAAATAGATTTTATTTATTTTTAAATAAACCTAGTATTTTAGAAACTACATTAAATTTTCTATAGATTCTATTCTCACATATTTTTGAAATAATATACATAACTTACTCAAATTTTTACATCAAGTTTCCTAACACTGATTTTTCTAAATTTTTTGCCACTTAAGGGCTTGTTTTTTCCATGATGATCCTACACATACCCACCTTGAAATGTCACCAAAAACATGTTTTAATTTGACTTTATGAGTGTATGTGTAGGATCATCATGGAAAAAATAGGCCCTTATGTGGCAAAAAATTCAAAAAGATTAGAGTTAAGAAACTTGATGTAAAAAATTGAATAAGTTGTCTATATTATTTCAAAAATATGTAAGAATATAATCTGTGGAAAATTGAATGTAGTTTCTAAACTACTAGGTTTATTTTTTAAAAAAATATTTGGTGAAAATTTGGAATTTTAATGCAATAGTACTTAAATTTCGGGGGAAAAATAAGAAGTAGGTTTTTGTCTAACTACCCTAACCACAATAAAATGATAATATTAGTTATAAGATTTTAGATATAAGTAGAGGATTCATGTCCTGATTTGATGCATATTTTTTTGTAAGTTTTTTCCAAGTAAATACTTAATTATGAATTTTTTATTACAAATTTAAAAAAATATATAAAAACTCGTATATCTGACGACCTTAACTTGGTCAAAACTTCATGAAATTCAACTTTTTTTAATCCTATAGTATGCAAAGCATAAAATGTGACACATGTTTCAAATTCAAAAAATGTGATACCGTTGATGGCTATAGATGCTTTTCAATCACCCTATCAATCGGGACTTTAATCATAATTCAAATAGAAAATGAATAATAATTATTTATTAAATTTGAAGTAAAGCATAATTTATATTGGTGGAAAGCTAAGAATCTCCTTTAAAAACCCTTTTCATTTCATCAATTTTGGATAAAAAAATGTCAGCAGCCACATACCCATCATATCACCACTTTTTGGCCCATCACGATCCTGCACATACCCACGAACTTAAAGGGGACCCATTTGCCCATGGGAAAATGGGTCCTAACCTAAAAGTTTATGATCTAAGTATTGTTGGGCTATATGATCGAGAAATAATTAAAATAGGCCTTGGGATGCATAATAAAGGGTATTAGGGTCCCATTAATGAGGTTTAAAAATGCATAAATGCAAGGTCACTAAAGTAGGTCCAAACTAAGTGTGAAATTGTACTTTCACTTAGAAAAGGAGTATAATTTTCTACACTAGAATTAGATCTTATTTATTTTGATTTTTTTGGCCCTGTAGATGTTCCTTCAATTGGAAAATACATATATTATGTTTCATTTATTGATGATTTTAGTAGACTTGTACATAAGTATATTCTTGGAAGAGTAAATCTAAAGTTTTTAGTACATTTAAAGAATTTAAGGCAATGGTTGAGTTGTAGACTAGAAATTATAAAATAAAATGTTTGAATACTAATAATGGGAGTGACTTTTTCTCTAATGATTTTTATAGATTCTATAAAGATAATGGTATTCATAGACAAAATATAACTTCATATTCCCCACAATTGAATGGAGTTGTAGAAATAATGAACAAGACACTAATGGAGAAGGATAGGAGTATGTTGAATGGTGTTGGTCTAGAAAAAAGGTTTTGGGATGAAGTTGTTGCCACTACTTGTTACCTAATTAATAGGTCTCCTACATCAACTCTTGTTGATAAGATACCTATAGAGGCATGGTCAAGTAACAATCCTTCATTAAGAAAATTTATAGTTTTTGTATGTGAGGCATATGCACATGCACTAAAGGAGAAGCAAAAAAAGTTGGAGAATAAGGTTGTGAAATGTATCTTCATTGAATACAATTTTGGTGTGAAAGGATACAAGCTTTGGGATCCTATTGCATAGAAGGTAATATATAGTAGAAGTGTTAATTTTAGAGAAAATAAGCCTTCTTATGCTACATTGCAGCCAAGACAAAGTAAACATGAATATGTGATTCAATTTATATCTACACCTGAGAAAGTTGAATCAAGGCCCATGGATAGACAAGAAGTTGAGGATAAATCATCTAGCTTTGACTCTTCAGAAGTGGAGGAAGAATCTCCAAAATAGCTTGTTCATAGTTCTATAAGGCATAGACAACCACCTGAAAGGTATTCACCTTATGAATGAACATATATTTTTTCTTTGAATACTAACATGGATGAACTCAAATTTGTAGAAGAGGCATTGGGTATGAATGATGCAGAATATTGGAATATTTCTATTGATGAAGAAATGACATCTTTCAAAGAGAATGATACATTGGATCTTGTACCATTTCCTGAAGGAAAAAAAACCTATTAGTTGCAAATGGTTGTTCAAAAAAAATATTGGTTCAAATAGATGTATTGAGAAATATAAAGAAAGGTTGGTTGCGAAAGGTTACTCTCAAGTTAAGGGTGTTTATTATGGTGATATATTTTCTCATATAACAAAAATGGAATCCATTATATTTTTTCTTTATATTGTTGCTCCTTATAATTTAGAGGTTGAGAAAATAGATGTGAAAAATACTTTCATTCATGGTGACTTGGAGGAGGATATTTATATGATAGCCATCTGAGCACTATGTGATGAAAGGTCAAAGTAAATTGATACAAATTGAAGAAATATTTGTATAGCTTAAAACAAATCCCTAGGATGTGGTACAAAAAAATTGATAAATATATGTTGAGTTTGGGATTTGAGCATTCTAAATCAGATCATCATTGTGCTTATTATAGAATTGATGGTGATTATTTCCTGTTTATTACATTATATGTTGATGATATGTTATTTATTGGCAAAGGGAAATGTATGATTTTAGAACTGGAATTTCAACATATAGCTAAATTTGAAATGAACGATCTTGGTGTGGCTAGACATATTCTTGGGATGGAAATTAGAAGAGATGGAGTGAACATAAAGCTATGGCTTGGCCAAAGTAATTATCCTTACTCAATTTTACAGAGGTTTAACATGCAAGATTGTAGACCATTGTGTGTTCCTTTTTCAGCTAGAATCAAATTATCTATTTCAAATTGTCCAACATCCCCATCAAAGACGTGAGAGGTGAGTAGAGTGACTTACTAGAGTGTATTTGGAAGTTTGATGTATATTATGGTTTGTACTAGACTAGACATTTCCTAAGCAATCAAAGTTCTTTCAAAATATATGTCTAATCATGGTAGAGTTCATTGGGATGTAGTTAAAAGAGTATTTAGATATTATACACTACGACAAAGTATTTCTTGTGTTATCATAGTAATTTGATTGAAGATGATATTTCCCTTCATATTCATGGTTATGTGTGTATGGATGCTAAGGTAGCAGAACAACTTCCTACACTAATCTTGAGAGGAGGATAATGCAACGATTTTGCAGATCTTTAATAGTTACAAAAATTGAAAAAATAGCCATAAATATCATGCATACCACAAACATAGTGATTTACATGGGGAAAACCCTTTTGGGAGAAAAACCCCACACTCCAAAAGCTACACAATATATTATTCAAAAATCACAAAGATTACAATATACTTGTAGCACAAGCTTCTCACAACAATATCTCCAACCAGAGATCCAGAGGCAACACAACCACTATTAAACTCTTAGAATACATCACAACACACAATCATAATACAATGCCCTTATAAAATAGGGTTTCCTACTAGTCAAGCTAATAAAATATCAATCGTCAAATATGAGACCTAATGATGAATGGTATAGATTTATAATAATAAAATATAAATAAAATTTAGGTTTTGGGGATGCTACCCCCAAAACCTTATCCAGGGGGATGATCCCCATGAACCCCTCATGGTGGGAGACCCCTACACCCCCCATCATCATTAGATGAATAGTACCTTATGTATCAATAGTAACTTATGTAATTAAAAGGTTGAGACACATTTTCCCAAGAAATATCCTACTTATAGATCACCTTGAAAATACAATGAGAGGGTGTATAAACATCATCTCTTAATTACTGGGGGTCAAAAAGACCATTGAGTTTGAACACCATCTAAACTTCTCTATGCTCACAAGCTTAGTTAAAGAATCAACAACATTCATCAAAGTCTCTACCTTAACCAACTTCACCCTACCATGTTTGACTATGTCTCTAACAAAATGATATTGTACATAAATGTACTTGGTCTTGGCATGAAATGTTGGGTTCTTATCTAGACATATCGTACTCTGACTATCATAATAAATTTTTAGTGCATCCTATTTTTTCCAATATCTTAACACAATCTCTTAAGCCAAATAGCTTCTTTATAAACATGAGTAGGTGCCATATACTCTACTTCAGTAGTGGAAAAAGCAACCACAACTATCACTTACTCATCCAACTAATTGCACTACCAAATAAAGTAAACACATAAGCACTGGAGGAACATCTACTATCAACATCACATGTCCATTGTGAATCCACCTAACCATGAATATCAAGGGAAATATCATCTTCAATCATATTACTATGATAGCACAAGGAATAATATGAGGTACCACATAAAATATTTGAAGACTCTTTTAACTACATCCCAATGAACTCTACCAAGATTAGACATATATCTTGAAAGAACTCCCATTGCTTGGCCAATGTCTAGTCTTGTATAAATTATAGCATACATCATGATTGGGATCAAAGTGTTCCAATAATTTTACCACTTGTTTTCCTTTTTCCTTCATATTTCCTACCATCTTGTCATTATTTGTCACATGAAGTATAATATTTGATGAAATGTAATAGGAAAATATAATGATTAAGAAAGTGCCAATGATGATTGAAACGCTAACTAATTTATGGTTGAATTGGTAGGAAGTAATCAAAAAATGTTAGAGATGGTTGGGGATATGGATGAGGAGTGATGAGCTATTTTTGTTTATACTTGTTTTTAGGAGAATGCTTGATAAAAATTGTTTTATATTTCTAGCTAGTGTCCAAATGTTAGTTTTTATAAGAATCCTATGTTTTGTTTTTTTATCAAACTTAATGGTTTGTTGGTTTTAGGCCATGAACTAACCATGTGAACTTATCAGTGCTTTCTCTAGTATAAATATGTATCAGCCTAAAGACTTCAGATATAGATGATAATATACTATTGTACTGTTGTTTAAAAATCATTTGAAATTTGTTGTATGCATGTATAATCGAATTTGAATTAGAAGATCACATTAATACTTCTATCATCAATCAGCCAAGGAGTCAAGGCCCACTCCTCATGTCAATTGATGATCCGTTTGTAGTTTTTAGTTTGGTAATTTAATGTGTGATTTGATTTCAAGTTTATTTCCTTTCTAAGTATAAGTTAATTATCTATGATCTCGAGCGTGGAATTTACTTTTTTGTATGTCGAGTTGACTATTTAGAATTATGATTGGTTTCTTTATATATTTATGTATTTATTATTCATTCAGGAATTAAAGATATGGTTTGTGTAGATTGGAATTCATCTTTGATAGCATTTTTATCTCTTAGAAATGCACCCTTACTAAGTTACAAAACTTATTTTTCTAGAAAAACATGGAAACACTCCTACTAGGCTGTGGGTAACCTAATGATTGGAGTGAATCTTCGGATGAGCCTGACTCCTAGTTTGTATATCACCTAAAAATACCAAATTTATGAGGAAAAGGGAGAAGGATAACTTAAATTGAATAAAACTGAAAGCAAAGACAAAACATAAAGTGATACACCAAACTGAAAGGGAGACAATGAAATTCAAAACTCTACAATTGGCTCTAATTTGATAGAAATTCATTTTTCACAACATGTTACAACATGTTTATGCATAAATATTTCACTGAAAGGTCAAATACTATGACTCACAAAAGGAAGATAATCTTCATAATTAGCAAGAAATTTTCATTTAATAGTCACAATCAATAACCTATATAAAACATACTAATTACAAAAAAGGTATAGTGCATGGGAAAAATTTGTAAGGAAATTAAAATAACTTCACATACAACTTTATCAATCATTTTACATACATGAAACTGCAAGAACAAATAGGCAAGGAATTCATCACTAGAAATAAGCAAGGTAATATCTGCATTCAATATCTACAAAGTGATTTACAAAAGCTTGCAAAAATCCTGACAAAGGACTTCCCAAAAATCACTAAGTCTCAATCTACATTAAGAAGAACTAATTACAAAAAATTCATTCAAGTGACTTTATCCAACTCCCAACCAAACTCCAACAAAATAGCACCTAGAAGCTTCTTAGGTCGGATGCACCAATAAAGCCAAAAATCTAGCATGTAAATTATCCATTCCAAAAGGATTCCACAATGTAGAAAAAGTCAAGTCATGACTAAGTCTACCATAAAAACATCCAAAAAAAACTCCAAGATGCTCTCCAAAGCTCATAAATGAGTCAAAAATAGCTCCTAAATCTTGTCCATGTGTTTGCAAACTGAATCCAACCTCCCTAGATGCTTGGCATGGAATAAATACAAACATATCTTTATTTTACACATGTTGAAAACCTCCATCATTTCTTTTTGAACTATCATTAACTATAGCAATTTTATTTTTGCATTCACAAATAACTTATATTAAAGTGATTTATATTTCTACCATTTTAATATAGTTTTACAAATTTGAATTTAAATCTAAAATATTTTTTTTTGATAAAACCAAAGTTAAAAGCTAACCTTGACTTAGTTTTTATGGAACATCTTAAAATATCATTCAAAATATTCTTAAGGTATAAAAGATACGCCATGACATAACCCTCATATTAATAAATTGTTTCAGAAGCTTAAAAGGAAAAATCCTTTTGACTCTATTAAACTCCATTTAGGGTTTCCAAACCCTAAACCAAAATCTATAGGCAACATTTACTCATTTCATCTCTTTTTTCTCCTCTGCTACTTCTGAAGGTGCAAGTCCCATGAGTAACCTAGTGTTTTGGAGTCTAGAACTTGTAAATATCTTTCTTTTTTTTATGATTCCTTTTGAGGGATTCTCTATAATGGTTCTTGGTAAGCTATCCTCTTTTCCATTCTAGACGTTTGGATGTGTGTCAAGGGCTTTTTTTAGTCTTTACACTCGTGGGATTATTATATTTCTAATGCATTTTCTTGTTTTCTCCTCTAAGGCAACCACTAGAGAATCTTCAAGGCTCATTTTTGAAGGCTTTGAAGGTTACTTTCTTTAAGAAGAAAAGTAATTTCTCCATTACTTTGAATTTTTGTATTTTTCTTTCCTTTTGTCTATAAAATTTCTTGTTTTGAGCTCTAGAGTGAAAAACAATGATGAATGTTTCCACTTTTTGTATGTGTTTCATTTTTTGAAGGGTAGGCCATGAGTCCTATAGTTGATTCTTCTCTGTATTTTGAATTTCCATACTGCACAGGTCATGACTTTTCTATTCTGGGTTTATATTCTTTTGGTCAAATTGAATTTGCTTCATTTAGCAAACAAAACCTAGAAAATGTCAAAGGGTTTTGAAAACTTTTGATTCCAAGCCATGGGCTTGACATATTGTATTTATTTTGTTGGTAAAAACTGAACTCCTTTCTCTTTTACAAGGGAAATAACCTTGTTTGTAGAAGTTTTGAAAGAAAACTATGAAGAGGTCGCAGCCTGTCAATTGCATTTTAGGTTTTCTCTATTTCCAATGTGTTGCTCCTCTGTGAAGTCCTCATGCTGCAAATAGATGAGTCCTTATTGTTTTCACTATGTCATGATGCTGAGAAAGAGACTGCACACTATTTGTTGATAGTGCTTATGAACTTTGAGGCAAAAGATGACTAAGATTGTGATTGTATTTTGTCATGAAGCTGCTTTGATTGATCTAAGATAAGGTTGTGAGTCTTGTATGGGCTACTATCTCAAACACCTTTGTGATTACTAGCTGCTAAAATGCTTTAGATTGCCCCAGATTGTAATATAATTGTCTATGTTCCTTGAACCTTGTGAGCAAAGATTTGGGACTGTCTTTTTATTCATTGACTACTCTTTATATCTTCATGATCATTGGCTCGAGGTGTTTGACTTATAGAGGCTCTTGCACTAATACTTAATCATTTCCCTTTGTTGCTAACATTGTGATGGTATTAGTCATCTTGAATATTGACAGTGATAGTTTCTTCTACCATTTGATATTCAACAATGTGTACCTTTCATCATATAACAAAAGGCTCAGCAAATGATATAATTGTTCTACAATGAAATACTACATGCACTTAGAGTATACATAAGGCTTCACATATATATTGTGATGATGCAATCATCTCCTTTATATGAAGTTGTTTTCTATAAATTCTACAAAACACAATATAGATTTCATGATATTCACATTGCTTATTCCAATTGTTATGAGTTGGGCTCAACCCTTGAGTGAGCCACATTTTTCACCACTCATGTTGTAAACAGATGAAATAGTAACAAAATTTGACCTATATCTGCACATGAAGCAAACAAGTCAAAAAAGAAGAAGCATATTTTGGATGCTTTTGATGACTTCAATGGTTTTCTTAGACACCTAAAGCATACATTGTTTATATAATGCATTTGGAGATCAATTTATACATGCATAGGTCTATGTTCATGTAAGGTTTGAGACTTTTCATTGCTTAGAGCATTGCTCTAACATCATTGTTATTTCTAGATGTAGGAACTAGGAGCAATATGGAGCTAGGAGGGACACAAGCAACTTAGGGTAACAACAATGCAAGACAACACACCATGAACCAGTCATTCTCAAGCAATGACTGGTCTCTCTCCTTATATGCACATATACATTTATTTACTTATTCATGTATATACTTTTCTTCAATTACACTAAATAAGTTAAGTCTCATGGATTGTGTGAGACAAATATGCACTTTTGTATCAATAAAGATTACTTTTTAGAAATATTTGTGTAAATATTTTCTATGTTACATGCACTTGTATAAATGCAATGATCTGTTACTATAATCTTATAATCTTTCTAATTTTTCTATTTATACAATTGAATGTAATATAGGAAAGATTAATAAAAAATGTACCTCTCTCTTAGTTTCTAAACAAAAAAACTTAGCCTAATTGAGCAAGTAGTGAAATTAGGTAACAAGCATATTTCCTCGATGGTACACTTTATTATTTTTCTATTCTACTTTCTATTACAATTCATGTTACTATAATTCCTATCATAGTTTCTAGCAGTCTCCATGTCTTAGTTTCTGCTAGTAAGCAAGGATAGTAGAATCAAACTTAATTTAGAATTAAAGGTCTATTGTGCAATCCTAGAACACTAGTTTTAATAACATTAAATGAGAATTTAAGAAGTGTGTGTTCGATTAAAGATAGGATTTTATTCATTTGCAAAGTTTTCTTTAATCTTATAGTAAAAGGTATGAATTTAATTCAATTTTTAGATGCTTCCACCCCCCTTAGTTAATTAGTTTTGGCCCTTAGATTTCCACAACACCATTCACAAGCTTACACCACTGAATTGACATTGAGGAGTAAATTGCTCAAAAATTCCAAGGATTGACCTGAGTTCAAACCAAGATAGAATAAGAAGGATAGTTTTACTTATAATATCAACCAAAATTTAATACAACCATCTTGGCACCATTGTTGGGGAATGGTGTTAAAGGCCTTTTAGCTTAGTGAACTAAGTTAGGAGCATTGCACTAAGGAGAAATTCTACATGACAGTTGACCTTGTTTGGATAAATACCCTTAGTTTTCTTTGTTGTAAGTAATATAGGTGCATGAATCATAGTAGGGATAGTAGAGGGATATTTATTAAAAAGGGTAAGGGGAGTAATACATAGCTAGATTTTTTATTTATTTAAAAAATTCATTAATTAAGAGAGACATCTCGCAACAAGAAAAATTGAAAGCTAAATTGCAACAATTGGAGTTACTCAAACTTGATATTGAGAAGTGTATTATTGAGACTACCATTGTTGAGACACCTACAGGTACCCGTTCAAAGTATTTTGAAATATTACGAAGAAAGGTTGAAAAATTATTTTAGAAATATTTCACTCATTGGGCATTAGATGTCATGGTTGACCCCAATAACAACAATAACATTAATGACAACAACAACAACAATAATAGGGCATTGGTCAACAATAATATGGTTACCTTTGAGTTTCCAATCACACATCCCAAACAAGATGCCCCTATGAATAACATTCCTCATTCTCCTTTACCTATTTTTTGTGGTATTTCTATTGAGGATACTGACATGTTCTTGTTTGAGTCTGATGTGTTGTACCATAGCCATGATTATGAAAGTGATGCACAAAAGATCAAATTGTTCCTATCCACATTAAAAGATGCAACCTTGTGTTGGTTCATGAACCTCAGGAATATTAGAACATGGGAAGTCATGAAGGAATTCTTTTTAACCAAGTACCAAGAGTATTGTAAAATGGAGGTTTGGGCCGAAATCTTCCACATGACATAGAAAGAAGACGAGTTCGTGGAGGATTACCTTGAACAATTCATGTTCAATTTTCAATGATTACCACAATAGGGGCTAAATCTTGATGTTGTTAAAATGTTATTTCTTAGAAGAATAGGAGATGATACTATGGAAGCATTAAATTTAATAGGTAAAGAGAACATTTCTAAAATAGACTTTGACTATATTTGTGATATTTTCAAGAATTTTTCAAGGTCTCAGTGATTAAGAAGGAACTAACCAAGTAAGTTGAATCCTATAGAAGCCACAACAGGTATCACAAAGTGTGAGATAGGTAATCTACTTGAAGACCTTAAGACCGATTTATTATGTCATATGGGAAAATAGATAGATATATTGTACACATGAAGAAAATAGGAGGTTGAAAAACCCTTAACTTTTTTTTTTCATGTTTGTTAAAAAAGGTATAATGGTGAAGAGTGCCCATATGATAGAACAAAGATATCTTCTTTTGAAGAAGCCAGTAGGGAAACTATGATAAAACCTCTTCCTGTAGGTATAAAAGAGGTAGAGTACATAGATGAACTAGTTTACGTCATGGCCTAATGAATATCTTGGCAACCACGAGAAATGCACCCTGTTGATTATCAAACTGCACCTCAAATTCCTTTTCAATAGAATTCCTTCCCAAATCAAACTAGATGGTATGGAGGTTAGCAACAACCTCCTTACTACCCCCAATAGTCACAACAATAATCATCTACTCCACAATCATGGAAAGCATGGTGAGCAGCACCACTACCTTACCCACAATATTAGTCATTCCCTCCATATCCACCACCTCCAACAATAAACCCACATCAACAATCCCAACAACTCTTTCCACTTGTCCCATCATCTAATCAACCCTCTAGTCCAAACTAACCTCCAAAACCAATGCCAATGCCTGTACAACCAACACCCAATCCAAACAATAAGGTGGCCCAATCAATTTACAATAATGAAGTGACATGATTCTTGAATTATCCTATCAACCCACTGGAAATTGATGTATGCCTAAGTTAGGTGAAGAACCTTCAAGGGCCAACAATTATGGAAGTTGAAGACCATCTAGTTGAGCTAGAAGAAGAGAAACCAAAGCCTCCATTTCCATATAGGTTGCAAGAGCAACCAAAAAAGTAGGAAACATCTCAACCTGATTTTGATTTTATGAATGAATTAGCAAATGTTAACATCAAAATTCCTTTATTGCAGGCTATTTGAGATATTCTAGTGTACACTAAAGCACTCAAAGAACTCTATGGGAGGAAGCAACAAAAGAAGTAGGACCCTAAGACTGTCCAAGTCATTAGACAACTCATAGATTTGATGCTAGGGAGAATCTATGTTCCTAAATATGTAGATCCAAGAAGTATGATGATTAAGGTATGTATTGGTGATGTAACCATTCCAAGTACACTTGTGGATTTAGAAGTAGTTATAAATGTAATGAATAATGAGACCAAGGAGAGGTTGGACCTTCAAGGACTCAAACCTACTCCAACAATCTTATAAATGGTTGATCGCTCCCTTGTAAAACTAGAAGGTATGATAGAAGATATCATTATTTATATTGAGTCTTGGGAGAACCCAAAAAATTTCATGATTTTGCAACCAAAGATTAAGCTGGAGGGATACCCCTTAATTTTAGGAAAACCTTGGTTAGTTGCTACTAATGTTTTCATTAATTGCAGGTTTATAAATGTGGTGATTTCAAATGGGGAGCAAATGAAGCAGTTGACATTGTAACCTCCAACTCAACCATTGATGGAAACGAAGGATCCTTTATGGATTGATAGTGACTTAGAAGAGTATTTACCTATTTTGACAATAGATCAAAGTAGGTCATTTGAAGATAATTTTGAAGACACTATTATTAATCATTTCTTGCAAAATGGTTATTTAGTTGATAATTTTATTGAGAGAATGATTTTTCCTATAGGCATAAGTGATAATTGCCTATTTGGAATTTTTTTGTTGGTTGGTAGTTCACATTTTGTTCAACATTATATTACTTTGCATCAATTATAACCACATGCTTGTATATACAGTCCATTTTTCATTTCTAGAAATACTAACCCATTTTCATCTAATTCAAAACTACTTGTTGTAGATACCCCTGTATAGTCCCAAGTTACATAAATCCTACCTAATAAAATGCTTAACATCAATCCTATTTTGAATGCCTCCCAATTAAAAGAACTGATTGAGTTGTTGTGTGCCTACAAAGGAGATTTTTCTTGGGATTATCAAGACATGAGAGGCATTCATCCCGCTACCTTTACACACCATATCTACATAGAAGAAAGGAGTAGACCTACATGTGACAACCCCAGAGAAGGATAAACCTAGCCCTATGGGAAATAGTTAAGGACGAACTTCAAAAGTTGCTTAATGTAGGATTTATCTATCCCATATTAGATAGGTAATGGGTGTCCCCACTTGTGGTAGTACTTAAAAAAGAATAGAAAATGGAGAATATGTGTCGATTATAGAGCCCTTAACAAGGCCACTAAGAAAGTCCATTTCCCACTTCCTTTCATTGACCAAGTCCTAGAAACTTTAGTTGGGAAGAAGTTCCTTTCCTTTCTCGATGGATTTAATGGGTATAACCAAATTTATATTTCCCTAGAAGACCAAGATAAAACTACTTTTACTTGCCCATGGGGAACATTTTCCTACAACATCTTTCCTTTCGGATTGTGGAATGCACCCACTACTTTCCAATGAGTTGTTCTAGGTATTTTTGTTGATTTAATTCATGGCTGTGTAGAAGTGTATATCAATGACTTTACTATTTATGATAACACATATGATGAGGCTTAGGAAAATATTAAAAAAGTGCTTAAATGATTTATTGAGACTAATATTTCTTTATGTCATGAAAAATGCCATATCTTAATGACTGAAGGAATTGTTTTGGGTCACTATATTTCTCAAAAAGGAATTGAGGTGTATCCAAAAATGATATAGATTATTCAATACTTGCATGTGCCTGCTTGTCTAAAGGATGTGTGTAGCTTCCTGAGACATGTTGGTTATTAGAAGTGGTTTATTCAAAATATTAGTAGGATTGCCTCACCCATTTTTGTGTTGCTAGGGAAAGATGCAGACTTCTCATGGACACCTGAGTGCTATAATGCCCTTGAAGAAATTAAAGGTAAGCTGATAACTAAACCTTTGCTACGAGGACCCAATTGGGAACTACAATTCTATATACATACCGATGCATCAGATAATTCTATGGGATTCATCCTCAAACAAAAGGAAGACACTCTTTTACTCTATTTACTAGATCGGTAAGAGTTTTATTGGTGTTGAGGTAAACTATACTATCATTGAAAAAGAGTTCTTGGCTGTAGTTTATGCAATATATAAATTTAACCACTATATCAATAGATAAATTTTTTTTCTACATACAGATCATTCTGCCATTAGATTTTTGCTGAAGAAACCTATTGTTAAAGGATGAGTGATTTAGTGGTTGATTCTTTTGTAGGAGTTTGATATTACCATCCTTGACAAACTAGGGTGAAGAATGTAGTGGTTGATTTTCTCTCTAAGTTTTAGTGTGAAGATGAACCAATTCCAGTCAATGATACATTTCTAGATGAGTATCTTTTTTCTATATCAGTAAAAATTCCATGGTACGCTGACCTAGAAAATTATTTAGTTACTTGTAGATTCCCACCTCATTTCTCTCCGAGGGAACACTGAAAGCTAGTTGGACTTATTAGTGATTACATGTGGATTAATGGAATGCTCTTCCAATGAAGTCTTGATAATATCATATGTTGGTGTGTGCCTAAGGAAGATGTCTTCCAAATTTTGTGTGCATGCCACAAAAAATCTTGTGGAGGAAATTTTGTTGCTCATAGAACTGCCTAGAAGATCTTAACTACCGACTATTATTGGCCCATGCTCCATAAGGATAGTAAATTTTATGATCAATATTGTTATAAATGTCAACATATGGGGTGACCTACCCACTTTGATGAAATACCTTCACACCCTCAGTTATCCATAAAACTATTTGAAAAGTGGTATTTAGATTTTGTAGGGCCCATTAATCCTCCTTAGAATAAAGAATATATTTTGGTTTGTACAAATTATGTCACAAAATTGGTATAGGTAGTAGCCTTAAACCATGCTAGGGATACTAAGGTTGCTAACTTCTTGTATTCATAGATTTTTACCAAGAATAGTGTGCCTCGAGAAATTTTCATGGACCAAGGAGCATAGTTCATCTCTGATTTGATCTTGGCATTGATCATTTGCAAGCCAATGGGAAAATGGAAGTGACCAACTAGGAATTGGAGAATATTCTCATGAAGAAATTCACATTGCACAAGAAATATTGGGTAGATAGACTTCCTAAAGTAGTTTGGGCCCATCCCACAACCTAGAAAACAACTACTAGACTAACACCATATGAGCTTGTCTATGGTAATAAGGATGTCTTGCCAATAGAATTCAAAGTGAAGACTCTCTACACCACCCTTCAACTTGGGATGAGTCTTATTGAAGTAAAGAAAGAGAGAATTTATCAACTCCATTCTCTTGACCTTTTTTCATGCAAAAGTGGTCCAAAATAAAAGAGCCCAGTGGCAAGACGACTTCATTCAATCACAGACATTCCAAACTAGGGATTGGCCATTACTTTATGACTTCTAATTTTAGGAATTCAAAGGAAAGTTCCACACCCACTAGCTTGGTCCTTATGAAATCTAAATTGTGTATGATAATGGTGTTGTTCGACATACTGTGGATTTTGAATGCACGACTCTTCTTGTTAATGGGAATCATTTAAAGCTCTACAAATGACCCATTTTGAAAGAAACATTTACTTGTACGGTGATGGAGGAACCAACTCTTATTCCTCTCACTTCTTCTGAATAATGATAATATGTTCAAAAAAGAAAAGAAAAAAATAGAAAAAAGAAAGTAATAAATGATCCAATAGCAAAAACCTTTGAGTGTTGTTGGCTAGTTAATGTGTGAAAACCAACTTTTGATAGTCGTTAACAATTCAATAATCTTAGGGGTGAAAACCATTTTTTTGACACCTCTAGGTGGTGATGGGGTGAAAAGCAGACTACTAGCAGTTTATCATTGAAAAAAAGAAGAAAAAAGAAAAAAACCAGGTTCCTATCACTTTTGTGCCAGGAACTTGAGAGAAGGTCAATATTCCTATCGCTACCTATTCTATGGTGCGACAAGAATGGCATTATTCCTGCACCATTATCCTTTTGACCTTCCTTCTTAATCATTTCCTACTCAAGTTGGTTGCATTGGTTCCTGTTATTTTTTAGGCTAGGACCATTTGTCTCCTATCAAAATTTGTGATTGGCACTAGTTCTTGATCTTACTAACCTTGTTCAGGAAGGAACTTCCTTTTCATTTAGGTCTAGAGCTCTTTACATTTTTCAACACTGCCAGTTGTGCTATCACCTTAATGCTTTGTTTTCATTTCCGCCCTAATCAGTAGTATGACTCTTCCATCTCATCAAAATTTTCACTATTGATGATTAAACATCCTTTATCATGTGTCTAATTATTTTCTTATCTTTCTATGATGATGTGGATCTCTACCAACAGTTCGTGATTCCCACTTTAGCTCCGTATGACATGACATGACCAACACTTCATATCGGTATTAGTACTTTTAAATTAGATTTTTATTTTTCTTTACATTTATTAAGTACTTTTATTTCTTGTGGCAAATGGTGACATGCCCCATGGATGGTCCATCACCTAGCTGGGGGGTAAGCTTGTATTATTAGAATATCTTATTATTATTTTCTCTCATTTGTTAGTTCCTCAATGTTCACCACCCTCCTTCATAATAACAACTTAATTTTGCTTGGCTTCACCATACTTTCCCACATCCTTCATAATAAATCTAACCTCGCCTATCATGATTACTAAATTTAAAATGATTTTTCCCTAATTTGGTAAAACCACTCTTGTTTTCTTTCTGGGTAAGCTTGCTTTTGTTGTTACTATTACAACTGTCCACTATTCAAACTTGTTAATCTACTATTTTACTTCCTAGAAAGGATTTCCCATGGAAAGGATAGGAGGCCTCATTATGAACCCATCTTAGTGGAGGAGCTGCAGGATCATGTAAATAAGGAGGTTTATGCAGTATTCAAAGAGGTCAAGTGGGATGTGTATTTCAAGAAATTAATGAGTTTCGATAAGTGGGTTGCTTAGGAATTTTCTTTTAGTTTTGATGGGAAAAAAGTTTATGTGTGAGGAGTGGAGTTTCCCATTACTTTTGTAGTCATGTTTGATGTCACGAGCTTTCTACCAATAGGTGAGAATTATTTCCCCAACAACTCAAAGAAAGTATTAGACTTGAAACCTCTACACACATCATTTATAAAGAGGGGCAAGTCCATGGAATTTGTGCAAAGACAAGGAACTAAATTGGGTTCATTACTAGACATTTCAAATGAGGTTGCCAAGTTTTTGATTCAGTATGCCACCAATGAGGGAAGGTATGATTATTTATATGCCCAACATTTTAGATTGTTAACCCATTTAAGGTGGACTCAACCTATAAATGTACCTTATTTCCTACATTGCTCCCTACATAGAATGAGTAAAGTTGTTCAAAAAGGAAAAATGTATTCACTAGAACATCATGGTTTGATTTGGTTGTTAGTTATAGATTCTCTCAAGAAGCTTTCTCCCCCAAGTGACTAGGACACATTTGTTAATTTAAATGATGTTACTAGCTTTGATACCTCGAAGGACCCCTCAGATAAATCTTCCTCTCAATATTTTGATGAGGAAGAGAGAACCCCTATTACACCTAAAGGTAGCCTTGAAGAAAGTCATGAACCTAATAAAAATCCTTAAGATAAATGAACCACTAGGGAAACACCTAGGAAACCCTTGAACATTAAAGAAATTGGCACTTCCAGTGGTAAGTCTTTTAAAGCTTCAGGGTCATCTGGTAAAATAGCTAGGAGAAAACAAATTGTGTCTAAAGGATGTTCAAAAGAATATAGTCTTGAGTCACCCTATGAAAATAAAAGTAAAAAGGTTGCCACTAGTCCTGTCAATTGACTAGAAGACCTGGCTAATGTGTCCATTCATATGGGTAGTCCTAAGAATGACGACTTAGACTCAAATATAAAAATATTGTTTGATTTTTTGAAGAAAAAAGGAAAGGAAAGTATGGAGCATAGGAGGGTGAAAAGGAAAATTGCTTCTGCACAAGGAAGAGAAAGGAAATGAAGCAAAAAGAAATTAGGTCTCCTCCTCATGACTCTGAAGATTCTTCTAGTGAGTCTCCTACAAAAGAACTTTTAGGTGAGCAAGATCATATCCTATCTAGCTCACAAAATTTATCCCCACTGCATTGTAATGATGAGACCAAGGTAGAAATAGAAGACATCACTAGAAAAGGGTCATTGCATCAAAACAAAGAAATTAATGATGAAATTGATCAAATCCTGAAGGAGATTGGCAAGTAAGAGTTTTTTAGAATTAATGTGGAGGTAGGGGAATTAGACACAGGAGAGAAAAACAAGCATGAGGACTCTCTCTCTCCATTGCATCAGTTTAATAAGGAGTGGTTTAATGGAGTTGATGATGGATCAAGAATTAATGCATCTCCCATACAAATAGGACTTGAGCAATTGAGTGTTCTGGGGGAAACAAAATTAGATAATGAGCAAGAAAAAGGAGTATCCACAAGCCCTATTGTTACCAATGCAGATAAACAAGATAATTCCTTCTCCCTTATTGAATAGTTTGGTGTAGAAAATTTGTTGATAGTGGAGTATGTTGAATAGGTTAATGAAAGGGAATTCCTTGACCAAGAAGAGAAAAGGGATGACACTAAGATGGAAATAGGGATCAAAATGGAGGTTAAAGCTAAAGAGGAGTTTGAGGATAATGAAATTCTCCTCAAACAAATCAAAGAATTACAAGGTTCGATTGAGCAATTATAAAAAGAAAAGAAATAGTTCTAGGATCAAATTCACCAAGCCAGTGTCAACTCTTAGCTCCAAGAAAGTGAGATTCAAAAGTTAAAAAAAAAAATTTGGAATAGGTAACAGCCTTCAAGGATGAGTATATCCTTGTCAGTGATCATGAGGTACAAATGGAAGAGTTGTGACAATAGTGCTCCTGTGAGATTATGTTAGTGTCATTCAAGGACTAACCAAGTTAACATGGTTTGTAATTTTCCTCTCCTTGCATTGGGACATGCAAGATCTTAAGCTAGGGAGGGAATGATGAGGGTCAAAGTGTTCCAATAATTTTGCCCTTTATTTTCCTTTTTCCTTCATATTTCTTTCCATCCTATCATTATTTGTCATAGGAAGTATAGTATTTGATGAAATGTAATAAGAAAATAAAATCATTAAGAAATTTCCAATAATAGTTGAAATGATAACTAATTTATGACTAACTTGGTAGGAAGTAATCAAAAAATGGCAGAGATGGTTGGGGACATGGACAAGGAGTGATTGAGTTGTTTTTATTTATACTTGTTTTGAGGAGAATGCTTGTTAAAAATAGCTTTATATTTCTGACCAACGACCAAATGTTAGTTTTTATTAGACTTGTATTTTTTGTTGTTTATCAAACTTAATGGTTTGTTGGCCATAGGCCATGAACAAACCATGTGAACTTATCGACGCTTGCTCTAGTATAAATATGTATCAGCCTAAATAATTCATACATAGATGTTAATATATTGTTGTCTTGTTGTTTAAAAATAATTTAAAATCTATTGTATGTGTGTATGATCATACTAAATTAGAAGACCACATTAATACTTCTATCATCTATCGGCCAAAGAGGAAGGGCCCACTCCTCATGTCAATTGATGATTTGTTTGCAATTTTCAATGTGGTAATGTGTGACTTGATTTCAAATTTATTTCCTTTCTAAGTATAAGTTAATCATCTATGATCTCATGGAATTTAGTTTTCTATACACAAAGTTGACTATTTAGAATTATGATTAGTTTCTTTATTCATTTATGTATTTATTAGTCATTTGGGAATTAAAGATTTGGTTCATGCAAATTGGAATTCATCATTGATAGCATATCATCTCGACAGTACACTTTATTATTTTTCTATTGTACCTTTTGTTACAATTCATGTTAATATAATTCCTATCGTAGTTTCTAGTAGTCTTCATGTCTTAGTTTATGCCAAGAAGTAGGGACAACAAAATCAAACTTAATTCAGAATTAAAGGTCTATTGTGCAGTCTTAGAATACTAGTTTTAATAGCATTAAATGAGAATTTAAGAAGTGTGTGGGTATGTGCAGGATCATCATGGAAGAAGTAGGCCCTTAAGTGGTGATGCAAATTCAGAAAAATCAGAGTTAGGCAACTTAACGTAAAAATTTGAATAAGTTATCTATATTATTTCAAAAATATGTAAGAATAGAATCTGTAGAAAATTGAATGTAGTTTCTAAACTATTAGGTTTATTTTTAAAAAAAGAATCTATTTGATGAAAATTTGAAATTTCAATGCAGTAGCACTTAAATTTCAGGGAAAAAATAAGTAGGTGTCTGTTTGACCACCCTAAGGTTCCACAATAAAATGATAATATTTTTTTTATAAGATTTTAGATATAAGTAGAGGACTCATGTCTTGATGTGATGCATATTTTTTTGTAATTTTTTTCCAAGTAAATAATTTATTATGAATTTTTTTATTACAACTTTTAAAAAATATAAAAATTCATATGTTTGACCACCTTAACTTGGTCAAAACTTCATGAAATTCATTTTTTTTTAATCCTATATTATGTGAAGCATAGAATGTGACACATGTTTTCGATTCAAAAAATGTGATACCATTTGAAAGCTATAGATGTTTTTCAATTAGGACATTAGTCATAATTCAAATAGAAAATGAATAATAATTATTTATTAAAGTCAAAGTAAGGAATAATTTATATTGGTGGAAAGTTGAGAATCTCTTTTAAAAAACCTTTTTGTTTCATCAATTTTGGGTAATAAAAAAAGTTGTCAGCCACATACCCTACTATAAGAACTTATGAAAAGCAAAAGTAGGATCAAGAGACTAAACATAGCACAAAAAAGAGAGACAAGATGAGAGAATATGATTATTGTATTCTCAATATACATGAAGATAGACTATGAAGATGGAAAATTACAAGCATTTACAAGGCTTTCTTATAAAGACAAGCTAGGACACAATGAAGGGCTATGAATGAGACAAGTGTCCCAATCATGTGTAGGGTAGGTAGAAAGAAATAATAGATAATTCCATGAAAGGTGGATCACCCACCTAAAGTGGAATTATCATGCCATGAAAGGTGGAGATAAAAAGGTGATAACTACATCACACCACAAAGAGTGGAATTTTTCCTACACACACTTCCCTAAGTTTCCAACTCATATCTCTCAATGTATGCACAAACCTAGATGCAAGATGCAAATAACTAGGTGTCACAAGTGTAACCTATAATGATATGCATTCCGTAAGTAAGCTTAAGTAAAGTGTAATAAGTAAAATACTTATTTACACCAACACCTACACATACCCATCATATCACCACTTTTTGGCTCATCATGATCCTATAGATACCCGTGTGTTGGATTAAAGATAAGATTTTATTCATTTGAAAAGTGTGATTTAATCTTAGATTAAAAGGTGTGAATTCAATTCAATTCTTAGATGCATCCATCCCCCTTAGTTCATTAGTTTTATCCCTTAGGTATATTTCCTCAACACCATTGACAAGCTTATGCACTCAGATTGACAAATTGAGGAGTAAACTAAGGAAATTCCAAGGATTGACCCAAGTTCAAACCAAGATAGAATTACAAGGATAGTTTTACCCATAATATTAACAACAGTTTAATCCAATCACATCAAGCTTCTAGTTGCACTCTGGTAAGGAACTTTTCTCATGCCTTCCATCTTTGATCGAGATGTTGGACAATCTAAAATAGATAACTTTGTTCTAGTAGAAACAAGAACACATAATGGTCTACAATCTTGCTATCAAACCTTTGTAAAATTGAATTGACATACATACTTTGTCCAAGCCATATATTTTTGTTCGCTCATCTCTTTTAATTTCTATCCTAGGAATGTGTCTAGTTGCACCAAGGTCTTCTATTTCAAATTTAGCAGCAAGTTGAGATTTCAGTTATGAAATCATACCTTTCCTTCTACCAATAAATAACATATCATCAACACAATCTAATAAATAGGAAATTATCACCATTATTTTTATAATAAAAACAATGACTTGATTTAGAAAACTTACTCAAATCCTAAACTCAACACATATGTATCAAATTTATGGTACAACATCTTAAGAAGCTATTTTAAACCATACAAAGATTTCTTCAATTTGCAAACCAATTTAATTTTACCTTTCACCATGTAGTGCTCTAGCTATGTCATATAAATATCCTCCTCCAAGTCACCATGAAGGAAATAAAGTTTCACATTCATTTTCTCAACCTCTAAATCATAAGCAACAAAAATAGAAAGAAAAAATCTAATGGATGTCATTTTTTTTAAAGGATAAAATATCTCACCATAATCGACAACTTGAACTTGAGAGTAGCCTTTTGTAACCAACCTTGTTTTTTACTTCTCAATACCTCCATCTGAACCAATCTTTTTCTTAAACACCCATTCATAACCAAAAAATTTCCATCCTTCAAGAAATGGTACAAGATCCGATGTACCATTCTTTTTCAAAGCTACCATTTCTTCATCCATAGCAATCTTCAAGGATTCTACATCATTCATACCTAATGCCTCTTCTACCGATATGGGTTTATCTATGTTAGAATTAAAGGAAAAAATAAATCTCCAATCATTAGGTAAATACCTTTTAGGTGGTTGTATATGCCTTGTAGACCTACAAACAAGCTAAGTTGGAGGTTCTTCCTCCTCTTTTGAAGATTCAAAGCTACATGAGCTCTCCTCTTCTTGTCTATCCATGGGCCTTGATTCAACTTTCTCAGCTATAGAAGGAAATTGAGTCACATCTTCCTATTTACTTTGTTTTTGCTGCAATGTAATAGAAGAAGGCTTAGTTGCTCTAAAAGTAACACTACTACTATGTGTTATCTTTTGTGCAAAAAGATCCCAAAGCTTGTATCCTTTCACACCATAACTATATCTGGTGAAGATACATTTCACAACCTTCTTCTCCAACTTTTTTCACTTCTCCTTTGGCACATGTGCATATGCCTCAAAACCAAAAACTCTAAGATGTATTAATAAAGGCTCATGGCCCAACCATGCCTCTATAGGTGTCTTACCAATAAGCGCTGATGTAGGAGACCTATTAATTAGGTAACAAGCAACTTGACAACAACTTCAACCAAAAACCTTTGTTCTAGAACAACACCACTCAACATACTCCTAGCCTTATCCATCAATGTCTTGTTCATTCTTTCTATAACAACATTATATTGTGTATAATATGAAGTTGTCTTTTGTCTATGAATACCACAATCTTTATAGAATCTATCAAAATCATTAGATAAAAATTCATTGCCATTATCATTCCTCATTTACATTTTATTTTCTTTCCAATCTGCAACTCAACCATTGCTTTAAATTCTTAAAATTGACTAAAAAATTTAGATTTACTCTTTAAAAAGTATACCCATATCCTTCTACTATAATCATTAATAAATGAAGCATAATATGTGGATTTACCAATTGATGAAACATCTATAGGACCAAAAACATCATAATGAATAAGATCCAATAAACCACAAGATTTATGAGAACTTGAGTAAAATTAAACATAGTTTTGTTTTCTATAAATGCAATGCTCATAGAAATCAAATTCAATATTACAATCAAATAACCCTTTAAAAAGTTTTTTATTTTCCAAGGTCTTTAGATCCTTTTCTCTAATGTGGAAAAGTCTTTGGTGCCATAAGATATTTTTATTTGTAGGTAAATTTGATTCAAAAGAAAGAGAACCCTTGGGTACCCAAAAGCCATGACCATATGCTGAAGGTGAAACCCTCACTTCTTCCACAAAATTTCTATTCACAAAAGAACTATTTCACTTTATAGTGCATGCATCAAGCTTATACAACGTTCCATATATGACACCTCTAGTAATCACCATAGCACCTCTGACCATCTTGCATATTGCATTAAAAAATACTACCTACACACCTACATCTATTAGTTTGATCATAGATAAAAAAATTCATGCTAAACTAGGGATATGCAACACACCATTAATCCTTTTTATTCTACCATTAGGAAACTTGATTTTAACTTTACAATGGCCAACAATATCTAAATGAGAATCATCACCCACATACACCTTACCTCCATCAAATTATTCATATTCAAAAAACCAATATCTATTAAAGTTCATATGGAAAGATGCACTTTAGTCAATTAACCATGCATCATTACTTGCACAAGTTGCCAAAGCTACAATGAATGTGTCACCATCTTCCTTCTCAGACTCAAAATCAAAATTAAATTTCTTATTTTTCTTCTTTTCTTCTTTGCAATCCTTACAAACATGTCCAAGCTTACCACAATTCCAACAAATAACTTTGGACTTTTGAAGAGACTTATATCTCCCCTTGGACTTTGATTTTTCATGTTTCTCATTCTTCTTGTATTTTTCCTTATGTCTTCCACAAACATTTAGGGCCTCCTAGGCACCGATGGATACCTTACTTCTTATCTCTTTAGAAAGTAAAGAACTTGCTAGATCTTTAGTCTTCAATATAATAGAAGTACTACTAATAGCCATAACAAGATAATTCCACAAATTAGGTAAAGAACAAAGAAGGATCTGATATTTCTCTTCCTAATCCATTTTAAAACCAATTGATGCCAACTGAGCTACCAACATATTGAATGCTTCTAGGTGGTTTGCAATTTATCCACCCTATTCCATTCTCAAGGAATACAATTTCTTCCTCAAGAAAATCTTGTTCACTAAAGATTTGGCTTGATACATCTCACCAAGCTTCTTCCATAGTTTTTTTGCAAAGGTCTCTTCATGGACATTGATTAAAATTATCTTCCAAGTATGATATAATTAGACATGTTAGCTCTCAAAAGCGTTGGTTGAATGCCTTAAGAAGCTACCAATCTCTCGATACGCTTTAGGGTAATAGACAAGGTCAAGAGATCTCAACCTTCTACTCTTTAGGTGTTGTAAACCTGGGCAGGTGTACCTCTATGAATAATGCAAACTTAACTTGTGATTATCTTCTTGAAATAATTTGTTCACAATGGCAATGGGAGGTGAACAGATGAAATCCAACTTGAAGACAATGACAATGCTCTAATCTAAATCCTAGAGTGAATGCTTAACTAATCAGATGTAAAGAAACTGAAAGAATTCAAAATGATGAATTGCAGAGACTAGTGCCTTATTGGGTATGCAGAGTCAAATGAGATCAGGATGAAAAACACTCTCTAGAGAAGACACAAATTATCTGGCATACATTTTGTTTACAACTTGTATAAACTTGCGATACTATAACTACTAAGTTCTACTTTAAGAATCCAAACAAATCTTTCTGATTACTGTGATCAACGAAGAGGATTTAATCTTTGCTTGAAAGAACCAATTGATTAATCACACAAATACAACAAATGCGTATTGATAAACCGAACATAAACTTGTTATGTTAATTTAAATAACCAGTAAGCATCAATATTGGAGACAACTTAGCAGTATTTTTCATTCAAATTAACAGATATTTGACACCAGAGAAAAGTAGCAACATCAACTGAATTTCATAAATACCTCCATTGTGAAATCATGCAATAATAGCCTCTGGTCTAATAATTTTATTCTACTGTATCTACTTGCAAAGTATTGAAAATCTAATTTTCTGGTGTCATTTTACAATTACAATATGCTTATTTATACACCAGCATGAGAAAATATCAAAATGAAATTTCATATCGGCCCTCCACAAGATTCAGGTTCAATTCAAGTTGGCCAGCAATAGTCATCAAGTATTCTACATGTCGGCCACAAGACTTGTATTTCTGTTATTCACCAGTGTAGAGTCGACAAGACATAGCATATGGTCCTGCTGAAGGCAATTCATTCGTTTATCATCCCCGGGCACACTTTTGTTTTATTCGCATTCGTTGTAGCTCATTTGGGTCGGTGAGATGTCATGAAGATACATTTACATTTTGCCAATATATACATTGCCTCCTATATGTCGCTGTAGCAATCCGTTGGTCATATCGAATCCACATAGCATTCCTTTGTTTATTCGTGCTTCGCTATAACACATAGATATCGAGGAAACCTCACACAGATTGTTTTAAGTTTCACAGAGAGCCTCCCATATAACTTCATGTCGTTGTGACCATCCAATTATCCTGCTGACAAAGCCACCACTGCACTCCATTCAGCAAGACCCTAGGCTCCTCACCAGGACCACACACCGAAACAAATAGGTCACACCGAGTAATACCTTTTATTGTATTCAACTTTGCCAAGACCTCAAGATTCTCTCACTGAAAAGAATACACATCAGGCCATCGGCAAGACAAAACAATGTCGAGGGGACCTCATATAGATAGCACCTCATTATACCAAAGGTCTCACATTATGTTATTTTTCAATTTTCCGAGACAAAGCAATTCTTATGCTGAGAACCATTCCCCACTCGCTTTCACCAAGACAATACAATATCAGGGAGAGGTTATATAGAGTGCCCACGTTATACCGAAAGCTCACAACTAGCCTTGAGTGTCACTATGACATTATGTTTTTTTTACAAATGAGTGTCCATCATGAATGTCACCATAACATCCAACAATCAGGGAGACCTCATGTAGAGAGCTCTTTGTCTTACCGAAAGTCACCCCAAGATTGTTCATGTTCGCCAAGACAACACCCATCTTACACTGACAAAGGCACCCCCTGTACATTATCAGTGAGACCCACCTGCATCGCCAAGACTTACTCCGAAGCAAACAACTCTCGTCGATGAGCCCTTTGATATGCATAAAGTCGGTGAGACTAAAGGTCTCTCGCCAAGACCTCATCCCGATAGCTCAAACTCATACCGATGTGTTCCTTTAATCGTCGGTCGGTGTGACAAAATGACATCACTAAGTCCTTGCATAAAAAAGAATAACTCACACCGATGAACTTCCATACACCTGGTCGGGGAGACATATTGAAATTGGTAAGACACAACCCCAACAGCCAAAACATATGCTGATAGAATCCTCCACAGTTGCCGAAATAATACAAAAGTCCTGCCGACATATCTGTAGTAAACAAATGTCAACATAGAAGCAACATGGGTCGGGGAGACAATGGGAGACCTATGCTGCAATAGACAAAATGTGGAAAATGCATACATAGATGATTTAGGGGACAAATATGAGCTAAAATATGAGTAAAAATATCATGAAATGAAGGAAATATGTATAAGGACTCATATGGAGACTCAGGGGGCATGAAAAAAATGCAAAAATCATCAGATTTTAATAGTTCCAATAGTGGCTCCGTCTGGGGATGAATGATAGTCAGATCATTGCAAGGATCCAAAATATTGGGTGAGTAGACTAGACACAAAAATGATGAACCAATGAGCAGCAATGGAGTGAATGTCAATGGAAATGAATGCAAAGTGAAAGTGAATGGAAAATGACAGTGAAATGGAGATGGACAAAATCCTAGACTACTGTGCATGGAAAATAATTTTAAAGAGGATACATAAGAGTTGTCCATGCACTGGCAACCCCTAGTCCTCTGTGTTGCTCAAGAGAAGAAAAGCTTCAAGAACTACCCATGAACAGGAAATTCCTGATCTTCACCAGCCATATTTTGTAGATAATATGAGTCTTCACCCTTCTTTCCAACAACAACAAAAGGTCCCAGCCAAAGAGCTTCAAATTTACCATGCCTGCCTTTCTCCTGACATCTTGCATTCCACATTAACACCAAGTAATTTTCTTCAAATTTTCTATTCTTTTCCTTTTTGTCAAATAAATACTTCATTTGTGCCTGTAACTTCATGTTTTGACTTTGGGCCTCTGTCCTTACTTCATCAAGTTTAGCAAGTTGTTCCATTCTGTATTCCATAGGCTCAGGGACATCCAAATCTTCCTGAAGAATAAATTTATAAATTGGCAACAAATTCTACAGAGGCATCCTGGCTTGTGCTCCATACACTAATTCAAATGGGGATTTTCCAATCGCCTTTTTCATAGTGATCCTATCAGCCCACACAACCAGTTTTAACTTTGAATCCCAAGCCTTCTTGTTCTGTCCCAACATCCTTTTTATAATCTTCAAAAGACTTTTATTGCTAGACTCTGCTTGACCATTGGCTTGTGGATGATAAGGAGTTGCATAAGAAATAGTAATGCCATACTTATCACATAAGCCTTTGAATTCATCTGATCTGAAGTACATCCCATTGTCTGTGATTATCCCCAACGGTGCACCAAATTTGGTGATAATATTGTCCATCAGGAAATTAGTCACTACCTTACTTGTAGCCTACTTGGTTGGGACTGCCTCCACCCACTTTGTAAAATAATTAGTGGAAACTAGTATCCATCTATGTCCTCCACTTGACTTCTCCTATATCTCTCTAATGAAATTAATTCCCCATTATGAAAAAGGGCATCAACCTGCAAAGGTCGAAGTGGCAAAGCACCATGATACTTCAATTTTCTAGAAAACTTTTGGCAAGCCTCACATTTTCTCACATGTGTAAAATAATCATTAAAAACCTTTGGCCAAAAATACCCAGCCCTGAGAATTGTGTGTGCAGTTTTCTTTGCTGAGTAATGACCTCCACATACTCCTTCATGCGTTTCTTTTAAAACATGCTTGGATTGTGACTCATCCAGACATAATAATAAAATGCCATCTCTATTTTTCCAAAACAAATCTCCATCAATGAAGACATTCTTTGATGCTTGTAACTTCAAAGTTCTCTTCTGACTGTCACTCAATCCATTTGGACACTTCATATATTTAAGATAATGCATAACATCAGTATACCAAGGAGTGTGTTCAATGCTTGCAATTGCAACCCCTTCTTCAACATTGCAGATCTGATTTGCCTTGATATTAGTTTCTGTCATCAGCCTAGCCAAGCCTTGGCCTCTTACTAGCTTAGTAATCTGTATTTCCATGTCAAATTCTTGAATCTTGTTGATCCATCTGTATCTTTTCCCTGTAACTTTAGATTGTGTTAAAATTTCTTTGATAGCAGCATGAGGGACATAAGCAATCACCTTGGCTCCAACAAGATATGGTCTGAATGCTTTAATATCCTTCACTAGTACAAATGCCTGCTTTTCCATTATGTCATACTTCAATTCAGATCCCTGTAATGATTTACTAAAGAAAGACAAAGGCTATTCATAACCACCCTCATTCTTCTGTAACATAACAGCAACAATAATATGCATTGAGGCAAATGAAAAAATCTGAAAAGGCTTTGTAAAATCTGGAGATTTAAGAATAGGGGCCTCTTTGATAGCCTTCTTGATAGACATAAAAGCATCCAAAGCTTCAACAGTCCAATCCATTTTTTGTCCTTTCTTCAACATTTTAGATATGGGCTTGATGATCCCAGCAAAATTAGAAATGAATCTTCTGACAAAATTAATTTGTCCAAAGAAAGATTGTATTGCCTTGACAGTTTTGGGAATAGGAATTTTATCAATAGCTTCAACTCTCTTAGGATCTATTCTAATTCCTTCTTTTGAAACAATATGCCCTAAGAGCTTACCTTCTTTGATTGCAAAATGACACTTCTTTGGATTTAAACTAATACCATATTCAAGAGCTTTAATAACTACCTTTTCAAGATGTTGCACATGATCTTCAGCCTTCTTCGAATAAGCATTCAAGTCATCTTGGTACACCACCATGATAATATTAATCAAATCAGAAAATGCTACGTCCATAGCTCTTTGGAAAGTCACTCCAGCATTAGTGAGACCAAATGACATTCTTGTGTATACATATGTTCCCCAAGGAGTTGTGAATGTTGTCTTGTATTGCTCAAATTCCTTGACTTTAACTTGATTGTATCCAGAAAACCCATCCATCATAGACAATAACTCACACCCTATCACCTTATGCAGTATAGCCTTCATATTGGGTAGAGGATAATTATCCTTGAGAGATGCCATATTTAAAGTCCTGAAGTCCACACATAATCTGATATCACCATTCTTCTTTCTCACAGGAACCAGATTTGAAACCCACGTTGAATGTCTGATTGGTTTAATAATTCCTCCATCCCTGAGATTTGTCAATTCTTTTTGCATCTTAGGCTCTAGTGTTGGGTTTATAGGCCTTTGCTTCTATCTAAAAGGTTTGGCGTCTGGCTTCAATGGTATTTCATGCTGAAATAAATCTTCCTTGTATGCTTTCATATCTTCATATGACCAGGCAAACACGTGTTTGTACTTTCTCAACAACTCAATCAACATTCGCCTAATTTTTGGGCTTATTTTCTTCCCAATGTACACCTTTCTTGGTGCTATTTCAGTCCCCAAGTTAATTTCTTCAACATCTTCTCTTTTGACTAGAGTTTGTTTCATGAGAGATCTATCATTTCCATCATACAACCTCTCCAATGCCACCAGACCCTTGGGAATTTTTTTTTTTTTTGAGCTGCAATATTTCCTTTCCAAACACTGTTTGCTTCCCATCTACTTCTTCAACAAAAGCATTGAAGTCAATTTCCTGTGCTTCATATTGGTCCATACAGTGCAAAAATTTCAAAAGATCAGTATCATCATTGAAAACTTGCTAGCTATAAATGTTATTAGGAATACCAGGCCTTGTCTTGAACTCAATTTGTAACACCCCAACCATTGTGATATCATCTCTTTTGAGCGCCACATTTGCTAGGAAATCAGCCATTATGTTCTTTGATCTATCAATCAACTCAATTGAAAATGCATCAAACAATTCAATGGTGTCCCAGACAAAATTCCTATATTGTTTTAATCTTTTGTGCTTTGTTGCATATTTTGATTTAATTTGTGAAACAACCAACTCAGAATCGCTTGAAACAACCAGCAACTTGATTTTATGTTTCACAACTATGTTCAAGCCTGTCAATAAAGCTTCATATTCTGCCACATTGTTTGTACATTCAAATACTAACAGAAAAGAATATTTAAAAGTAATACCTCTAGGCAAAAAAAATACAATCCCAGCTCCATTACCCTCTTGACTGCAGGCTCCATCAAAATACATCTTCCAGGTGCCATTGCAATTTTGTGTAGCATGTTTTTCAATTGGCTCACCATTAATTAATTCTAGCTGAGCTGGTTTAATTTTAAAACTCCCTAGATCAACATCACCAAAATAATTAATTTGATCTTGTGGTACACATTCAACAAACCTGCTCAATCTTGGCTCCTTGTATAACTTCACTTCCTGGCCATTCACTGGTATTATAGCATAAGATAAATCAAATTGGACATTTCCACCTACAGTTGTTGTCCACTGCCTTGACAAGAGCATCCCGAATTGAGGAGGAGTATCAATGACTATTATATCTATATTATATGTTGCCTATGGATACGTAGCTAATTTGACTTCAACATCTTTTATAATACCCACCACAGGAACAAGTCGATTATCCATAGCATAGCACTTGCCTCCAGTGATATCAACCCACATGCCAAGTTGTTTCATGACTCCTATAGGCATGATGTTTATAGCAGCACCAGAGTCTATCATACAGTTCCTTAACAATTTGTTATTGATAAGAAACATAGTGAAAAAAGGATCAACTTGAGGAGGAGTTGATAATATATCACTCAAGCAGACCTCAGAATTATTTATTTTCTCCTGCCTATTGACTACTTTAACAGTTGTTTTATTTTTAGTATTCACATGTTCTCCATTCGTTATCAATTGAACAACAGTATCCCTATATTCTTTAATTTTCATCATCTCAACTAGTGGAATAGACATTTTTACCTGGGACAATGCCTGAGTGAAATCAAAAGAGGAGCTCTCCACCTTGATAGTCTTCTTTAGTTCTGGCATTTCTCTTTTGTTTTCTTCTTCTTCTTTTTTACTGGACTAGTCAGGCGTCTGTATTTCTTTATTTAAATCCTTCACTTCCTGCTTTTGGACTGGCTTCTATTCAATTTTATCACGCTGCTTACTTTCTGACTTCTTTACATTTTCCTGTGTTGCCTTTTGTTCTTTTATAAAAATTCCCCTAGGAACTCCATCAAGCTCATTTACTTTTATGTTTCTCAACCAGTATGAACTTTTGGCTTTTTCAACTACAGCAATAGTTATTCTCTCTTTTTCGTCTTTAGTGAGTCTCCTTACACTACACTGAGCAGGCGCCTCAACAGGATGTGGCTTTGTGTAATCTTCATCAGAATCATAAAAGATCTACTGCTCAGCCATATGGACATTATACTTCTGATTAGAAACATCATATTCATAGCCTTCATCCTCTAAAGATGAATTTCTTTCCTCAACATGGTGAAAAACATTTGAAGTCAAATACACCGTGTGATCTTCTCCATTATTTTCCACCAACATTCCTTCTTGCATCCTTTGAGCTACAACACAATAGTCTGGAGAATGTGGCTGATTGCAAACTTCACAAAAGTAACTATTACTCACCATGTAAGTTCCCTTTTTGCTCAATGGATCAGGGGTCTCTTTGTTTCTTGGCCTAGCTGCTATAGGTTTCCCATCTTTCTAGTCTGTATTGTAAGGCATATCATGCAGCCTTGGCCTTTCACTTCTATTCCCATTTCTGTATGTATTCTCTTGTCTGTACTGATAATTATTGCTTTGTTGAGGAGGCCTCGGGTTGTCTCTTTTATTAGTTATACCAGCAGCCTTCCTGTTGTTTTCGATTGTCAATGCAATTCTTTGTGCTTCAGCCAAATCTCTTGAAAATATATTTATCAGTTCATACACTATTTTAGGATCAAATGCATTTAAATATACACTCAATGCAACAAAATCTGGCAGTCTTGATTCAGGCAGTACCTTAGTCTGCAATTTATTGAATCTTTGGTTGAAATCATAATTGAATCATTTTGATTTTTTGAATTCTCATTAACTCATGAAGAGCTGCATCTAGAGCATTTTGATTCCCATATTGTTCTAAGAATTTTCCTTGAAACATTTGGAGAGAATTAATTGAGAAGGTTGGCAGGCTGTTGAACCAATCCCTGGCATCTTCAAGAAGTGACATCATAAACAACTTCATATGTAAATCTTCATATGGCACATCTATGTCTTGAATGAAAATATTAAAACTCCTTAAATGCTCTTCAGCTGTTACTGCATTACTCCCTATGAATTTAGGCACCATACTCGTCCAACTGCCATCCATAGGGTAAGGATATAACTGAAAACCAGCTAAATCAAACTATCTGATCATGGTTGTATGTTGGTGAGGGGGGGGAATAGGTGGATACTGATGTTGATGCATGGGATTATTAAATTGTGCATTATGTTGTGGAATGTAATGCTATCCTGGAGGTGGATGCACACCTATATACTATGTGGGAATGTGAGGTGGATGATTTGGCTGCTCATAATGATTCCCTGTATGATGGTTCTGAGCATTAGATAGCCCTGCACCATGACGGCCCTGCTTATGAGGTGGTACATATTTTGGGGGGCAATAAGCTATTTGAGCAATATTTTGGTTTCCCTGCAATTCGAATTCTTTCATTGCTTGTATCATTCGAGCCTTTTCCTGTTCTTCTCTTTCTTTACTCTTGGATTCAAACAACGCCTTGATTTCTTCAAAACTCAAAGATTCATAATCTTTTTGAGGGGATGCATGATCAATAGGTTCATTCTGATCACCTTGTATTTTCATATCATACTCCTGCCTCTTTCTAGCTTCAAACTCAACTTGTTTCTAAGGATCAAAAGAAGAGAAAGGATTTCTTTGATCCTCTGGGGTACAAGGTTTAGCACTTGAATCATCTCTCTATGTATCATAGCAATTATATGTTTCACAATGTGCTCTTGGTGCTTTACCTTTGTCAGTCATGCACATGTCCTCATTGATCCTCTTTCCCTTATCAGCTCTATCATTTTTATGTGTCCACTTACTGCTACCAACAGGACTTCTAGTATGACCTCCTCTGTACTGAGATCTTTTTCCATTCATGTTTGCACAACTGCAAAATTTTTGTCAGATTCGCCACTCACTTTTGTCTAAAAATGAGAAAACACTTAATGTTTCTTGTTCCCAGTGGAGTCTATGCAAGATTTCTGACTCTATGATTAAGGCTATGAATCTGTTTGTTCCCCAGTAGAGTCGCCAATTTCTTAGCTCTCAAAAGCACTAGCTGAATACCTCAAGAGGCTGCCAATCTCTCAATACGCTTTAGGGTAATAGACAAGGTCGAGAGATCTCAACCTTCTACTCTTTAGGTGTTGCAAACCTAGGCGGGTGTACCTCTCTCAATAATGTAGACTTAACTTGCGATTATCTTCTTGAAACAATTTGTTCACAATGGCAATGGGAGGTGAACAGATGAAATCCAACTTGAAGATAATGACAATACTCTAATCTAAATCCTAGAGTGAATGCTTAACTAATCAGATGTAAAGAAACTGATAGAATTCAAAATGATGAATTGCAGAGACTAGTGCCTTATTGGGTATGCAGAGTCAAATGAGATCAGGATGAACAACACTCTTTGGAGAAGACACAAATTATCTGGCATACATTATGTTTACAACTTGTATAAACTTGCGATACTATAACTACTAAGTTCTACTTTAAGAATCCAAACAAATCTTTCTGATTATTGTGATCAACGAAGGGGATTTAATCTTTGCTTGAAAGAACCAATTGATTAATCACACAATACAACAAATGCATATTGATAAAATGAACATAAACTTGTTATGTTAATTTAAATAACCAGTAAGCATCAATCTTGGAGACAACTTAGCAGTATTTTTCATTCAAATTAATAGATATTTGACACCAGAGAAAAGCAGCAACATCAACTAAATCTCATAAATACCTCCATTGTGAAATCATGCAATAATAGCCTCTGGTCTGATAATTTTATTCTACTGTATCTACTTGCAAAGTATCAAAAATCTAATTTTCTGGTGTCATTTTACAATTACAATATGCTTATTTATACACCAGCATGAGAAAATATCAAAATGAAATTTCATGTCAGCCCTCCACAAGATTCTAGCTCAATTCAAGTCAGCCAGCAATAGTCTTCAAGTATTCTACATGTCGGCCACAAGACTTGTATTTTTGTTATTCACTAGTGTAGAGTCGGCAAGACATAGCGTATGGTCCTACAGAAGGCAATTCATTCATTTATCATCCCTGGGCACACTTTTGTTTTATTCGCATTCGTTGTAGATCATTTGGGTCAGTGAGATGTCATGAAGATACATTTACGTTTTTCTGATATATACTTCACCTCCTATATGTCGCTGTAGCAATCCGTTGGTCATACCAAAGCCACATAGTATTCCTTTGTTTATTCGTGCTTCGCTATAACACATAGATATCGGGGAAACCTCACACAGATTGTTTTAAGTTTCACCAAGAGCCTCCCATATAACTTCATGTTGTTGTGACCATCCAATTATCTTGTCGACAAAGCAACCACTGCACTCCATTCGGAAAGACCCCAGGCTCCTCCCCAGGACCGCACACCGAAACAAATAGGTCACACCGAGTAATACCTTTTATTGTATTCAACTTCGCCAGGACCTCAAGATTCTCTCACCGAAAGAATACACATTGGGCCATTGGCAAGACAAAACAATGTCGGGGGGACCTCGTACAGATAGCACCTCATTATACCGAAGGTCTCATATCGTGTTATTTTTTAGTTCATCAAGACAAAGCAATTCTTATGCTAAAAACCATTCCCCACTCGCTTTCGCCAAGACAATATAGTATCGGGGAGAGGTTATATAGAGTGCCCACATTATACCGAAAGCTCACAACTAGCCTTGAGTGTCGCTATGACATTATGTTACTCTTACCAATGAGTGCACATCATGAATGTCGTCATAACATCCAACAATTGGGGAGACCTCACATAGAGAGCTCTTTGTTTTACCGAAAGTCACCCCGAGATCATTTGTGTTCGCCAAGACAACACCCATCTTACACCAACAAAGGCACCCCTGTACATTATCGACGAGACCCACCTGCATTGCCAGGACTTACTCTAAAGCAAACAACTCTCACCGACGAGCCCTTTGATATGCATAAAGTCGGTGAGACCAAAGGTCTCTCACCGAGACCTCATCCCGATAGCTCAAACTCATACTGATGTGTTCCTTTAATCGTCGGTCGGTGTGACAAAATGACATCGCTAAGACCTTGCATCGAAAAGAATAACTCACAGCGATGAAATTCCATACACCTAGTCAGGGAGACATATTGAAATCGGTAAGACACAACCCCGACAGCCAAATCATATGCCGATAGAAGCCTCCACGGTTGCCGAAACAATAAAAAAGTCATGCCGACATATCTGCAGTAAACAAATGTCAACATAGAAGCAACATGGGTCGGGGAGACAATGGGAGACCTATGCCGACATAGACAAAATGTGGAAAATGCATACATAGATGATTTAGGGGACAACTATGAGCTAAAATATGAGTAAACATATCATGAAATGAAGGAAATATGTATAAGGAAGGAATCATATGGAGACTCAGGGGGCACGAAAAAAAATGCAAAAATCATCAGATTTTAATAGTTCCAACAAGACACTTGGCTTTATGGTCCATAACATCATACTAAGCAACTTGAGTAGGATCCATAGGCCTTGAAACATTCTCATCAACATCTTACAAATATTTATGCATCAACATATCCTCTAGCTTTAGCTTCCACATTTCAGAATTATTTCGAGAAAATTTATCCACCTCTATTCTTCCTGATGAACTTACCATCTTAAAATTATTTCAACAAGATCACAAAGTGTCTTCTACACAACTCCTACTCAAATTTGAATCAATTCAAAAAATCTAACAACCCACAACTGAAACCAAAGGTGATTAGTCTCTAGTACCACTTGTAAGGAAGCTAAGGTAGTGGAAAAAATTCCTCCACCAATCTTGAGAGGAGAATAATGCAAAAAATTTACAAATTTTGAACATTAACACAAGCTTAAACATAAATAATGATAAATGTCATGCTTACCACAATAGAGTGATTGATGGTGGGGAAAACCCTTTCAAGAGAAAAACAACACACCTCCAAAAGCCCCCAAATATATTATTCAAAAATCACAAACATTACAATATACTTACAGAGCAAGCTTCTCATAGAATTATCACCAACTAGGGATCCAAAAGTAATAGGACCATTATCAAACTGTCAGAATACATCACAACACATAGACATAATATAATTCCCTCATAAAATAGGGTTTCCTTCTAGGGAAATTAAAGATAATAAAATATCGGTCATTAGATATGAGACATAATGATGAATGGTCAAGATTTACAATAATAAAATATAAATAAAATTTAGGTTTCGGTGGTGCTTCCCCCAAGCCCCTGCCAAGGATAATTTCCCCCTAACCCCTAGTTGAGGGGATGATCCCCTTGAATCCCTCATGGGGGGAGACCCTCCTGCACCCCCACATCATTGTCGAATGAACAACACCTTATGTATCAATATCAACTTATGTAATATCAAGTTTGGGAAACGTTTTCCCAATAATGTGGATTTAGATTGGGTAGGTGATGTTGATAGAAAATGATCCACTAGTGCTTATGTGTTTAATTTATTTGGTGGTGCAATTAGTTGGATGAGTAAGAAATAGATGGTGGTTGCTTTTTCCACTACTAAAGTTGTGTATATTGATGCTACTCATGCTCGTAAAGAAGCCATTTGGCCTAAGTTTCTTTGTTTAGATATTGGAATAAGAAAAGGTGCAATGATAGTTTATTGTGATAGTCATAGTGTGATATGTCTAGCTAAGAACTTGATATTTCATGTTAGAACTAAAAGCACATTTATATGTACAATATTATTTCTTTTAAGGATATGGTCGAAGTTTGTAGGGTGAAGCTAGTTAAGATAGGGAATTTGATGAATATTGTTGATTCTCTAACTAATCTTGTGTGCACAAATAATTTTAGATGGAATTCAAAGACTATAGGCCTTTTGACCCCTAGCAATTAAGAGATGATACTTGGATATGTGTAGGATCATGATGGGCCAAAAAGTGGCGATATGATGGGTATGTGTAGGGTATATGGCTAATGAATTTTTTTTACCCAAAATTGATGAAATGAAAAGGGTTTTTAAAGGATATTCTCATCTTTCAACCAATATAAATTATTCTTTACTTTGAATTTAATAAATAGTACTTATTATTCATTTTCTATTTGTATTACGACTAAAGTCCTAATTGATAAGCTAATTGAAAAACATCTATAGCTTTCAAATGGTTTTGAATCTAAAATAAGCATCACATTTTATGCTTCGCATACTATAAAATTTTTTAAAAAAATGAAATCATGAAGTTTTGACCAAGTTAAGGTGGTCAAACGTACAAGTTTTTATATGTTTTGTTCAAGTTGTAATAAAAAATTCATAATTAATTATTTACTTCGAAAATAATTACAAAAAAATATGCATCACATTGGGACATGAGTCCTCTACTTATATCTAAAATATTATAAAAAAATATTATCATTTTATTGTGGTTAGGGTTGTCAAACAAACACCTGCTTCCTATTTTTTCCCTGAGATTTAAGTACTATTGCATTGAAATTTCAAATTTTCACCAAATAGATTTTTTTTTAAATAAACCTAGTAGTTTAGAAACTACATTCAATTTTCTATAGATTCTATTCTTACATATTTTTAAAATAATATAGATAACTTATTCAAATTTTTACGTCAAGTTGCCTAACTCTGATTTTTGTGATTTTTTCACCACTTAAGGGCCTACCTTTTCCATGATGATCCTACACATACCCGTTTATACTCCCTCCTTTTTCTCTTGCAAGGTGTTCAAAAAGTGGGAGATTTATTGGGAAAATGTGTCTCAACCTTACAATTATATAATTTTTATTGTTGATAGGATATATTCAATATATCCTAGTTACACCGATGGGTGTAATATACAATGGGAGCACAAGGTGGAGAAAAATATGAGTGTGTAAATAAAAACAATTTAAAATATATTAAACTACTAATGTATAAAAAGTTAATGATATATTGAAAATATGGACCATTCATTATTATGTCTTAGATCTGATGTTAGATATCTTTTTGTCTTGTCTTTCCCTAGAAGGTAACCCTATTGTCTGATGGTATTGTATTATGGATACATATTGTGATGTATTCCAAGAGTCTGATAGTGGTCATGTTGCCTCTAGATCTCTGGTTGGTGATACTCTTGTGTGAAGATTTCTCTACAAGTATATTTTAATCTTTGTGATTTTTGAATAATATAGTGGGTGTCTTTTGGAATGTGTTTTTTTTCATGAAAGGGTTATCTCGCATAAATCAATGTGTTGTGGTATGCATAGTATTTATGTTTATTTTGTTTAAGTTTTTATAATTGTTGTAAAGATATATATAAATTTTTGCATTATTCCCCTTTCAAGATTAGTGTAGGAGGTTATTTGAATACCTTATTTTCCTTACATTTTCTAGTAGTGCCATGTGTTTCATGAGACATCTAGCAAAACACAACTTGCTATCCTTGTGAAAACCACAATATTACATGGACAACTAGCATAATACAAATATCTACCTAATAGATCTATGTAACTCATTAGTAATTTAACATCTTGTAGTGTAGGAAATTGTATACCATTTATAATTTCACACTTTGTTTGGGTCCCTTAATTTATTGGACTTAATTAAGCTCCTAATTTACCAAATTGTGCATTCCAAATACTTATTATTCCCATTTTTTTGAAAGGGAAACTAACATTTGATTAATGCAATTAATATTTTAATCACCTTGGATCATGAGTGTTGTAGAATTTTAGGCTAGGACCCATTCACCCAAGGGAAAATGGGCCCTGTTTAAGTCCCAAGACCTATTTTTAAATATGATTTTGGTGGTATTTTAATGATTCAAATTCAATATTCAATTGTCAAATTTTGAAATATAATTTTTGGGAAACTACATAAACACCTATAAAAACATAGTCTTTTTATCAATTCAAATCTAAGAAACACCATCTAGAATTAAGACAAATTTGCAAGAGAAAATATTATTATCAAGAGCATTCAAGAGAAGATTTATCAGTCATTTGTTTTAGTAATCAAGATCCTATCACCATGTTCAAGCTTATGCATGTTTATGTTGTCTTTTCAAGGCTAACATGCATTGTTGATCCTAAAGTATCCAAGCATTTTTAAATGTCCAAATCCATCAACCAAATAAAGATAAAGTTCCTTGGAGTGATGTGTTTTTTGTTAGTCCTCTAAGGGAATCTATTGGAGGTTTAGTGAGTTGTAGCAAGCAATTGTTGATTCATCATTTCCTTCTGCATTGTCATTATCTTTCTATCAAGGTTTAATTTCTAGAAGTGGGGTTTGACTAAGGAAAAGCCCCATTGAAACATAACAATTTTTCCCTCTTTGTATGTGTAGATTATAGGTGGAAGAATGATTGGAGATCTTGAAGAGAAATTTTGCATTATTATAGAAGTTTTCATCATTGTTTTCAAGCCATGAAAACTTGTATTTGGAATTTATTTCAATCTTTTTGATAGTGGAAAAATTGTAAACCAAAAGCTAATATCATACCAAAAAGGATTGCAAATTTTTTTTTCAGAAGCCCTAACAAGGACTCGTTTACCCTAAGGAAAAATTTTCTTTCAATAAAGTTCAAAACCTACTTTTGGTGATTGGTACATGCGTCCTTACCCTTCTCAGATCTTCCTGTAAGTTGTGGTTTCCATTTTTTTACTTCCAAGAATTTTCATAATTTCATGTTCTATGTCTTATTGTGGATTTAGTTTAAGCATTGGTTATCACTTCAATTTGGTTTTAGATCTATCCAATTGTCTTAAGGACTAAGATCTAGGTCTAATTGACTCACCTTTGAGGTTGAAAGTCAACATTTACACCTTGTGATCTCTTTCCTAATGAAATACTTTAGGGAGAGGAATAAATCCAGAAAATACCCCTTATTCATTAAGGAACCCCTTTCCTAACATTTCATTTTGGTGACCCTGACATTGTACATCATGTTAGTATGAAAGGGGTACTTTATCTAACTAGTTCTTTTCCTAGCTAGTTCTCCAGTAAATTCCTCTTCACACTAGCTTAACTTTACATAGGGATAAGGTGGTTGAGATTTAATGATATAAGTTGTCACAACTCATAAGATGACAAAAATTGTGATAATATGGTTACATCTATCTCTTCTCTTGGCCTATATAACAAAGGCATTTCCTTTGTAATCTAAAATTTCAAGATGAATATAGCTTTGCATTCTTGAGTGGAATAAAGTTTATTCTTTCTCATATTTTTGGTTTCACTTTCTTTCAATCATTGGTATCTTGGGCTAGGCTCATTAGCAAATCTCACATGGTATCAAAGCCAAAATGAGTTGTGGGTTAGCAATCCTTTAGGAGATCTAAGTGTGTACAACTAATTTTTTCAATGCACTTAGTATGCACTTCTCTTGCATCCTTTGATGATCTAGAGAATCAAATAAGTATGAATAAAATATAAAAATTTCTAGGGGGGCTCATGCATTGACTTGCTAGTTGTAGGTCTTATGAAGATTCCTAGAGAGATTATAAGCTCACCATTGAGTCCAAAGCAGCTAAAACAGTCATATTTTCTCTTTAGTTTTCCTGAAATGGGCATTGGAGACCAAATCTACAACAATTTGAAATAGGAGGTTCATTTTCAAATCCAACAAGGAGGCATCATTTCAAAGCATTTTGGATCAAATCTAACCCTTCCATCGTGCTCAAAAGGCCCAAAAACCATAAAATTGACTATCAAAACATCAATTTTGGACCAAGTTGCCAGGTAAGGCAAAATAAAATTGTCCAAGGAGCCACTAGGCCCCCATGAACAAATCAATTTAAAAATAATATATTTTATTTCAAATTAAAACATTTTTTTGTTTAGGATATTGAGGGTTTCGAGTGTTTAGAGGGGTTTGACCCTAACCAGGTTTCTCCAGACTCTTCTATTGGCTCTGTATAGGTTAAAAGGTGTGATGTGAAGGCAGAGTGACTGGAAGTCTTGGAAGACTTGGAAAATATGTTGGATAAGCATCAAGTTAAAGTTGAGGTGATTAAAGTGGAGGATTCCCCTATTGAGGAAGAAAAGGAGGATAAAGAGGAGCCTCGGGAGGACCCTGTTCAAAATATTGATTCTAAAGTTGTGCCTCCTATTAATTGGGATGAGGTGAACATGGGAATGTTCTGTAGGATGGCTAAGGATGGAACTCGCAACTTTCTTTCATTGGTTAAATCAATTTTATCAAAAGTTAAGGAGCTCTATGTCTAGGTGAAGAATTGGCAAGATGTTTGTGTGGTGCTGGTGCATAAAAACCAGAAGGAATGGGTGATTAAAAGTAAGGTCAAAACCATGAATGTTATGCTTCATAAAATTGTTGTGGATGTTGATTTCCTTGGTAATACTCACGAGGAGAGGATTTATTCCTTGGAATTGATAGTCCATAGGACTTTTGAGAAGAGATTTGTTAACATAGGGGACAAAATTAGAAAGTTGTCTGATGATTTGAAGATTGTGGTGAACATTAGCAATAATTCCTTGAAATTTACTATTAAGGGCCTCTTTGTTTTAAATGAGAAAGCCTTGAAATGGCCTGGTAAACCCTTGGAGCTAGGTGATATTGAGAAGGCTATGGAGGATGCGAATTTCTTGAATCTGGTGGAGAAGAATGAGGATCCTGCTCTAGTTGTGGAAAGGGATGTGGATGATGGCTCGTGTTTGAGAATGAGCAGCAAGACCAAGAAGTGGACTTCTATTTCATTTAAGGAGCTCAAGGACATTATGTAGATGCATGAGGGGGTCATTGAGGAAAATTTTGCCTCAACTAATTTTCTGGAAAAAATGATATAGTTGTGTTGTTTCTTTTACTTGATCAACCTTGTTGCTGATTTTTTGCTTTAGGGTTGTTTACAAGTCTCATTGTTAATTTCTATTGTTAGTATTTTGGTTTTTTTGAGCTGCAGGCTCTATTGGTTTAGTCTTTCTTACATCTTTTTTCCTTTGTAGAGGTTTTTGGGGTCCCTTAAAAACCTACTTTTCCTTATCAAAAACAATTATTTAAAAAAAAAAGTCTTCTTGTTCTTTTCAATTTTTTTTAAAAAATTGTAAAACAATATATTCTTTTCATTTTTAAAAATAAAAAAATGAAATTTAAAAAAATTGAAGAAAAAATTTATTGAATTTTTTAAAGAAAAATAAAATTAAAAAAAAAAACTAAAATAATATGTTGTGTAGACCTGTGCAGGCCTACACAACACGTATTGTAGGTACCTTAGTACCCATAGATCCATGCTAGGAAACACAATACCTATGCCAATGTAGGTGCTTCCACCTTCAGGCCTTTACAAATTTTTTTCAAAAAAACTTTTTATAAAGTTATATATATATATATATATTAAATATTAAAAATATATTTTTAAAAAAATTTGTCAATTTTTTAATGATTTTTTAATATTTTCAATATTAAAATACATAAAGTCTAAAAAGTCCACCAATGACTTTACAAAATATCATGCTAACAATTTTTAATCATTTTTTAATATTTTTTTAATTAAAAAATATAAAAATCTTAAGGATGCTAAATTTAGAGGTAATTTAGCAGACAACCAAATTGGAAGATTGGTAACTTTATTTGGAGGTTTGATAAATTTGGTGGATATCTAACTTTAGTAGAAGTTCGTCTAAATTTGGAAGAATTTTTTGAAAAATCATACCCCTCTCCATTGCTTAGTTGATTTTTGAAGGTCAACTTTGAATGCTTATAACTCAGGTTCAACAAATTTGTTTTCCATTATTTTTTTTGACTTGGGCTAATTTTTTATGCTCTACACATTGGTGGAGATGGTTTCAGATTTTGGCACATAGGATTTTTAGAAATTTCTAATTCTTAGAGAGGACACCTCTTTGTTCCTATTTTGTAAACTTCAAAGTTGCATAAATTTTGTATACAACCTCAAATCGAGTTAATTCATTTTTTTTAAATGCATGATTTTTTGTTTACTTTGTATTGATGTTGTTTGTTTCATATGAAATTATACCAAATATATACTTTTAGTACATGCTTATTTATTGAGGATTGTAAAAGCATTGAAATCCATAAATTTGTAACTGCACTAAATTTGAAGTGGTGGAAATCATTTTTTTCTAAAACAGGGTTCTTTGCTTGAGTAAATAAGGGGGGTCTCTTATTGTCTTTATGCTTAAAAATATCTTCTGCTTTGTTCTTTATTTTTCCTTAACAATGGGTACATTTAAGTTTCCATTAAAAATGCCATGTACAACTATAACACATGAAATCAAAATACATGGAATTACTTAATGCAACTAGGATATACACCTTATGTTTAGAAGAAGGTAATTGAACCCAAAAATGATAAGGAAAACCTACTTTGGATGTTTGAACATACAAAATCTCTTGGTTCTCTAAGGAGTTTAGTTTCTCTTGATATAATGTTTCAAATTGAAGAATGTAAAGGTTCACATGATGCATGGAACAAATTGAGAACTCTATATGGTACAACTAATGATGTTTGTGGCTATCAAATTGACAATAAATTAATGAGTCTTGATCCAAAGTATTTTATAGCATCTAGGATTATGTAACAAAGGTCAATGACCTTAGAACACAATGTAAATCATGTTGCTTAGAAAAGAAAGACATTCAACTTGTCTATAACACTCTAAACAAACTTGGACCTGAATTTGCAGCTTTTGTTTATAGCTTTCACACTCATAGGTTAACAATGGGATCTACATTCACTACACCTTCTTTTTCTTCATTTTTTGAAATGTTGATGCATGAACAAGGTAGGATTCTTTCAATGGGTCTTCTTAAACCTTCACACTCACAAGCTTTAATGGCAGGTCAACCAAAGTGTTAGAAAGAATCAAGGAAACTTGATAGCAATCAAAAGCAATTCAAGAAGAAGTCACATAGAGATCAAGCACAATCATCTTCAACAAAAAAAGTTCACTCCAACTCCTCTTCAAAGGAGAATTTTCAAAAGAAGGAAAAGCCAACTTGTAGCTACTACAAGAAACTTGGTCATAAGGAACATTCTTATCATAAGAAGCAGATTGATGAGTTAAAGAATATTCTTAAAAAGAAAAACTTTAATCTGCCTTCTTTTGTTGCTTAGCAATCCTCTACTCATTCCAAATTAGGTAAAGGGAAAGCAACTACACTTGTTTCTATTGCTGTTTCTTCAAAATAGTGGATTCTTGACTCAAGTGCATCACATCACATGGGTTCTATTAAACAACAGTTTTCTTTGTTGGAGCCTTGTTATGTGCCCCACATTCTCATAAGGGATGATTCTCTAGTGGATGTAATTGGAAAGGTTTTAATATACTGGAAATGGTACATTTGAGGATGTCAGCCAACCTTCTCTTTGTCTACCAAATCAATTAGAATGGTAGAAAAGTTGAATTCACTCCAAATTCTATCAACATTTAGAATCTTGAATATATTGCACTCCTTGCGATTGGTAAGGCCAATCATGAATCTCGCTTGTATGGTTTCTCTCATTTTATACCTGATTCATATTACACTACATTTCTCACCCATTCAAATGTTGTGAGAAACCTATGCAATGAGTGGTTTGGTCATCTCAACTATTGCTATCTTCAACAACTCAACAAACAAAATATGGTCACAGGTCTTCCTCAAATAAATTTTATGATGGTGTATGTTTAGGTTATGCCTTGGGAAATCATCTTGAAGATAATTTTGACAAAGGGAAGGCTTGGAGGGCTTCAAAAGTCCTTAAATTGGTTCATAATGACTTAGCAGGTCCTTTTCCATCATTATCTTTCAATAATGCTTTTTATTTGCTCACCCTCATTGATGACTATTCCAAATATACATGTGTCTACTTTCTTCAAAACAAAGGAGAAGTCTTTGATATATTTCAAGAGTCTAAGGCTCGCATTGAGAAGCAATCTAGAAACTATGTCAAAATTCTCTACGTTGATAATGGAAGAGAATATGTGAACCATCAATTTTAGAAATTATGTACTCTTGAAGGGATTTACCTTCAACATATTGTTGCTGACTAAACCATATATTTTTTATGTGAGGTTTCTCTTGCACTTCTAGGGTTTTTAACCTAAAAGGAGAGAGGTACAAAAAATCTTAATGGCTCACTCTAAAAAACACTTGAGATTCCAATGCAAATGAGATTGAAATCTGTCAAAGGGGATTGTCCTAAATGTTGAAACTAATAAAAGAGATTAACTACTAAGGCAAAACTTAGAAAATGTAATATGTTTGAAAACACATGTGATGTGCAAAATGACCTAAATGACCTACAAAATGCCTTAAAAATTTGATCAAAATAGAATAGAAAAATATAGCACTAAATGATGTGCACCTAGAAATCTTAGAATAAGTGAAAGTAGCTCTAAAAATATGGAAATGTTAAATTCTTGACCAACTGGGACTCATTCGCCAACATGGGCTAATCAGTCCCAGATTAGAGTCTCTACCCAAAAAGCAGTTTCAGGGAAAAGGGTACTAGAATCTACAAACTGATCTGACAAACACCCCCAGTGGGACTCATTCACCACTAATGGAAAAATAGTCCTTTTTCACTTTTTCAAAAATTGAAATCACAGATCTATACTCTAACACCTGCACTTTATTCCTAGATTGAGACTTGGATCCAAATTTGCAAAAATGCCTATGAAACAAAATGTAATTTGATTTATAATAGGGGCTTTTCCTTATTCAAACCCCTAGTTTGGTATTTAAACCTTGAAAGAGATAATGAAATATGTAGAAAAACTCTAACCCTAAGTGTGTCTAAGAATAGGAAATCTAAAGCAAGATGCAACCGTATTCTAATATGCATGAACAAGATACATGAATGAAACTTGAATAATGTAAGACTCACTCTAGGAGATCCTAAATCACATTAAAGGAATATTAATGGCATGCAAACCTTTGTTTGGCTGAAGATAGAGAGATAATGGAGGATGAAATCACTTAGAAAACAAGTCCTTAGGGTTGGCTTGATTGCTAGTTGCATCTCCCCAACCTAGAATTCTTCATGATTATACATAGGCATCCATGAACAACCCTTGAAAATGCTTGATCTTGAATAAAAGTTAGCTTGAATAACTGAAAAAATCCTTGAATGTTGCCCCAAAGCTTCAAATTTTCTACAAATAAAATTGTGAATCCTCTTGTGAAAGATTCTCAATACTTGACTCTTGAACTTTTTCATTAAAATTTGGTAGATTTCTTGAAAATGACCTAAAAACTTATATTTATAGGCATTAGTACCAAATTGTTCATTATTTAGACCTTAAAGGCTGACATCCACTATAAATTTGAATTAAGGTGGTAAATTTCCCACTCAAACTTGAAAAATGCCCCAAAAGGGACTCATTCACCTAAGGTGGTAAATGGGTCCCACTTAAGGTTTTTGAGGTGGGTTTTCGGGATTTAAATGATTTAAGTGCTATTTGTTAGGATTTATATGATTTTTGAGTGGAATAAGCCTCAAGGTCTAAAATAATGGGTCTTAGGGGCCTATAAATGGTGATTTTAAAGAGTAATTAATGCAAGGTTGCCAACATAGGTCTAAATTAAGCATGAAATTGCCTCTTTATTCAAGAGTGTACAATTTTATACGCTACATTTAGCCCCCACTTTAGCACCCATATGACTCTACATGAATATGAAAGCTAAAGGAATCTAAACAATAAACTTTATTTCATAAAAGGATACTCATTCAGAAGGTGGGAGAATGAAGCCCCTGGGAGAATGAATCCCCCAGTGTAGTTATCTACAAAACCACAACATTAGGAACCACATCCTATAATACAAATTTGTTAGTTTTCAAAAAATCCTCTTATCTAACTTCTAGAAATTAAATTTGAGGGTAGATGTATGCCTCCACTTGATTCTACTTGTTGTATGGAGGTGGAATCAAAGTAGCAATATAGCCACATCAAATAAGGAAAATCATATCATAGGGAATTTACAATTACCATTCCACATAACGATAGATGATTGAGGATGTCAAGAGAAAAATTATGATTTCAACACAACAAAGAGTGTCACAAATAGAGGTCTCTAGCACATGTTATGTTGATTTGAATAAAAAGAACTTCATAACACTAATATAGTAAAAACCCTAGTTTTAAACAGACATAAGAGCTAAAAGTGAAGTAAATTGTAACTCAGTTTGTCTTTCTACCTTCTTGTAGCTTGAGAGTGATGAGAGAATAGTGAAATATGTTGAGTAGATAGGACTACAAGCCTGCAAGACTATACATGCTATGAGATTAGGTGGCGTGCAACAAGCGTCAGCATGAGGTGAGTCAATTTTGCTACCTTCACTTAGTTTCTACAGAGTTATTTGATGATTTGTATGCATTTATAGGTTAATTTAGGGTCTTGGAAAAACAATTCACAAAGTATCTCCTTTTTTCTTAAAGTGTCCCATTTGTTTGCAAAGTGTCCCACTTTTTCACAAAGTGTCCTGTTTCTTCATGAAGTGTCCCAAAACGGGTCTAAATTGTCTAAGGCCTTTAGGAAAAAACACTGGAGGGACTATAGCACACTTCTATGATGAATAATATAGAAATGAAATATTTCAAATTTTCTTATAGGGAATATTTTTGCTTTATTGATAGGTACCTACCCATTCGCGACAGTGTCTGGGTGGTAAGCAACTTAGATTTCTTAGAGACCTATCCCCCATGCTTTCAACAAATGACATAGAACACTTGCAAGCTATAGGGATATATTGGGAATACCTCATGCCCCCATGAGGTACCATGACATGATGTTGATGGTTCTAGGCAAGTGCTCAAATTCAGACACCTATACATTCCACCTTCCTACTAAAGAGATGATTATCACTCTAAAGGATGTCCACCACATCCTTCAAGTTCCCATTTGAGGAGAGTGGGTACGCTTAAGGGGAGATTGTACATTTTACAAGTGGAAGGTCAACATGCAGTATTACGTAGATGGGCTAGTACATGATGAGTAGGTGAGGGTACAAATCAAGCTTCCAATGTTGCTATATTCACAAGCCTTGGTGGTGAGATAGATTATGATGCACATAATTACACTAGTACTCATCCTAGATGGGTGTGCAACACACCTAGAGGGAGGACTAGTACACTTGATACGCGAGATGGTAGAGCACATGATAGTATATGCCTAGGGGAATTGTATCCTAGCGCACCTATACTATGATCTTGGATGGTTTTTTTTTTAGGAGGTGCACATGGTACATTTTACAATTCTATAGGTTTGGTTCCTTGAGCATATCACATGTACCAAACCTACCAACTTCCCATGTCCAACAGTAGTGGGGTATCCTTAGGCCTTTAGCTATCCTTTATGATGATTGTGGAAGTATGAATATTTACACTTTTTCAGAGTGATATTTGATTGACTAGAGGAGGATGAGATCATGTGGAGACCCTATTAGCTTACACTTCAATGGCCAAATCCCATCAGGTAGTTGAAGAGATTATAGCTAGAAATATTTTTGGTTGGTTGTCATGACTATGCAGTATGTCTTTTTTATTATGATTGAGTCATGTGGTAGTTTGGGTAGATCCAAACACCACCTAGGGCATGACCATTTTTTAGAAGATCAATGTGCAGTGCTTAGAGACCAGGTGATACAGTATGGTTCACTGTAGACAATTTTGTTGAGAGTGACTCTAAGTACTTCAATCACGATGAGCCCCCAATCTCTGACACTGATAATGTTAGTGCCACAAATGATTATGAGGAGTGATGGATAGTATCACAACTACCTCTTGTATTTTTGATTGATGAACCTATAGGAGATGCAGTACCATTTCCAGATAAGGGAGATGAGGTAGAGGAAAGGGCCAAGGAGACATGATATAGGGCTATAGACATATTTACAAATGTCATAGATGAGGAGTATGATGATGATATAGATCCTAATTATGATGGTCAAGATGGGAGGGACGAGGAGGATGAGGAGGAGGACCAGGAGGAGGACCAAGATGAGAAGTAGCCCATGAGTGGGGATGGTGAGGTAGTAGCTAAGGATCAAGCATGATATGAGTGGGGAGAGCCCTCACCCATTCATATGACAAGATCACGAGCAACGACCACAATAGGAATCAATACCAGCAATCATGGAGGAGCTAGCACATCTTCCATGCCTCCTACACAAGACGAGGTTGATGTTTCTCAGCCTACCAGAGATATAGATGATGATATTTTATTTATTCATATACTTGGTGTTTATGTATATGCTTTCTATATATCATGATGTGTATTGATTATGTATTGTTTCTACCTTGCAAGAGTTGCAAGAGCCTATCGAGAATTCTACCAATAGGATGTGAAGAAGAGATGGAAGGGTTACCAGTAGGTGAACATTTGTCACTAGTATGAGGGTTTGAGGAAGATGAGTAGCCTTGTGGGCTCTAGGTTTTAGGGATAATATCTTTCAATGTAGATTCCTGGAAACTAAGTTTCTTTTTTAGTTCCTTGTTTACTGCCAATAACTCCATTACCTTTGTCTTGCTATCCAATTATTCATTATCCTCCATTAATTTATCAAATATTGAAATAGAATCATCTTGATATGTTTCTTTCTTTGAATCACCTCCCTCATTAATCTTTACCCCTTCATTAGCCCTTTTCTCATTCATAGGGTGTTTCCCTTTATCAAGATCATGGGATTCTTTCTTAGTATTCTTGGGAGGAGAAAGTGGGATAGAATTTTTTTTAGCAGCATTGGTTCATGGAATTGCAATAGTTCTAGTAGTTGAAGGATCCACAGGGATCTTGCCAACAATTTCTTGCACTACCGGGCCATCTTCCTGTTCAGCTTGAGATGCCAATTTTTCCATTGCTTCCATCTCCTTAGCCTTCCTTCTTAAGTCATCTCTCTGCATCATAGCATCCCTAATTCTTTTTTCCTTAGTTTCTTCCATTTTCTTTCTATTTTCATTGCATTTAGAAATCCTTTGATTAAGAAAATGCACATCATTCAACAACTCTTCTTCATCTAGCAAAGTGGACTCTCTATCAAATACTATGACATTTTCAGCTTCGAAAGGAATTGGATCATAGGAATAGTCATCTCCATTCAATAATTCATTAGGGATAGGGGTGTATACATGGCCATTTGGGGTAATATATCCCTCAATTATAGCACACCTAGCACAAAGATTATCTCTTTGGATTATATCTCTTTCCCTTTGTCTAATAGCTTGCATTCCAGGGTCTAAGGAACACTCATTTACAATAGTATTCATAAAAACCTCTCCCCTCTCATTTGAATTATTATCACTAAAATCCAACAAATTTCTCTCTTCTTCTAAAGTAAAATTAGAACACATTTCATGCTCAGGGGTGGGGTGAGGTGTAGACTTACCTTTTCCTACGTCCTTTTCCTTTATCCATTTTCCTTTGTTCCTAGATAATTCACCCTCTAGCTTCTGCTCTAGATGCTTCTTCATATGGCCTCACATTTCTTTCATTAGATCTCGAGTTCTTTTCACCTTTGTCACATTCTTTAACTTCTATACACTTTTCTTCTTAAATTCTTTAATATCCTTGAACACTAGTTCACACTGGTGCAAATACTTCATACTCACCACCCAAGGTTCTTGGCATAGATTGGTAGCAATTTTGTTGCAATCTTTGCAAATATCGATAGTTATTTAGAAATTGACAAAGACTTTGGCACATACAACATATCTCATATGAAATTTGAATGCATTCTTTAAAGACAAATAGGTAGGAAACTTATAAGGAAATTAGACGAAATACTAGAAAAGATTGGAGCTAAACTTAGCAGACACTTTTAAATGACTGACTTTATGAGTAAACATCACCATGTTACATGGTGGTCTATGATAACACATTTTGGAGAAATAATAATTGTAAGAATTACATCCCTAGTAGAGTCTCCATTCTATTGTTTGTTTTTATAATGAACCAATTAGTTCTTAACAGGTACCTATGAGCTTGCCAGGCTCAATGCTTGAATATCTAATAGACAAGTGGCCAACTAATGAGGTATGGCATCAATATCTTTACCTCCTGCACTTCATGCTTTGAAAAAACTAGGAGAGTAATCCCACAATGTATATTATACTATTATTTTAGACAATTCAGATGTACATTGTATATTTAAGTAGATATACTCTCACCCATGGCTAATAAGCTGAAATTCCTCAAGAAATTGGAAATTCCTTGAACAAAAAAAATGCATTAAGCCAATAATACAAAGAAAACGTAAACACCATAAACACAAGATAGGTCAATGATTATTTTAAAAGATTTTTCTCAGGTTGGATAACTAGGATCATGAAGAAACTTAACGGGTTTATGACTAGTGCCATTATCTATAGCCTAGGAGTCTAAGCAAATTGAAATATAAGGAACATTTAATCCTGGACATTATAGATTTATGCAATAAAAATTAGTAATTCACAAATTAGTAACCAAATTCTAAATACTACTTATCATATCCTTTGACCCTATATAATAATTCATGATTTGATTTTAGCAATTTAACTTCTTATTTGAACAAGAGCTAAAATGAAAATACACATCAAAGTATTAAATGGTGAAAATTAATGAAATGATCTTTGCCCAATATTTTCATTAATAATTCATATACATAATCAAAATGGAGAGACTATAGACATGGAAAATCCCAATTATCATTTGGATATGCCCAAAAGCCATACATTTAACAAAACATACTAGTAAGGCTCAAAAAATTCGATAAAGACTAAACATATTCACTTTGTGTTCTTTAATTCTCACAATTCAACTCCAGTATTCAACAAAAGACCTGCACAAATGGCATTGAATTCCCGTTTATAGAATAAGGGAGTAAGAACAAGATTCAAGCCAAGTGTACACATGTCACATTCTAATTGTACCGCTATAAGAAATATTCCCTAATACAGTTACATTTACATTTATCAAAATGAAGGGAATTCATATGAGACAAAGTTCATTTACATTCATTATGAGGAAAAAAATTTCCTTCAAAAATGCACATGTGAAAAGGATAAACTTATTTATAGCAGCACATTGATTTCATCGAACAAGATGAAAAAATGGTATAGATCAAAAAGTGAGCTAACATCCCAGTCATCACTCCATGTCACGAATGATTTGATATTTTCCTATGAAACATGTATTTTATACACTGTAACTTTTGAGGCCAAACCTATACAATACTTGAACTAGTATATGTTTCACAAACAAAACTTTCCAACATACAACTTTCCCCATTCTTCATATTCTTCCTCAGATGGCCAATCAAAGTCCATAATTTTATCCATGGCTTTCCTGTAAGGGGAATACTTAGTTACTACTACATTGGATTCTCTATCAAAATCCTCCAGAAAACTAATAAGAAAATTCAACCTCTCCAAAGTGTTATTAAAGGAATTAATATCAACCTCTTTGCAAATCTCATTCACATGGGCATCAATAACCTCATTCAATTCCCTTTTCCACACTTGTAAAGGTTTCAGTTCATAATTGGCCACCTCAATGTCTGGTAGTGGTGACAAGTCAGTGTGGCTACATTGAGCTATCAATTCTATTATCTTCTGCTCTAGTGGAGCTGCATACCCCTAATAATTTTTCTTGCTTAACTTACACACAAAATCATAAACATGAAGAACTTGAGGGTATTTGTCTTCATGCTAGCTAGCTCCCACTAATATTAGATTCAATATCTTAAGTCTTTGAACCCATGTATTTAAGGTTGGTATAGCCAATATCTTATCTCTCTGGGACAATCTCATTGCATGAACCATCAAAGCATAACTATCGTGCACACTATTGAGTATATCCTGAATCTTCTCATTTAGGTGCTTTAGGGTAGTGCTAACGAATTTTGACACCTTTTCATACATGGTATCTTGGGCCTTCTTTAGCAACTTCTTTTATACTTCAACCTACAGAAGAAACTGCTCTCCATCAAATGAACTAGGGCCTGGTCTACTTGATTCTTCCTCTGTAAATGATTCATGTCCCTGACTGTATGGTACTATTGCTAAGGCTTGATCATGAGGTGGATGTTGGGAAGATACCATTAGGGAAGTTGGAGGTGGGTAGCTTGAACTAGGTTGACCATGTTCTCTTTTCTCTTCTCCTCTATGTTTATAAAATTCCAATTTAATTTCTTACACAACCACCTTCTATTGGTTGTTATCATAGTCATTGAGGAGTTCTCTACACTTAGTTCTAAGGTTATCACTCTCCATAGTAAGACCCTCCAAAATTTCTTGAGTCAACCTAGTAACATTAACAACCATATCCATAATTTCCAAAGTTGAGGTATCAACAACTCTCATTACAAGCAATTGTCCACTAACATCTAATGGCTCTACCAAAACTAGTTTTTTGGACCCTGAAGATAGTGACCATATTGCCAATGCCTCCCAATTCTCACTGAATGTTGAACCTCAAAGTGCCATTTCTAGTTCTTCTTTTGTCTGTATTAGAGGCCTTTCATCTCTTCTTATGAAATATAAAACAATAGCATCATAAATATTCCATTATGGTAACAATAGCACACCACACTTCTCTAAAAGCTCTCTACCCTCTTGGGCATTAATCTTCCTGAATTCATCTTTCATGATGCTTCTTACATTTGCCTCAATGGCATTTTTCAGACAATTCAGGATGCAAGCTCCATTCAGTGGCTACCTTTTCTACATAATCTACAACTTTGGATTTCCACCAAAAATCATTGAATGTAGAGGTATCAATGAAGGATTCATCTTCCATAAACTCTTTACTGGCTTCCACCCTTGAATCATCAACAATGCTCAATCCAAATATGTCCATTTTTCCCAATTTGAGGATGCTCTGCACTGAAATTGAAGCAATTTCTCTTTCATGAGGAGCCATTCCTATCTGTATTTCTTTAGGAGTGATGCAGATGTCATCTTCATCCATGATAGAGTAATCAACCACTCCTTTTATCTCAATATTTTACTTCTTTTGAGGTGGTTTCTCAGGAGGAGTAGAACTTCCTAGGGGTGAATAAAAATTAATTACAGGCAAAGAGGTCTGTGTAGGAGGAGGTGGCACTGCACTCTTGGGAGAATTTGCATTTGGCCCTTCAGAGGTGATAGGGGTTGTTTGGATTCTTTCCTCACCTATTTATTTCTTCCTCCTAGAGTATATTCTTATTTGCTTAGGTGTCTAATATGTAGGCCTTTCTTCTAATGTCATTTCACTACTTTCTTCAACCACCATCTCCTTTCCTTTATCTATGATTTCCTGTTGTTTGATCAAAATATTGACAACACTCTAAAAAGTGTCAATGGCATGCATAACTTTATTGAAATCACTAGAAATATTTGGTAGAGGGTCATATTGGGGAATGTTCTTTAGCTTAGCTACTACCATCTTTTTATAAGCAAGGTATTTGTGTTTTCTTTCATCTTGTTCCTCAAAGTTAAAGAAATTCCTAATAACATCCTCAGGGTAATAAAAAACATGCACAAAGTTACCCATTTTCTTATCTGCTTTGAGTTTTCCAATGAAGCCTTTAGGATCATGGTTCCTTAGGCTCATAGTCATCAGTTTATAATGAGCCAACAGATGTTCTAGTTCATTCCATGTCCCTTTTGTCATAATGAAATATGCAAATGTCATCCATTCTGGAAAGAATAACCCCTTCCTTGTTGATTTAGGTAAATGTGCTTCTTGTGAAGCTCCTAACTACCTCATAATCTCAAGGAACCCTATTCTCAAATGAACATCTCCAGGAAAGATATATGGACCCAAACCATTACCATATATTCTGAAAATTGTCTTATCAAGATACAAAATTAAATCTCCCCAATTATGGCTTAGATTCAAATCTGACCTTAGAATTCTAGGTCTCAAGAAATCATGAATTTCTTGGGGAATTCTAGTTGTCTCATATGTCAATGCCTTCCTAATCCTAGATGAAAAAATATTCCTAAACATTACAATGTTATACCTTTTATCATCTTTATCCAAGACTCAAATCCAACATTGGATAGGCAAGTCAACATCCTCCTTCTTTCTTTCTAAGGTGATCTCAAAAACTCTCTATACCTTATACAAGAACATATGCATTAACAATGAGTACCACTAGAACCTTACCTACTATTTTCCTTCCTTCAATTCCACTAAGCCTTTATGGATATGTCTAGCGAGATAAGTTCCATAGTGATGGAAAATGTTATAGGGTGGGTGTTGTAGATGTGTGGCCAGATAACTATATTCCTACAATGTGTCAGGTGGATCAACACCAATAATTTGGTATAGAGAGTACACAATCTTTCTAAAATAGCTAGTGAAATAGTTCATTGGGAAAGGTTCAAGCTCTCTATCATCAATCTTAATTTTTCTCTTGTGTTTCCCATCACTAATCACTATAGTATGCAGAGGCAACATCCTTGTTCTGATAAAAACCTTATTATTTTTGTGCTATATTCTAATAGTATCCATATCTAGAGGGACCATGTTTTGACTCTATTCATGCAAGTCAAAAACTTCTTCAATTCCTTCCCTTGTTACTTTTACCATGACCCCCCATTAAATGTTCTGATTGCCCTAGAAAATGGGTCATATTTTGAGGTGATATCTCTCAAGAGATTTATATCCATATACACATTGGGAACAATCAACTTCCCCATATCCAACCTCCATGGATTACTGAAAGGAAACCCTAGTTTCCTATTCCCAAACCAATGTTGAAACATCTTCCATCCAGTGTAAGGTACCTCAGCGTCTTTGATCAAGCAAGCTTTATCTATCAACCCTTCCTTCACAGTAGGACCATGGAACAAGACACTTCCCTCTAGTCTCTTGTTAGTATACTGGGATAGAAAATCAATCACATCCTAAGAAAGGGTTCTAGACTGGGTGGAGGAAGAAACACCTTGTATTTTGGGAGCCATGGACTTTAGTATACAAAAATTCTAATAGAGGAGTTTTAAGTATTCAATTTCCTAATTGCAGTTTGTAACCAAGGAGGAGTGCAAATTTTGGACAATTCATAGGGCTACGACTTTTAAAAGAAAATATTAACCCTAATTTAAAGCACTGAAAGAAAAATGATGAAACACACTCATTTTAATGCACATTAAAGCAATCCCTAATTCAGAAAACATAAAATTTGCATTTTTTGAACTGACTGCTTTCAATCGTGACAAACCCTAATGCCAACTAGGACAACCTCAACAATTTGCTTCTCGACTCTTTGTATTGCCTTGGATAGATTTTGAAATCCCAAATGAGCAAGAATTAGCCACATACACATTTTTTGAAGGAACTTGCATAGGTTTACAAGTCACCTCCACCATTAATGCTCACTCGCTCAAAGCAAAATAATTGCAACCGGTGTACTTTGTAGTTTTGAATGCGTGTCATTGATCTGTAGCTGAGATGAGCATCTTGAATGACTTAGATTGATTCAATACCATTTGAATTCACAACGCTGATCTGGCTAAGATGAATAGCCAATATAAATCCACTGACTCCAGATGTTTTTCATGTACTTGTGGGCTCCACCCACTAGTAGCCATGGAATGCACATGGTAGCTTCTCATGGGTCTCACTACTTTTAATGAACTTGCATCTTACCCCTATGAGCTAGCGAGGAATGGTGGTGGTCATATTTCATTGCTCAATTGGAACAATTAATCTCAAAGCTTTGGGTGGTGAGATGAGACATAATAGCTAGGCCCACATACATGTGGTGACATTTTGCTAACCTCACAATAATTAAACTACATTCACATTAGCTGGACGAGCTAGCAAGAAATAATATAGATGAAATCCCATGATTTGTTGATTTCTCAACCTACACATGAAATGAAGTTACTCATAAAAGAGGGATCAACTAGGATGATGAGGAATTACCCTTAGGAACCAATGACTTAAGCTTAAGTCATAATGATAAAATATTAAAACTGGACCTTGGGAACATCATGACAACTTGTAACCCTGAAATAGTCGAATGACCACAGCCAAGGGGCTAGTAAAGAACATGTAACCATGACTCAAAAGACAACTTGCATGACCGACAACTGGGAAGATAACTCAACACAAAATTAGAATGTTCAAGAATCAGACATGGATAAATCAAAGACAAGACTAGCTAAGAAAAACCCTTGAACCCTATCAATGGGGAACATGTGACATGATAATATCAAGCATAAAAGGTTTCAAAATATCAAGAATTTTGAGGGCTCTATCAATGTCTCATGCTTGGGGATGCATACCCCTAGTGTGTATGACGAGAAAAAAATCTCCTGGTGAAGCAAACCAAAGATAGAGGAACTAAAAAAAAAACTAAGAGCTCATCCAAACAAGGTAAGCAGATGTAGTAGAAAGGAAACACAACAAACCCTATATACAAAATTTATAGGAATATACAATGTACATGGAGATATAACCTATTTCAAGAGAAATAGGGTTTTAGGAACTATCCATCTACTAGAAGTTTCAAAAATTCACTTGCAAGTGATTGTAGGAAGTAAGAATCCTCCCCATGAGTATCTATGATCAAATAAGGTCCAAGCCATAGGGGGTCAAACTTCCCATGCTTTCCTTTATCCTCCAGTCTAGAATTCTACATCAACACCATACATCCTACTTCAAATTTTCTTGAGGTGGCTCTTTTGTCATCAAGATATTTAACTTGAACCTGCATTTTTTCATTCATCTTGTGAGCTTCTCTTCTCACCTCATCAAGCTCGGGCAATTCATTCATCTTGTTTTGCATCTCATCACAAATGGTAGTATCATATTCTTGCACAAACTTATACATTTTCATCAAATTATTGTGTGGGATCCTAGCCTCTACTCCATATACCAAATTGAAAGGAGAGTGCCCAATAACTTTCTTGACTGTGGTCTTGTCTACCCAAAGTGCTAATTGCAGCTTCCAATCCTAGGCTTTCTTATTCTTCTCTAGCACCCATTTGGTGATCTTCATAAGGCTCTTGTTGCTAGAATCAGCTTGTCCATTCCCTTGGGGGTAGTATGGAGATGAGTAAGACACATTTATACCATTCTGAGTACATAAATCCACAAATTTTTTAGAGCTAAAGCACATGGCATTATTAGATACAATCCTCTCAGGAACACTGAACCTACTCAAGATATTGTTCATCAAGAAATCAATGACAACCTTGCTAGTTTCCTTCTAAGTGGGAATAGCTTCAACCAAATTTGTGAAGTAATTAGTTTCCACTAGAATCCAAGCATGTCCTCCACTATACTTCATTTCCATTTCTCCAATAAATTCAATGCCCCATGTCAAAAGGGGGTTGGTCCTGAGACCGGTCTAAGTGGTAAGTTGCCTGAAAATTTTAGCTTACCAGTGAACCTCTGACAAGCATCACATTTCTTCACATATCTATGGGAATCTTTGAAGACTAAGGGCCACTAGAAACCAATTCTTAATATCTTTTTTGTCATAGTATTATCCATATAGTGACCTACACATACTCCCTTGTGCATTTCAATTAACAAATCTTCCACTTGTTCACCATCTACACATCTGAGAAGCACACCCTCTAGGCTTCTCCACTGGAGCTCACCATCAATAATAACATATTTTATTTCCTATAGCTTTAGATTCCTCCTCTCATTGTTTGGCATGCCATTAGGGAATTTCATAGTTTGTAAGTACTCAACTATCCTTCTATACCAACCACATGTTTGCATATCATAGATGGGAGCAATATTCTCCTGTTCAACCTCATTGATTTGGCTAGCATCCAAATTGGTTTCAGCCATGAGCTTGGCCAAACCTTGACCTCTTACCAACTTAGTGATTTGAATATCAATGTTGAACTCTTGGATTCTATTAATCCATCTACATCTCTAACCTATAGTTTCTTGTTGAGTAAAAATATACTTGACAACAACACTTGGAACATAAGCAACTACTGATGCACCAATTAAATAAGTTCTAAATTTTTTTACATCCTTGACTAAGGTATAATCTTTCTTTTCAGTAGTGTCATACTTGAGTTCAGCTACCTATAACAATTTGCTGAAAAAGGCAATTGGTTGCTCAAAACCATCATCATTTTTCTATAGTAATACACCTAGTACAATATGAAAGGAAGAAAATGTGAACAATTGGAATGGTTTTGAATAATCCAGAGTCTTCAACATAGGGGAAACTTTAATATCATCTTTAATAGCTTGAAAATATTTAATAGGTTCTTCTGACCATGTCACCTTTCCTCCCTTTTTGAGCATTTTTGAAATAGGCCTACGTATCTCTACAAAGTTGGTCACAAATCTTCTCAAAAAAATTATTTTCCCAAAGAAAGACTGAATCCCTTTGACATTCCTTGGCGGGGTATTATTATCGATGGCTTCTATTCTTTCAGGATCAATTTTGATACCATCCTTCAAAACAATATGCCCCATCAACTTACCCTCTTTAACCCTGAAAGAACATTTCTTTGGGTTCAAGGAGATACCATATTCAAGAGCCTTGATTAAAATATTCTCAAGGTGGGAGCAATGATATTCCTCTTTCTTGTTGTGGGAAGTAAGATCATCTTGATAAATAGCACGAAATAGATCTAGGAAATTAGCAAAAGCCATGTCCATGGCTCTTTGAAAGGTTGCACTAGCATTTATAAGACCAAAAGGAATTCTGACATAAACATAGGTTCCCCATGGGGTGGTGAATGTTGTCTTGTACTGCTTTGACTCTCTTACCATGACTTGGTTATATCCTGAAAATCCATCCATCATGGAGAGAAACTCACAACCTGCTACCTTTTCTAACATTGCTTCCATGTTAGGTAAGGGATAGTTGTCCTTTAAGGATGCACCATTGAGATTTCTAAACTCCACACATAACTTCAAATTTCCATTCTTCTTTATGATAGGAACCAAATTAGATACCCATGAGGAATGCCTTATAGGTTTTATTATTCCTGTTTCACTCAACTTCGCTAATTCCTCTTGCATTTTAGGTATCAAAGTAGGATTAATCGGCCTCCTCTTTTTCCTAAAGGGCTTAGTATCAACCTTTAATGGGATGTCATGTTGGAAAATATCTTCCCTATATGCCTTTAGATCATCATAACACCACGTGAACACATGTTTGTATTTCCTTAATAAGGAAATCAACATAGTCCTTACATGAGGCTTCATCTTTTTACCAATGTACAACTTCATAGGGGCATTTTCAGTCCCCAAATTTATCTCCTCAAGGTCTTATTTATGTGTAGATGTTTTTCTAAAACTTCAATTATCTGGGCCATCAAAAATTCTTTCAAGTGCAACTAATCCCTTGGGGATTTTATTTGTTTTCAACTGAATTACCTCATTTCCAAGCAATGTTTCCTTTCCATCAACTTCCACCACATATGAACTAAATTCAATCTCTTGATGTTCATATTGTTCAACACAATGTAAGAACTTTAGAATGTGATTATCATCCTCAAACACCTGCCAATTGTAGATGTTATCAGGTACTACAAGCCTTGTTTGTACCTCAATCCTTGAGATACCATCAATAGTCACATTATCTAGCTTAACTACAATGTTAGCCAATATATCTTATCTAGAATTCTATCCTCTTTCTATCCATTCTATTCCAAAGGCATCAAATGCCTCGATATTGTCTCACACTTTGTTTCTATATTGTCTCAATCATTTTTCCTTAGTGACAAACCTAGACCTAACTTGGGAGACTACTAACTTTGAATCACCAAATAATGTTAACAACTTTATCCCATGTTTGGAGGCAAGTTTTAGACTAAGAAGGAAGGACTCATACTTACCTACATTGTTGGTACATGCAAACTATAACAAAAAGGAATATTTAAAAGTCTTACCTTAGGGAGAGGGAAGAATGACCCCAACACCTAAGCCCTCTTTTGAGTAGGCTCCATCAAAGTACATAGTCCACAAAGGATCTTCTGGTGAAGTTAGCAAAACCTCTTTAACAATTGGTGTAGGCTTAGCTTCTTCTCCTTCTTGCTCTATTTCTTCCACCCAAAAAGTATCTATGCCAGTGTCTACAAAGTTGATTATTTAGGGTTCTTATGGCTCTTCAACATGCTCAATCATATGTCAAAATCTTGATTCTTGAACAACCTTGACATATTTCTAATTGATTAAGAACATGGCAAATGAAAAGTCACATTGCATGCTCCCTCCCATGGAGGCACACCATTGTCTTGAAAGTAGCATTCCATATATTGGTGGAATATCCACCACTATAATACTCATGACCAACTCCTTTTTCAGGGAATGCAGCCAGTCTATAGAGGACCTCATATATTACACCAATGATAGTGACTTCTCTAGAATCCATGGAATAACATTTTCCATCTGTAATGTCAACTTTCAAACCCATTTCCTCCATTATTTTGATAGGCATGGTATTGTTTGAAGCACCTGAATTGATCATACAATTCATGAGTATGTTTTGATCAATAATCAGACTCAAAAATAATGGATTAACTAAACTTGGGTTTGCAGTGATGGTGGTTCCTAAGTAAATTTAAGGGTTCTCATTAACATTCACTCCTACCTCAGCATCCTTTGCCTGAATTTTGCTTGTTTTAGGTACATTAGCCTCTGCTTTATGTTTGTTTCCCCTGGAAATACTATTAATGAAAACCATTTTTTTTTGTTTGTGGTCATCAATCCTGATCATCTCAAGGAGTGGGACTGTAACCCAAATTTGAGACAGGACATGAAACATATCAATAGGAGAGTAACTTGGTACTTCTGGAAGCACTATTTCCTAGGGAACCACTATATCAACTTGCTTATCAACTTTCTACTTAGTAGGCTTCAACTCTTTAGCTTTTAGATCTGGTTGTACAACTTCAACAACAACCTTTTCCTTACCACCTTTCTTAGCCCAAATTCTCACTTCTTTAGTTTCCTTGGGCTTGGTTTCTCCTTTCTTGTTATTTGTCTTAACAACCTTACTGTTTGCATTGTTCTCCTTAATGAATATGCCCCCTTGATGGCCTAGGTTACCACTCACCACCCTATTCCTGAGATGGAGATCACTTCTTGCTTGAGCTTTAGTAGCCAATGAAATTGTATATCTCTCTATTTCTTCATTTGAAGGTCTCCTCAAAGAAACATTGCATTCCTCAAGGTTATAAGTAGTGAATTCATCCTCTATTTCTTCATCATAAAACACTTGCTGATGGTGAAGGACTACTTCTTATCTTTGCACATCCACATCATTTGTGTTAGCATCATTTCTATAAGAATAGTCACCACATTCCATATCTAATTTGGTCATAAATACATTTTTCATTTCATCAAGATTATGGGGAGAATAATTCTCCCTATGATCACTTTGAGTGTCTTCCAAGGATCTGGAAACTATGCACTGATGTGAGGAGTGAGACATTTCACATAATTCACGCCAAGGTAATCCTTCAACAACATTTGTAGTATTTTTGTGCAATGGATAAGATGTTGCTTGAAAATTCTTTTGATTACTTTGAATAGGATTTCCATTATGCCGATTAGTTTGGTATCGATAACCTTGAAGTCCCAGAGGACTCTCATTTCTCTGGAACTGAGGTTTATCATTTTTGAAATACCTCTACAACAAATTTAGTACTTGATCCAAATTCTCTGCTGGGGCTGTAACGTTAGATACCTTCTCATTTTGAGATTGTGAATTCTTAGAAGGCTTAGGATCATCTCTTCTACCAACCTTGTCAGACGCCCTTCTATTATTTTGAATTTTTACTACCATCTTGTAAGCCTCCCTTAAAGATTGTGGATTTTTGTCTCTGAGTAGGTAACACATCTTAGAATCATATGCATTACAATAAACAACCAAACATGCACTTTCATTAGGCCTCAGAGATCCAAGAACCTTATACATTTCTTCCTGAAATCTAGCATTGAATTCAAGAGCAATTTTTTTGTGCCCCTTTGTAATGTTATTGAAGTCATTTAATTTGAACCATGGGTTGGTCTGATCACCATATTTCTCTCTAAAAAATTAGAAGAACGAATCCTTGGATTTAATACTCGCATTGGGTAAACTCCTATACCAACCCCTTGCATCTTTTGTAAGGGACTACATGAAATACTTCATAGCCACATCCTCATCCCATAATTTGAAGTCTTCAATAAAACTTTGAAATTCCTTCAAATGATCTTCACCACTAAGGGCATTGTTGCTCGTAAATTTGGGCACATGTTTCTTGGCATTGTCAAGTATACGATTTGGGTATCCAAGAATGTTTTCAAAACATAGTTGCATGTACCTATCAGTATGCAAAAATCTTCTACCCATAGGCCCTTCCTCCTCATCTTGGTTATCATTATCTCTTCTTCTTTCACCATGATTCCCATGCCTTTTATGCTAAGAGTCATGTTGATCATTAAAATGGACAGTTTTATCTTTGCCTTCAGGCTGTGAAGAAGAGCTAGAAGGGTTACCGGTAGGTGGAATTTTGTCACTAGTATGAGGGTTTGAGGAATATGAGTGGCCTTATGGGCCCTAGGTTTCAAGGATAGGATATTTTAATGTAGATTCCAGGAAACTAGGTTTCTTTTTCATTTCCTTGTTTACTGCCAATAACTCCATTTCCTTTGTCTTCCTATCCAATTCTTCATTATCCTTCATTAATTTATTAAATATTGAAATAGAATCATCTTGAGATGTGTCTTTCTTGAAAGCACCTCCCTCATTAATCTTTACCCCTTCATTAGCTCTTTTCTCATTCATAGGGTGTTTCCCTTTATCAACATCATGGGATTCTTTCTTAGTATTCTTGGGAGGAGGAGGAGGTGGGATATAAATTTTCTTAGCAACATTAGTTCATGGACTTGCAATAGTTTTATCAGCTGAAGGATCTACAGGGATCTTGCCTACAAGTTCTTGCACTATTGGGCCATCTTCCTAGTCAACTTGAGCTACCAGTTCTTCCATTGCTTCCATCTCCTTGACCTTCCTTCTTAACTCATCTCTCCACACCATAGCATCCCTAATTTTTTTTCCTTAGCTTCTTCCCTTTTCTTTCTATTTTCATTGCATTTATAAATCCTTTGATTAAGAAAATGCACATCGTTCAACACCTCTTCTTCATCTGGCAAACTAGACTCTCTATCAAATACTATGACATTTTCAACTTGGAAAGGAAGTGGATCATGGGAATAGTCATCTTCAATCAATAAGTCATCAAGGATAGGGGTGTATACATGAGAATTTGGCATAATATATCCCTCAACTCTAGCATACCTACCACTAAGATTATCTCTTTGCATTCTATCTCTTTCCCTCTATCTCATAGCTTGCATGCCAAGGTCCGAGGAACACTCATTTACAACAGTCTTCATAAGAACCTCTCCCCTCTCATTTGAATTATTATCACTAAAATCCAACAAATTTCTCTCTTCTTCTGAAGTAAAATTAGAACACATTTCATGCTCAGGGGTGGGGTGAGGTGTAGACTTACCTTTTCCTGCATCCTTTTCCTTTATCCATTTGCCTTTGTTCTTAGATAATTCATCCTCAAGCTTCTGCTTTGGATGCCTCTTCATATGGCCTCGAGTTCCTTTCATTATAGCTTGAGTTCTTTTCCCCTTTGTCACCTTCTTTAACTTTTGTACACTTTTCTTCTTAATTTCTTTAATATCCTTGAACACCAGTTTGCACTAGTGTAGAGACTTCATAGTCACCACGCAAGGTTCTTGGGATACATTGGTAGAGATTTTGTTGCGATCTTTGCAGATATCTATAGATCTTTAGAAATTGAGACAAAATTTGACACATACAATGTATCTCATATGAACTTTGAATGAATTCTTTAAAGACAAATAGGTGGGAAAGTTATTAGGAAATTAAATGAAATACTAGCAAAGATTGGAGCTAAACTTAGCAGCTGCTTTCAAATGACTAACTCTATGAGAAAATATCACCAAGTTACATGGTTATCTATGATAAGGCATTTTGGAGAACTAATAATTGTAAGAATTACATCCCCAGTAGATTCGACATTCTATTGGTTGTTTTTATAATGAACCAATAAGGTCTTAACAGGTACGTATGAGCTTGCTAGGATCAATGCTCAAATATTTGCTAGACAAGTGGCCAACTAACAAGGTATGGTGTCAATAGCTTTACCTCCTGCACTTCAGGCTCTGCAAAACCTGGGAGGGTAATCCAACAATGTATATGATACTATTATTTCAGACAATTCACATGTACATTGTATATTTAAGTAGATATACTCTCACCCATGGCTAATAACTCGAAATTCCTCAAGAAATTGGCAATTCCTTGAACAAACAACATGCCTTAAGCCATGAATACAAAGACCAAATAAACACCATAAACTCAAGATAGGTCAATGATCATTTTAAAATATTGTTCTTAGGTCAGATAATTGGGATCATGAAGAAACTTAACGGGTTTATGACAAGTTCCATTATCTATGGGCTAGGAGTATGAGCAAATTGAAATATAAGGAACATTTAATCCTAGAAATTCTAGATCCATGCAATACCACTTAGTAATTAAAAAATTAGTAACCAAATTCTAAAGACTACTTATCATATCCTTTGACCCTGTATAAGAATTCATGATTTTATTTAAGCAATTTAAGTTCTTCTATGAACAAGAGCTCAAAGCAAAACACACATTAAAGTATGAAACGATGACAATTAATGAAATCCTCTTTGATCAATATTTTCATTAATAATTCATATACATAATCAAAATGGAGAGACTATAGAATTGGAAAATCCCCATTATCATTTGGATATGCCCAGAAACCATACATTTAACAAAACATACTACTAAGACTCAAAGCATTCGATAAAGACTAAACATATTCACTCTGTGTTCTTTAATTCTCACAACTCAACTCCAATATTCAACAAAAGACCCACACAAATGGATTTGAATTTCCTTTTATAGAATAAGGGAGCAAAAAAAAGCTTTAGACCAAGTGTAGACATGTCACATTCTAATTGGACTGCTATAAGAAACATTACCTAATTTAGTTACATTTACATTTATCAAAATGGAGGGAATTCATATGAGACAAAGTTCATTTACATTTTTCATGAGGAACAGATTTTCCTTCCAAAAAGCACATATCAAAAGGATAAAGTTATTTATAGTAGCACATTGATTTCATTGAACAAGATGACAAAATGACATGGATCAAAAAGTGAGCTAGCATTCTTGTCTGCACTCCATGTCACCAACAATTTGATATTTTCCTGTGAATCATATATTTATACACTATTAACTTCTGAGGACAAACCTATACAATACTTGACCTTGTATATGTTTCACAAACCAAACTTTCCAAACTTGCCAACATACACCTTTCCCCATTCTTCATATTCTTCCTCCAATGGCCAATCAAAGTCCACTAATTTTATGCATGGCTTTCTTGTAAGGGGAATACTTAGTTACTACTACATTGGATTCTCTGTCGAAATTCTCCAGAAAACTAATAAGAAAATTCAACCTCTCCAAAGTGTAGTTACTACTACATTGGATTCTCTATCAAAGTCCTTCAGAGAACTAATAAGAAAAGTTAACCTCTCCAAAGTGTTATTAAAGGAATTAATATCAACCTCTCTACAAATTTCATTCCCTTGGCATCAATAACGCCATTCAATTCCCTCTTCCACACTTGCAAAGGCTTCAGTTCATAATTGGCTACGTCAATGTCTAGTAGTGGTGAAAAGTTGGTGTGGCTATATTGAGCTATCAATTCTATTATCTTATTCTCCAATGGAACTGCATACCCCTAAAACTTCTGCTCACTTAGCTCACACACAAAATCATAAACATGAAGAACTTGAGGTTATTTGTGTTCATGCTGGCTAGCTCTCACTAATATCACTAATATCAGCTTCAATCTCTCAACTCTTGGGACCCATTTATTTAAGGTTGGTATAGCCAAAATATTATCTATCTGGGAAAATCTCATAATACACATGATCAGAGCATAATTATCATGCACACTATTGAGTCTATCATAAATCTTCTCATTTAGGTGCTTTAGGGAAGTGCTAACAATTTTTGACACCTTTTCATACATGGTATCTTGGACCTTCTCCAACAACTTCTTATATACTTCAACCTATAGAAGCAGTTGCTCTCTATCAGATGAACTAGGGCCTAGTCTACTTGATTCTCCATCTGCAAATGATTCATGTCCCTGACTATATGGTACTATTGTTAAGGCCTGATCATGAGGTGGATGTTGGGAAGATACTATTGGGGAAGCTAGAGGTGGGTAGCTTGAACTAGCCTGACTATGTTCTCTCTGCACTTCTCTTTGTTTATAAAATGCCAATTCAGTTTCTAACATAGCCACATTCTATTGGTTGTTATCATAGTCATTGAGGAGTTCTTTGTACTTATTTATAAGGTTATCCCTCTCTAGAGTAGGACCCTCCATAGTTGCTCCAGTGAACCTAGCAACATTAACAACCATATCCACAACTTCCAAATTTGGGGTATCAACAACTCTCTTTACAAGAAACTTTCCACTAACATTTGATGGCTCTTCCAAAACTGGTTTCCTGGACCCTCAAGATAATGACCATATCACCAATGCCTCCCAATCCTCACTGAATATTCAACCTCAAAGTGCCATTTCTTTTTCTTCTTCTATTTGTATTAGAGGCCTTTTATCTCTTCTTATGGCGTCTAAAAAAATAGCATCATAAATATTCCATTCTAGTAACAATAACACACCACACTTCTTTACAAGCTCTCTTCCCTCCTGGACATTAATCTTCTTGAATTCATCTTTCATGACACATCTTACATTTGCCTCAATGGAATTTTTAGACAATTCAGGATGCAAGCTCCTTTCAGTGGCTACCTTTTCTACATAAACTACAACTTTGGATTTCCACCAAAAATCCTTGAATACAGAGGTCTTAATGAAGGAGTCATCTTCCATAAACTCCTTACTGGCTTCCATACTTAAATCATTAGTAGTGCTCAATCCAACTATGTCAATTTTTCCCAATCTAAGGATGCTCTGCCCTGAACTTGAAGTAATTGCTCTTTCATGAGGATGCATTCCTATCTAAATTTATTTAGGAGTGATGCACATGTCATATTCATCCATTTATGAGTAATCAACCACTCCTTTTATCTCAATTTTTTTCTTCTTTTGAGGTGGTTGCTCAAGAGGAGCAGAACTTCTTGGGGGTGAATCAAGATTAATAATAGGAAAATAGCCTTGTGTAGGAGGAGGTGGCACTGCACTCTTGGGAGAATCTACATTTGGCCCTTCAGAGCTGATAGGGGTTGTTTGGCTTCTTTCCTCACCTGTTGCTTTCTTCCTCCTAGAGTATATTCTTAGTTGCTAAGGTGGCTTATATGTAGGCCTTTCTTCTAATGCCATTTCAACACTTTCTTCAACCACCATTACCCTTTTTTTATTTGGGATTTCCTATTGTTCCCTCAAAATTGTCCATGACATGCATAACTTTATTAAAATCACCAGAAATATTTGGCAGAGGGTCATATTGGGGAATGTCCTTTAGCTTAGCCTCTACCATATTTTTATAAGCAAGGTATTTGCATTTTCTTTCATCTTGTTCCTCAAAGTTAAAGACATTCCAAATAACTTCCTCAGGGTAATAAAAAACATGCACAAAGTTACCCATTTTCTTATCTACTTTGAGTTTTCCAATGAAGCCTTTAGGATGATGGTTCCTTGAGCTCATAGTTATCAGTTTATAAGGAGTCAACATATGCTCTAGTTCATTCAATGTCCCTTTTTTCATAATGAAATATGAAAATTTTGTCCCTTCTAGAAAGAATGACCCCTTCCTTGTTGATTTAGGTAAATGTGCTTCTTGCAAAACTCCTAATTACCTCATAATCTCAGGGAACCCTATTCTCAAAGGAACATCTCTAGGAAAGATATATAGGCCCAAACAACTACCATATATTTTGAAAATTGTCTTATTAGGATACAAAATTAAATCTCCCCAATTATGGCTCAAATTCAAATCTAGCCTTAGCTCTCTAGGTCTCAAGAATTCATGAATTTCTTGGGGAATTCTAGGTGGCTCATATGCCAATGCCTTCTTGATCCTGGATGTAAAAGCATTCCTAAACATTACAAAGTCTTACCTTTTATCATCTTTATCCAAGACTTCGGTCCAACATTGGACAAGCAAGTCAACTACTCCTCCTTCCTTTCTAAGGTGATCTCCTTCTCAAAAAATCTCTATCCCTTATACAAAAACATATGCATTAACAATGAGTACCACAAGAACCTTACCCATTATTTTCCTTCCTTCAATTCCACTAAGCCTAATTTATGGATGTGTTCAAATAGATAAGTTCCATAGTCATAGACAATGGTATAGGGTGGGTGTTGCAGATGTGTTGCCAAATAACTATATTCCTTCTGCAATGTGTCAGGTGGATCAACACCAATAATTTGGTACAGAGAGTACATAATCTTTCTAAAATAGTTGGCAAAATAGTTCATTGGGAAAGGTTCAGTCTCTTTATCATCAATCTTAATTTTTGTCTTTTGTTTCCCATCACCATTCACTACAGTATGCAGAGGTAACATCCTTGTTCTGATGAAAACCTTAGTATTGTTGTGCTATGTTCTAATAGTATTCATATCCAGAGGGACCAGGTATTAACTCCATTCATGCAGGTCAAAGACTTCTTCAATTTATTTCATAGTTATTTTTACCATGACCCCCCCGTCAAATGTTATGTCTTCCCTAGAAATTGGGTCATATTTTGAGGCGATATCTCTCAAGAGATATATATCCATATACACATTAGAAACAATCAGCTTCCCCATATCTAACCTCCATGTATTACTAAAAGGAGACCCCAAGTTCCTATTCTTGAACCAATTTTGAAACATCTGCCATCTAGTGTAAGGTACCTCGATGTCTTTGATCAAGCAAGCTTTATCTATCAACCCTTCCTTCATAGTAGGACCATGAAACAAGACCCTTCCCTTTGGTTTCTTGTTAGTATACTGGGGTAGCAAATCAATCACATCCTAAGAAAGCATTCTAGACTGGGTGGAAGAAGAAGAACCTTGTATTTGGGAGCCATGGGCTTGAGTATACAAAAATTCTAACGGATGAATTTTAACTATTCAATTTACTAATTATAGTTTGTAACCAAGGACGAGTGTTAATTTTGGAAAATTCACAAGGCTACGACTTTTAAAAGCAAAGATTAACCCTAATTTAAAGCACTAAAAGAAAAATGACGAAACACACTAGTTTTAAAGCACATTAAAGCAAGCCCTAATTCAGAAAACAAAAAAATTGCATTTGTTGAACTTATTGCTTTCCATCATGAAAAACCGTAATGCCAGCCAGGATAACCTTTGCAATTCACTTGTCGACTCTTTCTATTGTCTTGAACAAATTTTTGAATCCCAAATGAGTAAGAATTAGTTGCATACACAATTTCTAAAGGAACTTGCATAGGTTTACAGGTCACCTATGCCATTAATGCTCACTCGTGTGAAGCAAAATAATTGTAATGGGCATACTTTTTCGTTTTGAATTCATTCCATTGATCTATAGATAAGCTTGACATCTTGAATGACTCAAATTGAGTTAATACCATTTGAATTCACAACGTTTCTCTAGCTCAGATGAATATCCAATAGAAATCTGCTAACTAGATGTTTTTCTTGTACTTGTGGGCTCAACCTACTAGTAGCCATGGAATGCACATGGCAACTTCTTGTGGGTCTCGTTGCTTTTAATGAATTTGCATCTTATCCCCACGAATTGGTGGGGAACAATGGTGATCATCTTTCCTTGCTCAATTGGCACCATTCATCTCAAAGCTTTGGGCAATGAGATGAGATGTAACAGTCGGGCCCACATACATGTGGAAACATTTTTCTAACCTCACAATAATTAAACTGCATTCACTTTAAATAGACGTGCCAGTGGGGAGCAGTCCAGATGAAATCCCATGTTCTATTGATTTCTCAACCTGCACATGAAACAAAGTTAATCATAAAAGAGGGACTGACTAGGCCAACAAGGAATTACCCTTAGGAACCAATGACTTAAGTTGAATTCATAATGATAAAATATTAAAACTAGACCTTGGGAACATCATGACAAATTGTAACCTTGAAACAACCAAACAACCACAATTGAGGGGCTAGTAAAGAACGTGTAACCATGAATGGAAAGACAACTTACATGACCGACAACTAGGAAGACAAGTCAACATAGAATTATAATGTTCGAGGATCAAACATGGATAAATCAAAGACAAGACTAGCTTAGCAAAATCCTTGAACCCTATTAATGGGGAACATGTGACATGCTAATATCAAGCATAAAAGGTCTCAAAATATCAAGAATTTTGAGGGCTCTATCAGGCCCTTGGATAGATACATGGCTTATAGTTTTCACTCAAAGTTAGTGGATCTTGATCATGATCACACACTACCATCTCCCAACATATTGCTACTAGACTGACACAAGTTCCAAATACTGAGGGATTTGGTAGTCACAGACCTTAGTGCTATTGTATTTATTGACGACATGTACAAAGAAATATTGATATATATATGAGTATTTGATGTTTTGTTACTTGTCTTTATGTGTGGAATGTTAAATGGCAATGTGATTAATTAAATAACCTCTATAAAATTAATTAATATCTTCATGATTTAATACATTGTGTGTGATCTAATTAAAACATACAACAGGTTCTCTTTCTATACAACATTGTAATTATGTATGTTATGCTAAATTAAATGCACCTATAATCTATATAATGATTTAACTTGACACAACACACAAGATTAACTTGAATAGTATGGAACCTAAAGTAACTATAAAAATAAATTAAATAATCAATTTAGTATTCAAGACACACACATAATTATTTGTGAAGAATGCAGCAACGCGAAAGCATATAGGATATAGTTTGATAGCTCTGAAAACAATGCTTTATCATTCATACTATTCAAAGGGATTAGACATAATATTGGAAAAAATGCATGGAATTGATGGGGTCTTTAAGGGATGTACCATCTAGCTCTATTAATGTGTAAGCACACGACCTGTAACTTGTAGGGTCCTAACCAATTAGGACTGAATTTTCCTTTTTCAGCGTAGTTTGTAGTAGCATTGCATTGATTTTCATACAAGACTAAGTCACCCTTATTAAATATCCAAGGGAAGACATGATTATTATGTTTATGTTGTAATTGCTTAGTGTAGGCTTGGAGATGCTCAAAAGAATTAATGTGATGTTCATCTAGCATAATCTTTGTTCCTTATAGGTGTCATCATCAATAAGACCTTGAAGAGAAATCCTTAAGGTGGGGATTTCTAACTCCAAGGGCATGATTTCCTTGGTACCATAGACAAAATTATAGGATGTGGTTCCCATAGATAATCTAACACTTGTTTGATAGGTTCATAGTGCATATTGTAATTGTGTGTGCCAATCCTTATGTTGTTTGTTAACAGTTTTCTTTAGGATTTGTTCGAGAGTCTTATTAGTGATTTTAGCTTGACCATTAGATTATGGGTAGTATGGTGTTGAAACGAAATGTTGGATATTAAATGTGTCCTAGAATTTATTCATTTTATTATTCTTAAATGGAATCCCATTGTCTGAAATTAATGCAGAAGGGAGTCCAAAGTGGGCAATAATGTGTTCCAATATGAAATAACATATTACATCAGTAGTCATGGATCAAAGAGGAATAACTTCTACCCATTTTGTAAAATAGTCATTTGTTGTAATGATAAATGTATGTCTAGCAAAATAAGGTGGTGAGATTTTCTGAATTAGATCCAATTTCCATACTAAGAACAACCAAATAGGGATTTGGGTGCAGAGCTTAGAAGCAGGAGCATGAATCAAATTGTTGTGTTCTTGACATTTGTGACATCTCTTAACATACACAAATCAATCTTTTTCCATATTTCTTCAGTAGTATCCCATACAAATGAGTTTTTGCACTAAGGATCTATAGACACAAAATATGCATGCATTTCAATTCACCATTTTAATTGAATAACCTTTATTTATTTAAAAATAGCATTTCATCCTCTATTTAAATAAATTCACTCATTACCTCATTTGATTAAATAAATAAATTTTCATCACATCCTAACATTCCATCTTTTATAAATCATCTCCTAAGTTTATCTCCTTCAATTTTATTAACCTTTATCTCATGATCATCCTTTTAATTAAATAAACCAAACTTTATTTAATTAAATCTCAAATTCATATTCCTCCTTTTTTATTTAACTAAATCCCTAAATCAAAGTCAAATGGGTCAAATCACCTAACATCATATTAATTAATCAAATCCATGGTTAATGCTAATCCTAATCACCCATCACATCCTCTAGCTTTTCCCACTTGAACAAATAAATCAATTTATTGATTTATTAAATTATCCATTTTCTCTCAACATGGCATAAAAAGAGAATATTCTCCAAGTTTGAATCTCCCCCCAATTTGACATTTACATCCAACAAAGCATTTAATATCTCTTACATGTATCTTACATGTCTCTTACATGTCTCTTGCAAAGTTCAAACTTGGCATTTAATTCACCTTTTATCCCCCCTAAACATGTCATGTCATCAAATTCAAAATTCAAATCTCCCCCTCCTTGGCACATTGACCAAAATGTGCTCATTCCTCAACCTCTCACATGTTGACAAGTGTCATCTTGTCATTGGTGGATCTTTAGTCCCACATCCTCCATGTTTGGAATTCTTTTATCCTTCTTGGCTATAAATCGAGGCCTCCTCTATTGTATTAATCCTCCACAACTCATCATCTTGATCATCAACATATCAGAAGCTTATCAAGTGTTGGGAAAAGGGCTTCATTCCACAGAAGCACCAATCAACTATGGGATAGGGTTTGGTCATGTTCTTATATGCCTGCAATTAGTTTTTTTTGTTCTATTTAGTTTGCATATTTTAGGATGGTTAAATATTTCATAGCGATGTTGAATTTAATGTGTTTCAAATAACTAACATGATAATATTATGTTAAGATTTAAACATTTTGAAGATTTAGCATTCCACAAAATGGTGCTAGAAGTAGGAGCATGAATCAAATTGTTGTGTTCTTGACATTTGTGGCATATCTTAACATACACAAATCAATATTTTTCCATATTTCTCCAATAGTATCCCATACAAATGAGTTTTTGCACTAAGGATCTTCCTCCAAAATGACCTCCACAGGCACCTGCATAGGCCTGCTCAAGTTCCATAGTGATTTAAGAGTCCTTGAGAAACCTAAGTTGGGAAAGGGCTTCTTTCCATAGAAGCACCAATCCACTATAGGATAGGGTTTGGTCATGTTATTATATGCTTGCAATTAGTTTTTTTGGTTCTATTTAGTTTGCATATTTTAGCATGGTTAAATATTTTATAGGGATGTTGAATTTAATGTGTTTCAAATAACTAACATGATAATATTATGTTAAGATTTAAACATTTTGTACATTTTGCATTCCACAAAATGGTGCTAGAAGTAGGAGCATGCATCAAATTGTTGTGTTCTTGACATTTGTGACATCTCTTAACATACACAAATTAATCTTTTTCAATATTTCTCTAGTAGTATCCCATACGAATGAGTTTTTGCACTAAGGATCTTCCTAAAAAATGACCTCCATAGGAACCTGCATAGGCTTGTTCAAGTTCCATAGTGATTTAAGATTCCTTAAGACACCTAAGTAACATGCCATTAAAGGATCTTCTATATAACACATTGGCAAGGATTAGGTATTTAGTTGCTAGTTTTCGTAAGTGAGGTTGGGTGTTTGTTGTTGTTGACTCAAGAATGGTACTGTCTTTTGAATAGTTATATTTTGTATCATACCATTCACTCGAGTCTTCCTTGGTTTTTGATAAAACTTCTTCTGATTTATCATTGATTGAAGATTTCATAATTGGGTGAATAGTAAACATGATGTCCTTTGAAGGATCTTGAGGTGATATAAAAGAAGCTGCACTCGCCATTGCATACGTATGCCGATTATCTTTTGATGGGATGTGATCAATGGTGAATGATTCAAAATATTCCAACAAGGTCATTGTGAGATCCTTATATTTTGATAATTTGTCATGTTTTGCTTGGTAGACTTCGTTTATTTGTTTGATCACTAATTTTGAATCACCAAAGATCTTAATATCTTTGACACCCATGATTAAAGCAACACACAATCCAACAATTACCACCTCATATTCAACTATGTTATTTGTGCATAGGAAATTTAATTGATATGACAAGGGAATAGGTTTCCTTATGGGAAAAATTAATATAACACCAATGCCAAAGCCCATTCTACACTTGGATCTATCAAAATATCATTCCCATGTATGAACTTTTATTTTCATCGCATTGTCATTGGGAAAAGAGTCATTACTAGGTAATGCCAAAGGAGAAGGAGCATTAGCTAAGTGGTCTGTCAAGGCTTGACCTTTGATTACTTTTTGTGAAACAAATCTAATGTAAAACTTAGTTAACAACATCAACCACTTAGCTAGGCATCCTGATAAGTATGTTTTATTAAAAATATGTTTGAGAGGATCAAATTTTGTCATTACTTGTATTTCCACATTTAGTAAATAATGTCACAACTTACTAGTAGTGAATACAAGATCCAAACATTATTTTTTGATTGGTTTGTATCACTTTTCATAATCTATTAAAGTTCAGCTAATGTAATAAATAGAATTTTCTTTACCGCTTTCATCTTGCTAAGCCAACAATGTTGTAAGAGCATGGGCTAATGCGGCTATATAAAGGATGAATGGTTTTCTTGGCATAACGGGTTGTAAAATGGATAAAGTTACAAGGTATTCCTTCAAACTCTCAAAATCCTATTTACAATCCTCATTCCAATCAAAATGCACATCCTTTTTGAGGAGATGTGTGAAAGGTAATGTTTGATCAACTAAAGATGCCACAAAATGATGGATGGGGGTATGTGCAGGATCATCATGGGAAAACAGGCCCTTAAGTGGCAAAAAAATCAGAAAAATTAGAGTTAGGAAACTTGACATAAAAATTTGAATAAGTTATCTATATTATTTGAAAAATATATAAGAATAGAATCTATACAAAAATTGAATATAGTTTCTAAACTACTAGGTTTGTTTAAAAAAAAAGAAATCTATTTGGTGAAAATTTGAAATTTCAATGCAGTAGTACTTAAATTTTAGGGAAAAAATAAGAAGTAGGTATTCGTCCGACCACCCTAACCACAATAAAATCATAATATTTTTTTATAAGATTTTAGATATAAGTAGAAGACTCATGTCCCAATGTGATGCATATTTTTTTATAATTTTTTTCCAAGTAAATAATTAATTATGAATTTTTTATTACAACTTTTAAAAAATATAAAAAACTTGTATGTCTGACCACCTTAACTTGGTCAAAACTTCATGAAATTCATTTTTCTTTTTTTAATCCTATACTATGCAAAACATAGAATGTGAGGCATGTTTTGGATTCAAAAAATGTGATATCATTTGAAAGCTATAGATGTTTTTCAATCAGTCTATCAATTAGGACTTTAGTCATAATTTGTGTTAGAGTAAAAAAATTAATTAACTTTACTCTCCTCTTAAGACTTCACTTTATGCACATATATTAGTCATTTAATAATTAATATTAATTATGAAATGCACTCACCTTAGGGATAGGTTTCCTTTTGGTTTTGATCTCCTTTTATAAGGATTGATCTCTTGTATTGTATTCACTTCTTGATTCATTTTTTTCTCTGATAATAAACTTTCATATTGTCAGAGCAAAACCCTTGTTTTGTTTCCTACAGATTTCTTCCTTGTGACAGGTTTTTGCATGCAGGTTTCTTGGGCTTAATAGATTTTTTTTTCATCAAATCTTACATGGTATCGAGTTGGATCTGCTGTAGCTTGTTCATGTTTGAAGAGAAAAAGGGAGCAAGGGTTTGACAAAAGAAATTTGGGATTCTTCGGCTAATTTGAGAGGTTCTAGTTGTAGTTTTCAGATTTGGTATTCCTTGCACATGTGCATGTGAAAAGGAATTTTTTTGGGTGTCCTTCTCAGTATCGTTTACCAGACTTGCACCTTATTCCTCTGAACGTCGTGCATGAGCCAACATCTACGTTGGCAGATCTGAAAAGGCAGAACTTCAAACCTCCGCGGGCACCGTACTTTGACTTGAAAGTTTTTTTTACCTGTGATTGCTATCCAGATCTGTAGTCTATTTCATCAAAAAATTCTTTAGGTACACAGAGATTTGTCTCAAACAATTACTGCTTTCTATTGTTTTCTAGCTTTCAGTTTGTACTGGGGATTGGATTTTTGCATTGTGGGGGGGTGTTTTTTTTCTTTCTTTCTATCACTTACATCAAAAAACCAGAATATACAAACACCAAAACAAAACAAAAAAACCCCTTCTGCATCTTCTGTCTAGTTCTGAAAGACCACTAAATAATAATAATTAAAAAAAAACTTTAAAGTAGTTGAGGCACAATTCACAGGATGGCCGATAGATCTATTGAATCTCTCACACCGCATAATTATCACACTTGGAAGGGTCGTATGATGACTCTTCTCCAATCTCGAGGGTTATGGTCCTGTTTGGATGAGGTTCAACCTCAGTTGACTCACCCCTTTGAGGTTATGCAGCACAAGAACAATATGGATCAGGCTATGGGATTGATGGCTTTGCACATTTCAAATAGTCTCCTATTTCATCTTGATGGGTGTCTCACTCCTTGAGCCATTTGGACCAAGTTTGATGGACTTTTTCATACTGTCAATGAGTTCAGAGCTTTGCAGCTTGAGGCCGAGTTAACTTCCTTGGTACCTGATTTGTTTCCCTCCATTGAGGACTTCCTGATGAAGTTCAAACAACAAAGATCTATCTTGCAGGGTTGTGGCAAGACTAAGACTGATCAGAGTGCCATTCACATTTCTCGCAACCCAGTGGAGCATCAGTGGACAAAGCACATTGAAATCCACATGCACTTCATCAGGCAGTTGATTCAGGATGGTTCTCTCATCTTGGAGTACATTCCTACAGAGGAGCAAGTTGTAGAAATCTTCACTAAACCTTTGGCATCTCTGCGCTATCTTCAGTTACGCTCCATGCTTGGGGTGAAGGAAGTTGTCCTTGGGGGGTCTTAGTGAGGCCTTCCTTCATTTTTTTCTTTCAGCATGTTTCTTTATCTCTTTTTGGAGAGGAGTTTTTTCCCAATGGGTTTTCTCCTTTACTCTGCTTTATAGAGATTTTGTTGTATTTGGGTACCTAATCAGGCCATGTTGCCAGGACCCACAGTTGCATTGTAGTTCCTTTGCTTTCTTCTGCATTGTTTGTAGCTGCATTCTAGATCATCTTAAGGGGGAGTGTTAGAGTAAAGAAATTAATTAAATTTACTCTCCTCTTAAGACTTCACTTTATGCACATATATTAGTCATTTAATAATTAATATTAATTATTAAATGCACTCACCTTAGGGCTAGGTTTTCCTTTCAGTTTTGATCTCCTTTTATAAGGATTGATCTCTTGTATTGTATTCACTTCTTGATTCATTTTTTTTCTCTGATAATAAAATTTCATATTGTTAGAGAAAAACCCTTGTTTTGTTTCCTACAGATTTCTTCCTTGTGACGGGTTTTTGCATGCAGGTTTCTTGGGCTTAATAGATTTGTTTTTCATCAAATCTTACATGGTATCAGAGCTGGATCTGCTGTAGCTTGTTCATGTTTGAAGAAAAAAAAGGGAGCAAGGGTTTGAAAGAAGAAATTTAGGATTCTTCGGCTAATTTGAGAGGTTCTAGTTGTAGTTTTCAGATCTGTGGTGTCCTTCTCGGTATCGTTTACCAGACTTGCACCTTATTCCTCTGAACACCATGCATGAGCCGACATCCACGTTGGAATATCTGAAAAGGTAGAACTTCAAACCCCCGCGAGCACTGTACTTTGACTTGAAAGTTTTTTTTACTTGTGATTGCTATCCAGATCTGCAGTCTATTTCATCAGAAAATTCTTCAGGTACACAAAGATTTGTCTCAAACAATTACTGCTTTCTATTGTTTTCTAGATTTCAGTTGAATAATAATTACTTATTAAATTCAAAGTAAAGCATAATTTATGTTGGTGGAAAGCTAAGAATCTCCTTTAAAAACCCTTTTCATAAAAATCAATTTTGGGTAAAAAAAATCATCAACCACATACCCATCATATTGCCACTTTTTGGCCCACCATGATCCTGCACATACCCATGGCCTAAATTCTTCCTTGTAATGTGTGCAATTGAGAAATTTTTTTTGGAGGTGGCATGCTGATTATGGCATCAATTTTCTTTTTGTCCACCTCTATGCTTCTGTGAGATATGATAAACCCTAAAATTTTTCCACTATCTACTCCAAAGACACTTTTTCAGATTCAGTCTCATGTTATTTTTTTGCATCCGTTCAAAGATATTTCAAAGGAAATTCACATTGTATTTTCTTGTGAATGATTTGGTTAGTATTTCATCAACATAATCTTCCAAGATTTTATGTATGTAATCATGAAATATCAATGTCATGGCTCATTGATAGGTTGTACCTACATTCTTTAATCCAAAAGGCATCATAACCCAACAAAATGTCCCCTCAATGGTTCTAAATATTGTCTTATATTGATCTTGTGGGTTGATGAAGATTTGATTATATCCAAAAAAATCCATCCATGAATGACAACAAAGCATATCCCACATTTGAATACACTATCATGTCAATATTAGGAAGGGGAAAATCATCTTTTAAAGAGGCTTTTATTCAAGTCATGAAATCCGTACACATCCTAATATGATTGTCAAGTTTTGCAACTGTGACAATGTTTGAGATCCATGGAGAATAATCAATAGGTCAAATGAAACCTATGTCAAGGAGTTTTTCAAGTTCTTCTTTAAAAAGCAAGGCTATTTTAGGATTCATCTTTCATATCTTTTTTCCAAAAGGCTTAGCATTTTTAGTAAGGATGATGTTGTGTGTTACTATCTATGGATCTATTCTTGGCATGTCTGAATATTTCCAAGAATTTTTTTTTAGGAAGGTCATAGAGCAAGGTTGTAGTATCTTTGTGTTCATCATCAAGGAACTTCCCTATCTTAATGACTTTTTCTTTATCATCTATGTCCATTGGTATATCAATTGTATCTCCCAAGGGAATTTCATTTGATTTGGGGAATTCAAGGTCATATTGTTCCATGGTTGTGTCTTTCTCATTATTTTCAGTTTTGATATCTTTTTTCTTGGTACTGATCATAGCACAAGTAACTCTTTTGTTTGAAGGAATAAAATATGTCTTCTCATAAATGCCTAACATTTGTTTCAAATCTTCATCATTTTCAAAGTACTTCCATGATGGTGGTAAATCCATATCAAGTAATTCAGGATGCTTTATTGTGAGATTGGTTCTTGGTTTGCATGTGATAGTGTTGATGTTTAATGATGGTCATTGATTTTCTTTTGTTGTCTTAGAAAAAAAGTATCCCAAACCATCCTTTGTCTCTTATGTATTAGGTTCTATAGGAACTCAGATGCCTTGTTTGTTCTTTTTACATCCTTTACCACTGTATCCCAATTGTTTCACAAGTTCATAGCCTCTCCCATAAAGTATTTCCTTTTCTTTCCAGTTTGGTAGTTGTTGATAATCTATCTTATCAAACTTAGTTGTGTAATTCATATTTTATTCCAAAGTGAATGAGGTAGATGTTTGTGAAGGTTCTTCTGAATTCTAAACTGACATAACCATGGGTTTTTCTTGTTTTTCATCCTCTTTTCTTGTGATTATATACTCTCCCATAAATGAAGGTGTGAATTCCAATGAACCCCAATCATCACCTAGTAACTTGGACACCGATTCTTCTTATTGTTTTTTTGGTCTCGAGAGGTTCTATGTTAGATGTTGGAATCAATGTGTTTAGATGACTTGTCATTCCTTTTTCAAGTTGTATGCAACTTTCAGGCTTGGGGTCTATTTCAACTTGATAGACTTTGTTGTTATAGACATATTTCATTATACAATGAAAGGTCGAAGGCACCACATGCATCTTATGAATCCAAGGTCTTCCAGAAAGAAGATTATGTGGCATGACATGAATAGGAGTTTTCAAGGTATCCTTTTTGATTGTAATAGGTAAGGTAATTACACCAAATGGTTGCTCTGTGATGTTTTCAAATCCCCTAATAGATAAGGAATCAGGTTTGATTTGTTATTTTTCCACATGTAATCTATCTAGAAGTTTCACACTGCATACATTAAGGGCAGAGCCATTGTCAACACGGGTCCTTTTGATGCCTATTATATTGAATTGGGCTATTATCATTAAAGGCTTCATTTTGCTTCCTTAATTCTAATGGAGGGAGTTCATTTTGATGGTGTAGACATTCAATTTATACTTATTAATATCGCACACATGATCTTGATTTAATAACATTAGTTCTGCCTAAATCACTTCTTCACTTACCATTTAATCAAATAATCTTTATTTCATTAAATTCATCCTAATTCCTCAGCTAATTAAATAAATAAACTTTATTTTATTAAATCAATATCTTCTTGTATAACAATAAATCATTTTATTTAATTAATCCTGATGTTCCTCTTTTAATTAAATAAATCACTTTATTTCATTAAATCATATTTTCTCTTTTGATAAAATAAATCATCCTATTTATTTAATCCTAAAGTCATCTCCTTTAAATTGAATAAGTTAACCTTTATTTGATTTAAATCTAATGTCATCTCCTCTTAATTAAATAAATCAACCATTATTTAATTAAACCTAATGTCCATTATTCCTCCCATTTGATTTAAATAAATCCAAAAATATAAGTCAAATGTCAAATAAAACTAATCTCCATCCAAGTTAATTAAATCCTAATTAACTTTAGCTCTAGTCCATCAATTCCTCTAGATTTTGCAACTTACACAAGTAAATCAATTTATTTGATTTATAAATTCTTCTATTTTCATTCAAAAAGGGCATCTCTTTGGAATATTCCTCCAATTTGAAATCTCCCTCCCAAAAGGACTTGTCCTCCAACATGTTATTTATAACACTTACATGTCCTTTTTCTTGAGCCAAGTGGCATTAACTCTCCTTTCATCTCTTCCTCCACAAGCCATCTTTCAAATTTCAAATTCCACCTAATTGCATTTATCATGCACATTGATCAAAATGTGCTCCACCTTTCTTCAATAGCATGTTGACAAGTGGCACATTATTATTGGTTTATCTTTAGTCCCACATCCTTCATGTTTCTCACTTATCCATCCTTCATTCCTATAAATGGAGAGCTTCTCTTTCTATTTTGGATCCACAACTTTATGCAAAGACATTATCTATAGATTTTATGCAAGTACATCCATGGTTCATCAAGGTTTTCATAACATTTCATCACCATAGCTAGGTTAATGAGAATTTTCATCAAAGATCAATCATTTATAATCAAGCTTGACTAGGAATTTGGAAAGGGCTTCTTTCCACATCAAAGAAGCACCAATTCCCCCATGGGATGTTGGGTTTGAGCATTTGAATAGGATTTAAATATCTTTCATTTGATTTCTTTTCTTTATTTTTGATGTTCTTGTGTTTGAATGAATCTCATGGGGAATGCTAGTTTAGATTTGTTTATTGACTAACATTGGATTTTTTGTTCATGTTTGAGCAGGTCTAGATCAAGCATTCACATTTTGGCACTAGAAGGAGGGTGAATCTTGAGAAATTAACATGTTTTTTGGTCAAAATTCTGTTATTTTTTTAAATTTTTTTTGTTTACAAGAAACAAAAATGTTGCAAAAGATAAACAACAACACTTTCAATCTAGCATCACTATATAGCGATGTTGTGTCTACTTCAAAGGGGGACACTTCTATCATTTTCCTAAACAACTAGTCTTTCAAACTTCAAAGAACGACGCTTGGTGAAACATCAACAAAATTGCGGTCTCTATTTCTTCACAGGGTGACACGAACTTCACCAAAGTGCTCCTGGAACTCTCCAAACAATGACACCTTTGTAGATTGCGATGTTGGGGTGGGTAAAAGTCAAATTTCAATTTTAATTCAACATGTGATTTTTTATATTGATCACCTTGGACTTCTAACCTTCTCTTGTGGCTCTGTTTTTTTAGGCTAATCAATTTTTATAGGTTGAGGTGATCAAAGAGGGAAGGAGGAAATGAAGAAAAGGCTTCTCATGGAATCATATCATCATTTCTAAACAAGTGTTTTTAAACACTTTGGGAGCAATTATAATCCCATTTTTAAGGAAATTGTTATCTTTAGTTTTAGGAATCAAATAAATTTCATTTGGGTTTAAAAAGAACCTTTGGAACTTACTAGAGTTGGTTTTGGATTTAAGAATTGAACAAGCAAACTTCACACTTCATATTGATGCTATAAAAATAGTCCATTACTATTTTGAGGTCTAAAATGAACATGTGCTTTTTTATGTTTTGTAATATTTTTACAAAATAATATCATTTAAAAGGAGTATGCACTTCTTTCACGCTTCAAGACGATCTCGAGAATCAAAAGTCTTTTGGTGATATTAGATTGTTTAAAATATTGCCTCCACACTTCAATTTTGGCTTTTAAAATTAAACAAATCTTACTAGTGTGAGTTAAGTATATCACGTGTTTTCTCTCTTTATTCATGCAAACAAATATTACTTGAACTACCATTGTGATTTCTTGCTATTGTTTACCTTTAGAGGGCTCTGCCTAAGAACAATTCGAAGGTGAATCCAACCAATTTTTCACTTGGGCTAGTATACAAATGGATAAGACTAAACTGTCAAGTCCTCATGGTATGTAGGCCTTAGCTGTACAATATCTTTCAGAACGAGGTACTACCTTAAAAAGTATAAGTGCCACTAGTAGGATTGATTAAAGCCTTTAGTGGCTTGTTAGATGCTTGCAAGGTGCCATGTCCCCAATCACCCTGACTAAGAACCAATTTTTTTAGAGGAAAAAATCCTTACTATTTGTTGGTGCAAGAACAATCATTCTAAAGCTGTCCCACATACTTGTGATTCTTTGTAGAGATTAAAAGTTCGTCATGGGAGATTCATGAGAACTGAAGCTTGGTTGAACTATATAAGTGAGTGTCATGGAGGGGATCTAGTGCGGTCAAGCTTCTAGTCATCCACTTTGAATAAGTACAACTAGATTTATCCAAGTGGGAATTCAACAAATATTGTCTCTTTGTATCATAGGGTTGTGCATCATTTTGGAATCAAAACACTTTTCTTGGATGTAAAAAATTGGAAAACAAACATTCAACAAAATCATCAAAATTTCAAACCCTTTAGGAGGAGCAAATACCTTTGAAAAAAATCCAAGTGCTATTGATTGCCCTAGGGATTCCATCCTTAGAGGCTTCTAAGTATTTAGATGTATATCTGAATTTTCTCTTACTAAAGTCAACATTAGGGAACTATTTCTTTGATTTCCTTGATTTCCACATAATGGACCTTGTGGGATGAAGATAAATTGGGACATTAGACATTTAGTTTGAAAAGCTAAGGAAAGAAAGTGTTTGTGGTAAGAAGAACTCATTAAGTAAAGATAAGAAACAATTGGACCCTACACATGTGCTTTTTCAAATAATTTCCTAAAAGATCAAAATCCAAAAGCCAAAGTCTAAAAGTCTTAGTCCAAGATCTCTCAAGAAACATCTTTCAACACTTTACGAATTTGGGGAGACATTGGTCTTAAACTTTTACAAACATGATTCAAATAACAACCCCAATTTGTATTCATTTTACTATTGTCAAAATCTAATACTTTTTGAAAGGTTTAATTTTCTCACATAGGAAGTATAGCATGTTCTTCAATATCGAGGTATTGTAAACAAAAGTCTCTCTAGTTTCACTTAGGATCAAGTCAAACACTTTCATCCATCCTCAAACATAAATCCAAAACCATTTCACAAACAACTCTTGGAATCTTGGAAAAATCCTTCATACTAGACTTTTGGAAAATCAAATCAAAATAATCTTGTTTAACTAGGTGTGTGTAGGTGAATCCTTCTTCATACACTTAGTTTCTTAAAAGTTCATTCATTCACATATACCCATCTTTCACTATCTCATCACCATCCTTTGATCCTTAACATCTTAGACTTTCTTTTCTATACCTAAAGTTTAGATCAATCCAAGGAGTTAGAGGTTCACCTCCCACATTCTTGAAAATTGATCCTTATTTTATGGTCCAAACTAGATAATCCAAGGAGTTAGAGGTTCACCTCCCAAATTCTTGAAAATTGGTCCTTATTTTATGGTCCAAACTAGATCTCAACACAAGAAGAACATGGAAACAAACAAAGAAACATCCACTTCAAGTGACTTAAGTCAAACCTCTCCTATAATCAATCCCATTGGGTCTATAAATCCCTCGCACAATCTTCCTCTAATATCACAAGATCCTCAAGAGGAAGTGTATATGTCTAAAAATGGTCATGATTAAGCTTGTTAATTAATTAAATATGATTTATTTAATTAATTCCTCTAATGTCATCTACATATAAATAAATTTAATTATTTATTTATATCGTTCATCTTCTAAATTCTTCTACCTTAAATTAAATAAATAATTTTATTTAATTACTAAACATTTCTACCCTCCGCTTGATTAAATTAAATAAATTTTTATAATTTATTTATATTTAATTATCATTTGGTTCTAAAGTTTAAATATTTTTAATATTTGAATAATGGAATATTCTCCATCCCATATCCGAATTAAATTAAATATTAAATATCTTATTTAATATTCCTCACTCTAATTTCATTTTAAACATAATTAAATATGAGTTATTTAATTATGTAAGTTTCTATTTTCATCTTCACTTTTAAATTAAATAAATTTATTTTATTTAATTTCTAATTCGTGCTAACTCACCTTTCCAAATTTTAACTCATCTTTTGAAATGGAAGTTTCCCTTTGAAACTTAATGACAAAAAAATAAGGAAAAGGGAAACCTTCCATCCTTCTCTTCCACTTTCGAAAATCTCCCACCGTTCGTTTGAAGCAAGCTTAATCCGGACCATCGATCAATTCAGCCAATCATATCCAT
>VDFB02271358.1:1245295536-1245364699 GCA_007258455.2 Sequoia sempervirens | reverse complement strand
CCTCGCTTCTTTGTCTTTCCTTGGTTTTAGGACAATCATAGGCTTGATGCCTTCTTCACCACCTGGAAACACGTTCCTTTGAAACCACCTCTTCCAGATCCTTGTCCATATCTCCCTCGTCCTCTACCTCTTTGATCACCACTGTTTTGATCACAAGGGCGGTAGAAGTTGTCATTCCTTTGGCTTCGGCTGGTACCCACATCTTCACTTTTATTTTCATCATCATTTCGGCTTCCTGAAGGTCTCCCATTGCCCCTTCCGCTTTGACCTCCTCATCCTTTTTGCTTGCCATCAAATCTTTTGTTCAACTTCTCTTCCACCTTCAAAGCAAACTAATACACATCCTCAATGGTGGTCATTCTGACTAGGCTTAACTCCTCTTGAATTCTCGGTCATAACCCATTAAGATATCGGGCTATCTTCTCCTTATTGGCCTCTATGTGACCTGTTCTGATGATTATCTTGTGAAAATCTTTAGTATATTCTTTCACAGATCTGCTTCCTTGCTTCAACCCTTGCAATTTCTTCAACAGATCTAACTTGTAGTCCACTAGTATGAACTGCTTCTTCAGTTTCTCTACCATGTGATCCCATCTGATGATCTTGCCTTTCCCTCTTTGATTTCTTTCCAACTAGACCTCTTTCCACCAAATACTGGCATGGCCCTTCAGCTTCATTTTCGCAAACTTAACTTGATCTGGGTCCTCTATTTCCTCATACTCAAAATATTCTTCTAGCTCGTTGATCCAGTCGATCAACTCTTCCAGGTTCAGACTTCTGGAATAACTGGGGACTTCTGCTCTGGGTCTTTTCCCAATCTTAGAAATGGCCCTTATTAGCCACATTTGGTCTTGATCAATTTCATCTTCTTCCTCTTCTACATCTGAACCTTCTTCCTCTCCTTCATCCTCACTTTCCTCCCTCGGGTTTAACCCTCTTCTCAACTGCTCTTGTAACACATCAATATGTCTCTAGAGGACTGCCAGTGCATCCCTTCCACTAGCATTTCTACCGCCTCGACCACCTCTGGCACCAGCACGCCTACTAGGCATCACTCTTGGAGGCATCTTTCTTGACCTCGACCCACAACCACGGTCCTGGTGTGAACTGCCTCACGATCGACGATCTATCCGCATGCTCAAGAAAACCTGCTCTGATACCACTTGATGAGGGCACAGCCCGAGACACAGAAAATAACCCACAAACAAGAGAATAATTTTATTATTTAGAAAATGGAGCTTCTTACATGCAGAGGATCTCATTCTACAACACATGCAAGTTACAGAAAGCTACAGGATAACCCTTTCGCAATATGCGAGCTTGTCCCCAAAAAGCTACCCAAAAATTAGAAACCCGCCCATAAATAGAGCTCCTCATTAGTTTTGAGCCAAAACAACATTCAAATTTGAGTTTAGCGGTTTGGCACCTTAAATTTACAACATGAAGTTCAAATTTCAAAAGAGCATTTGCAATTGTATCTTCTAGAAAGTGCGCCAACTTCTTGAGGCCATAACTTTTGATCTGGGACTCCGATTCACGAACCATTTGAACCAATTTCAGCAAGTTTCGGGGCCGTTCCAGGAACTCTAAGTGCCTCAAATCTAACTAGGAAGATTTTCAGGTGCAAATCTGGGAAACTAAAACTACAATATCTTTCCACCCAAGAATAGAAAATAAAAACCGTAAATTTGGAATTTCATTATGACGAAAAGGGTATCCAAAAATGTAAAAACATCTAAAAACCGAGAAACTTGAAATTTAAGTATTTTTGGGTGATGCAAGATTGCCCTTACACCACTGGATGCTCCTGCATCAAAGACTTGGATACAAACACCATTTTGGGTCAATCCACACCATTAGCTCCAAAACACCCATATGTCCCTATCTTTCATGACACCAACAGTCCATCCCATTTCTCCATGACACCAACATATTATCTTAACACACAAGTCTCTCTCTCCATGAATTCACAAGGAGAAGGTGGACTATTTGGACAAGAGGGAATCTTTGAGCCCTCATCATCATCATTTTCTCAAGGGAACACACCACCCATCTTCCCACCATTTCCACCTCTACCACTAACATCCACACCAATCCTTAGTTTAGGGAAACCCCCTTCTCCAATCCTCAATCAACAAAATCAAAACAATCTTCCAATTGTAAATCAAACGATCATACCAAATCCTCCAATCATGACATCGATGTCACAAGAATAGGTGGCAACAATAAAAACAACACAAGTAATCAACACATCATCTACAAGACCCCAAATACCTCAAATTGTGGTCTCCCAAGGACCTATCATATCAACCACACCATCCTCCACACAAATCAATCCAACAACACCTCTCATCACAACATCTCACACAAATCCTCCACCACCACCACAAAAACCAGACATGGAAAGCCAATATAGCATGACACTATAGGTTGCCCAACAAGCCTATCAAAAGGAACTTCAAAAATTTGAAAATCAACAAGCTACACAAGCTGTACAACAAGCTACAAAATAAGCGCAAGCACAACAACCCACACAACAAGCACAACAGGTTGCCCAAGCGTAAGCTTTATTGCAACAACAACAAGCTACCCAAGCTATCCAAGCTATGCAAGTAGCTCAGGAAGCTCAAGCTACACATGTTTCCCAAGCCGCACAAGTTTCCCAAGTTGCTCAACAAGCTCAAGCTCAGGCATAAGCCCAATATCAAGCTCAATAGGCACAAGCACAAGAAAAATACCAAGTAGCTCAGCAACAAGCATATCAGCAAGCCCTAAAATAGTACCAAGCACAACAAGATGCAACCCAACTATTAGCCCAACAATAAGAATTGTTGGCACAACAACACAACCAACAACAAGCATTGTTTCCACAATAATTTCAAGCATATCGACAAGCATTGATCACTCAACAAAGCTTGCAACAATCTCCCCTAAACATGCAAAACACACTAGCTATCACTCAAATGATCAAACCACCTTAAAAAACATTCATCCCACCTCCTGATTTGCAAAATGATGTGACGAAAAAAATCAAATTTCTCTCACAACAAGTACTAGACCTCCAATCTACAAAAACAATGAAAGCACTAAGAAATTTGTGCCCCTATCCATTTGATAGGAGTATTCCAATGGTACCATTCCCAAAAGGGTTTGAAATTCCTAAATTTGACAAATATTGTGGGATGAGTAATCTTGAAGATCACATCAGGTAATTCTAGGAACATTGCATGAAAGTTGCCTATGATGACACATATCTAATGTGACTATTCCCTTGAAGTTTGGCTAGTATAGCAATGGAATGGTTCTCTTTCCTTCCTCCTAGAATCAAAAAGTTCCAAGAAATTTTGGATGCATTCAACATAGGTATGGATGTGAGTCTAGAGGAACTATTGATGCTCAAACAAGCTAAGGGGGAAAAATTACCATCATTCATGAAACAATGGTGATCCAAGGCCAACAGGAGAAAGTGAACCATGTCGGAGGAACAAAAAATCTGCACTATCATTGCAAATCTCAAGAAAACCTTGTCCTTCCATCTAAAAATGCAATGCATCACCACCAATGACTAGTGGATCCCCAAGGTGCTCAACATCGAAGGATCCCTTATTGCATAAGGGGGGACATCTAGATAACAAGAAAATCAAGATACCCTCCTATCAACCAGTTATAACAAAAAACCTCACACATGGGCAAAGAACAAGAATGTCACTAATGATGGTGTCATCAACTCCAAAGTGGTCATCAATGCCCTAAGCAAAAACACGCAGTCATATCAAAAATCGTAAACCAACAATCAAAACAACACACAAGCCAACATGGTATCACAAGCACCCAATAATCAAGCGGTCAACAATTTAAATAATCAAGGGGAACCACCCCCGTGAAACAAGTATCCCCCCAAGAAAAAATACATAGCCCTTGGGGAATCAATCAAAATTTTCATGAAGAAATTAGTACAGGAGAATCTCATTAAAATCCCTATCTATGAGAATTATCAAGAGCACCAAGTGAAACCACCATGGTATAATGAAAACCACCTTTGCAATTTTCATAAAATCAAAGGTCACATGATAGCTAGTTGCATGAGATTGAAAAATATAATCCAAGATCTTATTAATGAGAAATTCATAAACGTTGAACAACCTGCTAGAAATCAAGACCTTAAGATATAAACAAATCTAATGCCAAATCACAATAAGGGGAATAACCATGGAAATAAAACTTATGGAAATGTAAACCATGCTTACAATCATGTCATTGCATCCCTAGATGAATGGGTCACTGTTGTTAATGTCAAGGGAGCCAAAGCTAATTGTGGAGTCACCACATGCGGTGGGAAGGTTACCATTGATGGACCATCTCAACCACCCATGACATCAACCTATAAATCCATTCCCAATGGCTATAATGTCCTGGACCAGCTGAAAAAAACCCCCACTCATATCTCCATCATGGAGTTGCTGAAGATCTCACCTGCACATAGGAAGATCCTAGAGGAAGAATTGGCTTCATCCATTGTCCCCACAAATCTTGATGCAGATTAGTTCCAAGCTATGGTTAGACACCTCACCATGCCCCATCTCCTAAAATTTTATGATGAGGACCTCCCAACACAACCATCTCATAACCACACACTCCATCTCGAGGTCCTGGTCCACAAAAATAAAGTAAAAATGGTCTTGGTGGATGGGGGTGCAGGTCTAAATATCTATTCAATCAAGTTGATAAAGAATTTGGGATTCTTTGAGGAAATCATTGAAAAAGGTAAAGGCATTACAATCAGGGCATATGATGACCTGGAAAGAGTGTCTGAAGGAACTATCTATTCAAGCAGGGCCAACCATCATGAAAACCACATGCCAAGTCCTTGATCTTGACTTACCATATAATATCCTCCTAGGGAAACCCTAGATCCATGGGATGCAAGCTATCACATCTACCTTCCATCAATGTGTCAAGTTTCCCTATCAAAATCAAAAGGTCACGATCCATGGTGATTCCAAGCCCTTTTATTATTGCAAAAAATTGCTAGCAAAGTACTATAAAATCCCTCAAGTGCCAAAGAATGATGAAGACCCTTCAACCACATATGTAGACCCAACTACTTTAGCCTCCACTTCTAAGAAAAAGACACACACCATTCCTAGCATCTCTGATATTAAAGTCATCATCCAAGACAATAGGTGTGGAGATTACAAAATGAAGAAGAGTGCTTTGATAATAGGAGAGTTACCTCAATATCCTAGGTTTCGTGGGAAGCCCTAATCGATTGAGACATCTTCCCAAACCTTCAAAGTAGGCCCCTCCAAATTCAAATTTTGTAGGGACCTAAGTCAAGATGTGGTAGATGAAAAAGACATATCAAGTTTTCTATACCAAGATGAAAGGATCGTGCCTAATCCTCCCACGGATGATAGTAGCAAAGGAATACAAATGATGCTTGGTATGGGCTATAACATAAACAAGAAACTTGGATAGAATGAAAATGGTCTTCTAGTACCACTCATTCCTGAGAAGTGTATAAGAAATATTTGCCTCAAATGTACCCCTCTAAAAGTAACCATACTTGGAAAAGGTGCCCCAATTAGAAAAGTCAAAGCCCCCCCTTAGTTTTCGGTATCCACAGGTCTTCCCTTAGACAACTATACATTTGACATAACTGATGTGTGTGATGAGGACCATATAAATGAATTACCCATGCTATTAGAGGATTACTCCCTTATAATGATTAGTACCCTATCTTTTGAGTCAAACAACCAAAACCATGAGCTAAACTTAGTTTATCACCAACTCATCGATTACGACCAATGAGGACTATTGATTCTAGACATGTTCAAAAATAATAAGGCTCACTCATAATTTAAGGGATTATGGGATACAATACCATATGGAGATCACAAAGCTAGATTCGACATTGAGTTTGACACACATGCCTATTATGGGGAAACAACTGAATCCTTTAGTTGTAAAAGTGAAAATTTAAGAATAATATCTATGTCTTTGAGTGAAAACCACATTGTGGCACTCTCAGACCTGAAAAATAGTAAAAATAAAGGATGCATTGAATGGTGAAAACCTCTTAGAGGTGCCAAAGGATGAAGGATTAAATATTTCCCTTAGTGCTATTCATTAGGAGAATTCAACAGTTTTAGCAAAGAAGTGCCATCCAGTCAACCTAGGAACAAAAGAAATGCCACATATCACCTTTTATGGAGAATCACTCTTGACATAAGAACATGAACTCCTAGTTGAGTTTCTAAGAGAAAGAAAGATAAAGTTTGCATGGAACTATGCCGACATGCCTTGGATTGATCCAAAAGTTGTGGTTCACCATCTAGCTATCTATCTAGAGGCAAAACTAGTAAGACAAAAATTGAGGAAGATGCATCCACAAATAGCATTATTGGTCAGGATGGAATTACAAAAACTCCTTGATGCTGGTTTCATATGACCATTTGATTATCCAAAGTGGGTCTACAATATTGTACCTATTTCAAATCCCACAGGGGGCATCCACATATGCATTGACCTCAGAGATTTGAACAAAGCATGTCCCAAGGATGAATTTCCTCTCCCAAATATTGATATGATTATGGATATGATAGCGGGACATGAAATGCTATCACTAATGGATGGATTCTTAGGGTACAATTAGATCATGATAGCTAAGGAATACCAACACAAAATGACTTTCACTTGTCCATGGGGGACGTATTACTGGAATATGATGCCATTTGGGTTGAAAAATGTAGGATCTACCTATCAAAGGGCCATGACACTAATCTTCCATGATATGATTCACAAAATTGTGAAAGATTATGTGGATGACTGTTGGTGTAAATAAAGTCTTGCACCTAATTCATTCATTACTAGGGGACTTATTTACACATGTTAAGTTTACTTAGGTCATAGGAAGTAATCTTTCTAGAAGGTGTTAGTTGTCATTAGTTGTTATCTTATCCTTTGACAACTGCTACATGTGAACGTAGGTAAGTGTGATTAGTTGTCTCATGTCATATGATTAAGACACTTGTCATAATCCTATGACATCTTGCATCTCACCTTGGCTATATAACCAAGGGGTCTCTCATTGTACAAACCACAATCATATCATTGACATTGAATACAATTTATTCTTGTCATATTCTATTCTCTCTATTTTTGTGCTTTCTATTTGGTCTCAAGATCTTGTTAGTCAGCCAATTCTAACATGGTAATAGACAATGTTTGATTCTAACATGGTATCAAAGTGGGTTGGGTGCCATTGGAGAGTCTTTTTTTGAAGAGAGATACCAGATTTAAGGGTGTTCCATTTTATAGCTCTTTATTGCAGGTTCAAATCAGAGTTTGTTGGTGCAAATCTAAGCTCACAACTACGTCTAGAAGGTTCGAAATAGTTGATTTTTCCTTTTGTTTCATCCAAATCAAACATTCAAGGCCAAATCTACGAGGGTTTAAAGTTGAAGAGTGGTTTCCAAATATAGAAGGTAGCTACAATTTTGGAGCATTTTGGGTCAAATCCAACCCTACCATCGCATCCAGAAAGGCCAAAAACCCTGAGTTCGACTATCAATTCGTCCATTTTGGAGTTGTAGACACATAAAAATGGTCTCAACTTGCAAACCATACTTTCTACAATGACCATGCTTCTCCCTCACATAATTCAATTATTTAATCACAACCTAATGTCATAATTATTCCTCCACGATTATTTAAATAAATAAATTACATTAATTTATTTAAATACATCACTAATTAGTTCTTATTCCCTCTAATAATTAAATAAATTTCTGATTACCAACTTTACCATTTTTCCTTCCATTAAATAAATTTATTTATTTAACCCACTTGCCATCCCACCAAATAAATAATTAAAACAATTATTTATTGTCTTCTGTCTCATTGCCATTTATGAATTAAACCATTCTTTAATTCATATTTCAACATTGCTACATAAATTAAATAATTTATATTATTCCAACTACCTCTTTTTCTCCACCATTGATTTAATTGCTTTCAATTAAATCTCAACCGTTCATTTCAAGGCTTGCCCTAACTTTGACCTAATGTTGTCGTAACCCTAATACTCCTTATGACATTGATTCTCAGCCTTTGATCTTAGGGCTTCACCAACTTTTAATCTTGGCCATCCATTTTCAATTTGGCATTCTTTAAAAGGCCCTCTTTCAAGTCATTTTGGACACAACAAGTTATTGACACAATATGCTTGAGAACTTGAGTACTTGAGCAACCACATTACTTCAATATTTTGCTTGTCTTTGGCATAGGTGATAGTTGCACTTCAAATCTGAGGGAAATTATACCATTTTCAGCTAGATGGAGAAGGCCAATGGAGGTCATTCAATGGAAGCTTGACAACTAGGTGATGTTGTTTCAGTATTTTAAATTTCTTGCTTTCATTGTTCTCCATTGTTATTAGGGATTTAATAGTTTATGTGCTATTTACAAGTAAGCTGATAATTTCTCCTTAATACATTTGGTGAACCTAACAATTTTCTCATAATTTCTTCTATTGATAAAAGAAATCAAATATGCTAAGCCTGTGTGATGAGATTTTTTATTTTTCCATATAACTCTGGAGATTTTTCTGCTCTTATTTAATCCTTGATTGATTCTTTAGTTTCACTTTGCTACTTTGTCAGGGAGCATATTGGGATAGGTTGATAATATAGGATCTTTAGTGACATTTTTCTTGAAGTTTCTAATAGCCTTTTAAATGACTCTATTTTGCACATCTACACATAATACTATTGTCTACGACAACCTCTTGCCTTTTTCATTTTGCACAAAAAATGGCGCAAATGTATTGAGGTGTTGGGACTACTTGTTGAGCATGTGTTTTAATTCTATGGCAACATCCATCCAAAAGGTGTGCAATATACCATGATTTTCCTATACACATTTCTTTAATCTTTGAGACATTATATGTGTTTAACACTTCATCTACAAAAGCCAAACGCTACTCACACTATGATGATAGTTTTGCATCCCTTTTGCACTTACATAAATTTGGCATTTCAGCCCTCTCAAACACAGCTCAAAGTCTTTTAACTCTCAGCTTTGGCACATGCTTCATCATCATTTGGAGGCAATTTATAAAGCTACACAACTTTTGTTGGAGGTTGGCTATAGGTTTCTGAGTCTAATCAAAATTATTTGGCAGATGATATCTTTTTGTTGCTGCTATGACTTTGCTGCTCTTTGCATTAATGAAATAGTAGTCAACAGGAAACTTTATCTTGTTCACATCAACACCATACATTTGAGGTCTTTCGATAGGTGACAGTTGGCTGAACACACTGAATACATTCATTTGGCGCCGAAAGTTAGTTGCATACACTACATGCGTCCATTAATTCGCTTGATGCTTTTGGCTTTTGACATGTTGAAGCATTAATTGGAATTGACATTTTCTTTTGAAGTGTTGCAACATTAATTATGATTGAATTTTTTTTTTGAAAGTGTTCAAGTTGAAAACGTCTGTAGCTAACCATTTGTTGAACACTTGAAGTCATTTCCCCAGCCTTTGGTATTGATCTCACTTCTTCAATTTGGCGAGCTGTAGCCTAAAACCCCAAATGCTAAAGGAGTTTGCTGCCCCTCCAAACTCCTTCTGCTCTCCCTAATGCTATTGGTTTCTGCTCCAAAAAATTTCTTGCTGCAAATTGGGGTGCTACTTCTAGCTTTTGACAGATTTGCTGCTCCTTGCATTGATGTGCTACTTCTAGGTTTTGACAGTTTCAAGTCCATGTTGCTATGATTACCCTCAGCCTCCTCTACAACTTGCTAGCAAAACTAAATAATTGAAACACTCGGCTGCAAGTTTCTTCTTTGCCGTCAATTTAATTTAGAGTTGGTTTAATTTACAGTATGTTAAGTTATAACTTTTAACATAAATTTAGATTTTTATCATTTAGTTTCCATTTAAAAATCTAGATTCTTTCTAACTAATTTAGATTTAGATTTAATTTACATTTACTTTAGATTTAGTTTTTTTTTAAATTTATTTAATCTAGTTTAGATTTCACATTTAATTTCTTACTTTCAATTTTTAATTTAAACTTTTAATTTTTATCTTTAATTTAATATTTAGATGCTGCAAGTTTCACTCTGCGTTGGTTTAATTTAGAGGATGTTAAGTTATAGATTTTAACATAAATTTAGATTTTTATCATTTACTTTAGATTAGAAATTTTAGAATTCTTCTAAATTATTTAGATTTAGATTTAATTACATTTAGTTTTTTTTTCTTTATTTATTTAATCTAGTATAATTTTAAAGATTTTTAATTTAAACTTTTAGTTTAGATCTTTGATTTAATATTTAGATTTAATATCATTTTTTATTTATTTTTAACTGGATTTTAATTAGTTTTATATTTTAATTAAACTCTAATTTAATTAGATTTTCAAATTAGTTTTTATATAGATTTTTTTTTTCATTAATTAGATTTATTTTAGACTTTAATTAGATTTAGATTCTTAATTAGCTTTTTAATTAGATTTTTCATTGACTTTTAATTAGCCCTAGACTAAATGTTTTTTTAATTAGATTAGATTTTAGTTTCTTTTTCCATATTTAAATTAAGTTTTATATTTTGTAGACTTAATTAGATTAAATTAATTTTTTCTATTAATTTTAATTAGCTAGGATTAATGTTGCTTTCTAGTTTAAATTTGATTTGTGACTAATCTTTTCCCTTTCTGTTGTAGGTTTGAATGTTCACGATTCCAGGTTTGTAATGTCAATTGTTTCTTGTCAAAGATTGGAGACTCCAAACAACTAATCGTGTTTTGCAGGGCTCTTGCTTTGGTTTTTCTTTATCTGGATTTCTTTTTCACATAGAAGGATTAGTGGGCATAAAAGGAACTTGCGTGCTTGAGTTTCCATCACAAGCTTGGATTACAATACAAAAAGTGTTTGATGTGTTTACCTCACACTTTAATTTGGATATTAAAATGAACAAATGCTTTCAACTTGTGTAACCTTTGATTTAATAATAGGAGCATCCTCTCCCCTTGCACACTTGTGAGATCCTAGGTGCAAGATAAACTGTTATTGACTCTAGGAAATTTGGTCTTCCTTGGCAGGAAAAAGTACTCACCCCAAGGTGACTCAGACCGGCAATGGAGCTCTTTGGCTAAGCTAACCCCGACCGGTATATAAATGTGAATCCTAACGGAAATCCTAGGATTACACGTGTGAATGTGTCATATGAACAAAGTAGCACTCCCCAAAACCCTGTTGAGCGTAACCTCTTTAGGATGGAGTGCCTCCTAAATGGAGCTTAATCTTTTGCCCCATGTAAGGCCACTCGAATGGGGGTCCCGAACTAAATACTTTTTGTGTAGTAGCCAAAAACCCTTTATTTGTTAACATAGCAATGGTCATTGTGAAGGCATCCACATCTTCACAGTCTTTAGTAGAGGTGATCATCCTGCCATGTGAGTTTTATGGGGGCTAGAAGCTTCGTTGGCATGAGAAGAGAGTGCATTGTAAGGGGGAGCCTGTGCAACCAAGCTTTTGGATTCACATGCTAAGGATATGCAGCTGGGGAAACCCACGTGGAATCTAGCAGATATTGTCCTAGCCTAACCATAGAATTTTGCTTGTCTTCTTTGTGATTGATTACACATTCAAAACCTCATGTTTTCCAAGTGTTTTCTGGATACTAAAACAAAAAAAACAACTCTAAAAAATCTAGAAACAAACAGTCAACCTCAAACAATTTGGATTTTTGACCAAAGCATTAGAAAAATCAAGCTTTTGCATTTTGTACCACATTTTCTAAAGCACGTTCATTGTTCTGTGCCACATTTGATAGTCTCTACAATGCATTCGCTCTAGTAAAACACATTTGATACTTTGAATCCATGTCCAAAAAATTTTACCTACTATCAAACATCTTTTCTAGAAGTCTCTGTTAGAAACCAGAATTGAAATTGATCAAAATTTTCTTCATTGAACCATTAACTTGCATTTTTACCTGAGGTTCAACCTTGTTAATTTTAGTTACATTCCCTACGCTTCATAATCATCCTTTCCTACATAGAATTTTCCTTAGGTTTTCATCTTTATAGACTTTAGATTAGGCCACCTCACCACACTTTGCAAAATCATTTCCTTCAAGAGTAGGTAATCTTGGGACTTAGTCAACAATCTTCTTTTCAGTCATTGTCCTTTTTGTGAGAATTTCCAACTCAACAATCTAGTTAGGAAAACTCACTAGTCATTTTGACCTTATCACTTAGTCATTTTAACAAGTCCCTTGATAACCAAAATTAAGACATAGATTAAGCTTAGAGTGGTTAGGCAAACCTTTCTCCAAATTGCATCCATCTTAGTCCATACTTTGCATATTTTATTCCTAAAAATCCAAAAAAATCAAAAAATATTGTTCACCCTAGTTCTCATTTTGCACCTTGACATTGCATTAGTCACCTTTTTAGTCAACATTATCATCCTAGTCCTCGTTTTTCACCTAGTAAATTTTATCACCTTGCATTAATCAACATTGTCATCCTAGTCATCACTGTCGCCTTGACATTTGACATCTTTCTTTGGAAATCTTGTCATCTTGCATCAATCATTTCCTTAGGAAAATGTCATAATCACCTTGCATTGTCATCCTTTATCAAAAAAACAACAAAAACATAGACTAGTTGTCATAATCATCATCCTCATTTGAGCAATTTTCTTTTATGGTGGAAACTAGGCTTCAAAGAAAGAAAAGACAAATGGCAAACTTTGGACAAGACTTCAACACCAACACTTATGCCATGAACCAAGACATGAATTTTAATGATCCATTTACCAACATGAACATACAATCTTCCATGAATCTACCAACATCCTCTCGACATCCATTCAAACCATTCATAAAGAGAAACCACAATGGGCAAGTATTAGCTAAGGATTTAGAGGCTGGAGCCCAAAATCCTGATGTAGCTTCATTTGTAGAGGACTTGGTCTTGAATGATGTTGACAGATACCTTGCTATGCTTTTAGACCAAGGGGAAAAAATACCAAGAGGCTTTGACATCAATACCATAAGACCTTCTTCTCCAAACAACATGACACAAAACTTGACACCTCAGCAAAACATGAGCAATGCCTCCAACAATAACACTGTTGTCACCACACAAATTGCTACAAGCACCATCAATGTCACATCTAGTGGCACCATAAGTCAAAACACATCCAACTCAATCAATGTGACATCTATTGGAGGAACACCCACTATGCCACAACTAATATCACTGTCCATGCTCACAATGTAAATGACATCTTCAAAAATAGTTGGAACTACCCTTAAATCTACATCAATGGGGGCAAGTTCCTCAAACCCCATATTTGGAACTTCATCTATGACCATAGGGACATCATCATCAAATCCTTATGTTGGAACCTCATTCAACCCCTTTGGAGGAAATAAGCGACATATTCTTATTAGAGGTCCCCAACCAAACGTTAACACATCGTCACAACTAAACATCAATGCCTCACAAGGACAAAATACCAACATCCTGCATGGACAATTCCAAGGACAAAATACCAACTTCCCACATGGAAAATTCTTTGAATATGGACAAGGCACTCAAATGACACAACAAATGAATACCTTTGGGCACCAAAATAGTCAAGGTTACCAGATCCCCCAAATATCGACAAATATGGTTGGATCACACATACCCATATATTCATCACAGATCCACACACAATAACACATTCCTCATCAAAACTGGCAATACCAACAATCGCCAAACCAAAGCATATCATACATTTCACAACAACACATGTCACATTCAAACTCAAACATGCTATCACAATCAATGGTGACTCAAGGGATACCCATCACTCCCATGTGAGATGCGACCAGTAATCCCATAATAGATGCCTTGACAACCAAAGTGGTAGACCTCCAAAAATAGATGAAAAACATGCAAACATCCAACAAAAAGCCACTAATGTCATATGACCTATGTCCATATCCTTTTGACACAACTTTAGACATGCCACCATTTCTTACTAGATGTGTGGCACCAAACTTCACCAAATATAAGGGCAAGACAAATCCTATTGAACACGTTCGAGAATTCATGACCAATTGTATGGACATTGCATATGAATACACTTACTTGATGAGACTCTTCTCCAAGAGTCTAATAGGACCCACACTTGAATAGTTCTCCACTTTGAAGGGGATAAAAACATGGAATGAACTTGCAGCCAAATTTGTAAAAAAATATGCCTATAGCATTGACACAGACACCTCCATCATTAGCTTATGCACACTTACACAAGATGACACTGGTGAAACTTTTATCCCATTTTTCCAATGATGGGGAGGCCTAGCAAGTCACTGCCACATAGATATACCTGAAAAAGAGAAAGTTGACATGTTTTTACAAACACTCCTAGGCCCATTGAAAAATGGCTTGCAAGTTCATTGTTGTACAACCTTCGCAGACCTATTCGAATAATGTATCCAACTTGAGAAATCCCTTATTGTTGAGGGAAGATTAAAATATGGTCCTAAAAACACAAATGCAAGTCCACCCATCGACAAGAACAAATATTGGGTTAAGAATAAACATGTCACCAATGATGGCATTGTAGACACTAAGGTTGTCAATGCAATGGGTCCTATGAACACATAGATGAACACATAGACCCAACCACAAAATACATAGATGAACACATAGACCCATGTTACCAATGTTGTATAGACAAATCAAAATAACCAAGGTAATTAGAATAACCAAAATCAAAGGTAGCCTAACAACCTAGGCAGTTCCCCAGGAGTCGCACATACACCCCCTTAGGTGAGCCCATTGAAGAAGTCCTCAAGAAACTCCTTCAAAATGGTGTCATCACACTTGAGGACCCAAAACCATATGACCTAGGGCAGTTTAAACCATTTTGGTGGGATGACAACATGTTTTGTGATTATCATTGAGAAAAAGGACATAAAACCTCCTCCTGTTGACAAATTAAAAATATGGTACAAGACCTTATCAAGAATCATACCATTGAGATAGGTGGACGACAATTTGCATCTAATTAAGACCATACCATACACAAGAACCCACTTCAGGACCATGGTTCTAGTAACCCTTCCATGTCAAAAGCCAATAATAATAATCAATCCAACCATGCCCGTATTGCATTTGACTATTTTGGGGGACCTATCATAAATCATATTAGAACAACTGTTGAACATGTCAACATAGTTACTGTCATAAATGCCCCTGAATGCAATGTCACTACTCATGGGGGAAAAGTCGCCATAGCCAATCCTCCTCCTCCCTGACAACCAAAGATAACAATAGCTAGCCCATCCACCCAAAAATCACAGTCCCATCCATTAACCAAATAGCCCCCACCTAAAAGACATTTTAATCTCATTGACCAACTTGGGAAGACACCTACACAAATTTCTATACTGAAGTTGCTACACATTTCCCTAGCGCATAGGCTATACTTGACAAAACATTACAAGAGTTTTTTGTTCCCCTAGAAATTGATGTCAATCAATTTGAGGACATGGTGGGATATCTTACCACTCCCCACCATATAGCTTTTTCATACCAAGATTACTCATCATCCAAATCCAATCATAATGATTCCCTTCACACTGAAGTCTTTATCCATAAGCATAAGATCAGACGAGTCTTAGTAGATGGTGGAGCAGGATTAAACATATGCTCCTTAAAATTGGTTAAGGTCATAGGCTTTTTAGATGCTTGTGTAGATGCTACAAAGAGCATTGTTATCAAGGCATATGATGATGAACATTCCTCTCGGGGCATAATTACACTTCTAGTTTGTATCGAACCAGTCATTGTGGACACCACTTGTCAAGTCCTGGATCTAGAAATTCCATACAATATCTTACATGGTTGACCTTGGATCCATGCCTTGAAATTTTTCCCTTCCACGTATCATCGGTGTTTGAAGTTTCCCTTTGAAGGCACTGAGATTACCATATATGGAGACCCTGACCCATTTCAATATTATACCAATTTGAGAGGTATCTCAGAGCGCGAAGTGCCTATCAACCATGAAGCTTCAACATCTTCATCCTCTAATTCCTTGACCCATCAACACTTGCCAAGCCTCCCACATCCACATCCACTGCCACAACATCCACTTCTACTTCTTTGGCAACCATGACCACCTCCATGACATCTACCACTTCATCCATCACCCCAAGCATCGATGCAAGTATTAAGATCCAAGACCAAGGGTGTGGGGAGTATAAGCTAAATATAGCCTATTGCATAACAAGGATTCCAAAGTCTCCCCAGGTCTATGGCAAGCCTTGCTTCATGTTAGAGTAAAAAAAAAAATTCAGAGTCCCTGCAAAAACAATATTCATAAAGTGGGGTGAAATGAGTCAAGAGGAAACTGACAACATGCTATCTTGGATTTTTAGAGAACTAGAGGATCCAACTCCCTTGCCAATAAAAATATATGGTAAAGGATATGACATGATAAAGGAAAAAGGCTTCAATGGAATTAGTGGCCTTGGAAAGCACAAGACAGGAAGGCGAGAACCTCTGGCACCTAAAGGAAGACCTAAATGTCTTGGGTTAGGGTTAGGACCAACAGAATCTAGTTATCCTAGTACCAATGTGCTTTCTAGCAAGAGAGTAAATGATTTAGATTGTGTCAAGAAAATTGAAGATCCCCTTTCTGAAACTGACTCCCACAAATTGGAATTTGGCTCCCTAAGTGACTATTTCCTTGAGGACTTGTTTTGTGAACCAAGAAGGCCTACATTTGAAGAGAGATTCTAGAAAATGTTCAAAATTGACATGACACCAAACAACACCAAGTCCAGATCCTCTTCTACTCCCATTGACCATAATCCTGACATACTCGTCTACCCTGCTAAACCTAAAGACCATCATTTAGATTCATTTGAATTGCCACATGACACTACTGACCTTGAATCCAATCCCTTTGTTCCTTACTTTGCTAATGAGTGTGAATCAAACAAGGCAGAGTACTAGATATAATCTAATATAGAGCCCAACAATGACAATTTTATCTTTAACCTCTCTGAATCCATCGGTATGCTTTCCACGTCCTATCCACCATTAACCAATACTGATGATGGTATTTCCTTAGTCTAACCACAACTAATTGATTGGGATCAACAAGGCCTGCCAGTTATGGACATATTTCAAAATGATGAGGCCATTGCAGAATTCATGGGACTACATAAGGGTATACCAAGTGGAGACCATAAGGCTAGATTTTCCATTGACCTAGATTGTGCTGCTTACTTTGGGGAGACTGCTCCATCCTCTAGTCGCAAAATGAAAAATAAAAATAAAGCAAAAAAATGACACATCTTTAGGTGAAAACCAAAAGGAACCTTTTGATGATAAAAAAGTAAAAATAAAAGATGTATCTAAAGGTGAAGACCTCTCTGAGGCGTCTTAGGATGGAGGACTGGACTTTCTCCTTGTAACTCAGGAAAAATTAGCCATGTTCATAGAGGACATTATCGAAGGAAACATATCTACAATAGAAGATCCTAAGATGGTCCTCTTTGCGACATCTTTGATAGAGGAAGAGAAACCTGAGTTCCACAAATTCTTTTCAAAGCATAAGGTCAACTTTGTGTGGTCTTATGCCGATATGCCTGGGTTGGATCCAAAACTTGTCTTGCACCATTTTCCATTTTTTCCAAACACCAAGCTAGTGAAATAGAAGCTGCAAAAGATGCACCCACATATCACCTTGTTAGTCAAAGTAGAACTTAAGAAATTGTTAGACGTAGGATTCATACGATCCATAGACTATGTTGAATGGATATCAAATCTTGTACCAGTCACAAAGACAAATCGTAAAATCCACATCTACACAGATATTCAAGACCTGAATAAAACATGTTCGAAGGATGACTTTCCCTTGCCAAACATTAACATCATAGTGGACCTTATGGCAGGATATGAGATGTCTCTCATGGATAGTTTTTTTGGTTATAATCATATTTGTATTGTCCCCAAAGATGAACACAAAACAACATTCACATGTCCTTGGGGCACATACTGTTGGAACATCATGCCTTTTGGTCTTAATAATGCAAGCACCACATATTAGAGAGCCATGACAACCATATTCCATGACATGATGCGCAAGATAATGGAAGATTATGTCAATGACCTTTTGGAAAAATCTTTGACATGAAAAGACCACTTGAAGGTGTTAGAATTTTTTTTCAAGAGACTAGAAGAATACAAGGTCCGCTTGAATCCAAAGAAATGTGTCTTTGGCATGACATCAAGAAAAATTTTGGGGTACATTATTTCTCATAGAGGCATTGAAGTTGATTCTGCCAAGGTAAAAGCCATATTAGACATGCCTCCTCCAAAAGGGATAAGTGAACTTAGGAAATTGCAAGGAAAGTTACAATCTATCTGACGTTTCATAGCACACTTGGTAGAAAAGTGTCATCCATTTCAGTATCTTTTTCTAAAAAGTATCCCTTTTACGTGGATAGATAAATGTTAGAAGGCCTTCCAACAAATAAAAGATTATCTACTATCACCACCTGTTTTAATGCCACTAATCGAAGGGAAACATTTGATTCTGTACATTTATGTAACAACTTCAACATTGGGGGAATTACTGGCATAGAACGACCATGAAGAAAAGGAAGGGCCATATACTACATCAGTAGGACACTGGTCAAATATGAGCTAAATTACACAACCATCAAACGTGCTTGCTTAACAGTTGTCTTTGCTACTCAGAAATTAAGACACTACATGTTGAATCACTAGACACACTTAGTGGCGAAGATTGATAACCTGAACTATCTCCTAAGTCGCATAGCATTGACAAGTCACCTGGAAAAATGGGTAATGATCTTGAGTGAGTATGATATTCAATACGTTGAAAGAAAGGCGATAAAGGGACAAGTGATAGTAGACCAACTGGCAGACGCACCTATACAGGGTGATCATCCACTAGTAGTAGACTTTCCAGATGAGTCAATATTTCATACAAAACCTAAGTCACCTTGGAGGCTATATTTGATGGATCTTATACTAATCATGGCTTAGGGGAAGGAATACTATTTATCACCCCTCAAGGAGACTCCATTCCTATGTCCTTCTGCATTGCTTTTCCATGTACAAATAATATGGTAAAATATGAGGCACTTGTCATAGGACTCAGAATAGCCATAAAATGGAAAATTAGAATGCTTCATGTCTATGGAGATTCTTATTTGGTCATTAACCAAGTCAATGATGACTATGACACTAAGGACGAGAAATTAATGCCTTACAAATGAATGGTTGATATATTTCAAACATATTTCCACATGGTGACTTTTGAGCAAGTTCTGAGAACACAAAATAAGGTAGTAGACACAATGGCCACAATTGGCTATCTTCTAGACATTCCTAGTAATGTGCCTCAATTTGAATTCTTGGTAGAATAGCTTTTGGTTCTTGCACATGACATACCAGAATCAAAGATGGTTTGTGAGCTTGTTGGTCCCAATTCTCCATGGTATCAAGACATTTATGACTACCTCAAGTCCCAAACCCTTCCCCCCAACCTGTCCAATAACCAACGAAAGTCCTTTATCCAAAAAGCCACCAGATACACCATTGTTAGTGACACCCTTTATCGTCATAGCTTTGATAAAAACCTTCTTCGATGTCTCGACACTAACGAAGCATGAATGACCTTGTGAGAGGTACATGAGGGTATATGCAGATCCCATTTGAGTGGTCCTACTTTAGCCAAAAAGATAATGAGACTTGGGTATTACTTGCCAACCATTGAGAGAGATGCACTTGAATTTGTCAGAATATGTCACCAATGTTAGATACACAGGGACTTGATTCATGCATCAGCGCAAGAACTTCTGTTGATTACTTCTCCTTGGCCCTTCGCACAATTGGGACTCAACCTCATGGGAAATATCCATCCTACCTCATCTAATGGCCACAAATTAATCATTATCACCACTAAGTACTTTACTAAGTGGATCAAAGCCATCCCACTCACTTACATTACTGAAAAACAAATTTCCAAGTTCATCCTCAACTATATCATCAGTTGATATGGTATTCCACAATCCATCATCACAAATAATGGTCATCCCTTCAAAAATTAGGATGTCCATGAACTTTGTGAACACTTCCATATCATATGCCACTTCTCCATGCCTTAATACCCACAAGGAAATGGTCAAGCTAAGGCATCTAATAAAATGATCATCAAACTTCTTAAGAAGATCATCAATGATGTTGGTCATGACTGGCACATACAACTCAATCCTACTTTGTGGGCATATCGTACTAACATCCGTACTCCCACTAGAGCCACTCCATTCGCCCTGGTCTTTGGAGCCGAAGCCTTTTTGCCCATAGAGGTCAAAATTCCATCCCTAAGAGTCTCTATGAGAGGTTTAATCACTGATGAAGAATATTGATAGTCACGACTGCATGAATTAGAAATGCTAGATGAACACAGACATAATGCCTTGAACCACTTATAGGAATATCAAAATATTCTTTGCAGAAGCTAGAAAAAAAAGTGATGACACAAAAATTTGACATTGGTGACCTAGTAGTTCTCATGCAGAATCCTAAGAATCACTCCAATAGAGTAAAACTAGGCAAGTTTGAGCCCAATTGGCTGGGTCCATACATCATCAGCACATCATTTGGTTCTGGTGCATATCAGTTGGCTACTCTAGATGGTGAACAATTGACATCTAGCCAATAAACAAACTGCATTTACACAAGTTCTATACATAGCACCAGAAAGTCTAGCTGACAACCATTAAAAATACAAAAAAAAATTGAAAAATACAAAAAAATATTCACCTGGATGAAAACCTAGGAAATAGGCATCTTAGTGACACCAAAAAAAATGAAAAATTTGACAAAACTAAAGAGAAATATTTCATCCAATAGTGAAAACCTAGTAAACGAGGACTTTGGATAAGTACCATGGTGAAAATATGGCAAACAAGCACCATGTGTAGTCAATCATTGCTTTTCCATCTACTGTCACTCTATCTACCTTAGTCCATCATAAACATCCATTTTTCTGACATTCATCACAATGTTTCTTTCCATGGCTGACAATGGTTGACATCACAGTCTTGCATACCACCTATCATCTATACCAGTCATGTCCTTTCCATCAACTTGACTAGGGGAAATATTTTATCATGAGACTATAGTGGGTATTGTACATGGTCTTGACAATTGAAAAAGTCCTGAAAAAATGATAAAAATCATAAAAAGTCTTGAAAAAATCCTAAAAAGTCCTAAAAAATCCTAAAAATCATAAAAAGTCCTGAAAAAAATCCTAAAAATATAAAAAGTCTTGAAAAAAAAATCTAAAAATCATAAAAAATGTCATAACAAAAGACCTAAATATCAAAAAACGTCTTGAAGAAAACACAAAAAAATCCAAATAACATCAAAAATTCCAAAAACAACATCAATGATGGTCAATTCAGTCAAGTCTGTCATACCAATCAATCTTTTGTTCATCGAACTACAAGGTCTTTGTGCATTTGCTACGTAGGAAAGGCCATCAGTTGATGTGCTCCCGAGGCCCCGTAGGTTCAGTCCCTTAGGGTTCGTTAGGTCAAGTCAAAACATGCCAATTCATTTTCAATATGTTTTTCTATCCCTATTGAACTATGAGGTCTCTAAGTGCATGACGTAGGCAAGGCCATCTATCAATGAGCCCTCGAGGCCCCCTAGGTTCACTCCTTTAGGGTTCATCATGTAGGTCAAATAAGTTAGACGTAGTCAAACTCAAACACAAGATAGTCATCGAAACGTCAACATTCAAATCACGGACCAATAGACAACATAGTCTAGTCACTCATCAAGTCAAACATTAGTCAAATTTCCAACACAATGTCCACCTAGTCACTCCCTGGTCCCCTTCAAGATGTGTCCTTCTTGGAATTAGACCCTGTCAAAATGTCATCTGCCTTGTCAGGATGTGTCTTTCCTGATGAAAAGCTCTGTCACATAGTCATTGGCCCTTTTAGGATATGTCCTTCTTGATGACAGGCATCATCAAATCATCAAAATTGTCAAACTATTCAAATCGTCAACTTGTCAAACTGTCAAGCTCTTAACCTTTGACAAATAAATATTGGAAAACATATTTAATGGCTATTGATTTTTTTGGTCTATTTTGTCTTATCTTTTTTATTGCTTTGTCTCATGAACATGTTACTAGCTACCTCAAGGATGTCCCATGAAGGATTTAGAGGTGCAATGATGTCTCGTGGCCTGATTTTCCTTGATTGTTGTCTTTGGTTTGTCTTGACAAAAAGACTGGGGCAGCTTGGCCCTCAGTATGAGTTAGGACATTCCTTGTCTCTAGCTATCTATTTTTTGCAACTGGACAACCTTGCACACCTTGGTCTATGTCATATCATGGTGTTTGTTGTCCATTTGTCACATTTTACTGCCCAATGATGATTATGCAACACCTATGATGTTATTTGGAAGAATATTGAAGTATTCCTTTTTCCTCCAGACATCTATGTCTTCCACGCTCACATTTCCTCTATTCCTTTATCCTCTTGTCTTCTCATCCATTTTGAGATCACACTCATGTTCTTTCAACCTACCTATCCTCTCAAGGGGCATAACACCCTCCTCATCATCTTTCCTCTCCTCACTTTCACACTGGAGCATATTTTTGACTTATTCTTTGACACAATGCAATAAACTGCATCATGTGAAAGAGGGGAAAAATGTAGACACATAAAAATGGTCTCGATTTGCAAACCATACTTTCTATGATGACCATGCTTCTCCCTCACATTTATATAATCAATTATTTAATCACATCCTAATGTCATAATTATTCCTTCATGATTATTGAAATAAATAAATTACATTTATTTATTTAAATACGTCACTAATTAGTTCTTATTCCCTCTAATAATTAAATAAATTTCTGATTACAAACATTACCATTTTTCCTTCCATTAAATAAATTTATTTATTTAACCCACTTGCCATCCCACCAAATAAATAATTAAAACAATTATTTATTGTCTTTTGTCTCATTCCCATTTATGAATTAAACCATTCTTTAATTCATAAGTCAACATTCCTCCATAAATTAAATAATTTATATTATTCCAACTACCTCTTTTTCTCCACCATTGATTTAATTGCTTTCAAGTAAATCTCAATTGTTCATTTCAAGGCTTGCCCTAACTTTGACCTAATGCTGCCCTAACCCTAATAATCCTTACATCATTGATTCTTGGCCTTTGATCTTAGAGCTTCACCAAATTTTAATCTTTGCCATCCATTTTCAATTTGGCATTCTTTAAAAGGCCATCTTTCAAGTCATTTTGGACATAAGTTATTGACACAATATGCTTGAGAACTTGAGTACTTGAGCAACCACATTACTTCAATATTTTGCTTGTCTTTGGCATAGGTGATAGTTGCACTTCAAATCTAAGGGAAATTATACCATTTTCAGCCAGATGGAGAAGGCCAATGGAGGTCATTCAATGGAAGCTTGACAACTAGGTGATGTTTCAATATTTTAAATTTCTTTCTTTCATTGTTCTCCATTGTTATTAGGGATTTAATAGTTTATGTGCTATTTAAAAGTAATCTAATAATTTCTCCTTACTATAGGAGTAATTCATCCAGTGAGGCAAACAAATTTTACCTAAGGATCTATATGGCCCCCAAGTCGCCATTATTATGCAGGGTAAAAAAAATTCAAAATAAAATTATATTTTATTTTGGCTAAAAAAATTTGAAAATATTTTAGGAAAATTTCTAAATTCTACCGATAGAAATCATATTGTAAAGTTTTTATATTGTAAAAATAAAAAAAAAATATTTTTGTTGATATTTTCTAGTGTACCTTCAAGATCCGCAAGTACTAGTTGTAGAATACGCAACCAACAACACACAACCACGTGGCAGAAATCATTTGGCTACAACCACTACAACCTACAACATAGGCCCCCACCTTCTCAGAAGTCTGTCAGAATCTAAAAGCCCCCGTGGGCCCTCTATTCCCTTTCGGTGGGTGCTTCAAACAAACCAGCATTCAATTACAAAAATGAGTGGTCTAAATTCATTCATCTAGCCATCTACAATTCCCACAAAGACTCCAGAATGTACAGTGAAAGAATATTTTGATTCCAGAGCATATTCTGTTGGGTGGAATATTTCTATGGCCCTTAAGCATATTCTTTCTTGATGGGTTGTAGGCTATCAAATTTAAGTATGTGTACTAATGACATCATTAGTTTCTAAATTTTTTTCCCCTCCTCTCCCTTTGCATTTTCAACTTTGCAGTTCAACTTCGGAGGCCCATAACTCAATCATTTTGGCTCCTTTTTTCAAGATTTTTTAATTTTTATTTGGGCTAATTTATGCGCTCTTCATAGTGATGTAATTAGTTTTTGGTTTTGATGCCTAGTTTTTCCAGAAATTTTAGATTCTCATAGGTTTTGCTGCTTCATCCTCATTTTAGGAACTTAAGGAGCTCATATCTTACTCCTACGATAACATTTTTGGGTGCAGTTTTTTTTGAAAGTGCATGAATTTTTGTGTACTTCTTAGTGGTATAATTAGATTGATCTCATTTTGTACCAAAAATTGTACTTGAATTTGTAGGCTATTTTGGCATCTGCAAGCACTAAGATCAAGTCTAGCTTGTTGTTCTTGGCATCTAGCAACTGTAAACACACTAAATATAAAGTGCCAAATTAGAGATTGATTGGGGGGTTTCTTGATTGAGTGATTTTGGGGGGGTATCTTGGTGCATTACTTTGATCTATTTGCTTTTTCTCTCTCATTTTCATGGATCATTTTAAGGTTCCTTTGCTCACATCATATAATTATTCAACAATGCATCAAAATGCATGGAGTATTCTAATGATAGAAGGTCACTCTCTATATGCTGAGAATAAGGTACTTGAACCTACTGATGATGAGATAAAGTTAAAATGGATGATCAAACATACCAAAGCTCTTGGGTGTCTTCGTAGACTAGTTTCTCAAGATTTATTGTTGCAAATTGAATCATGTAAAAATTCTCATGAAGCTTGGGAGAAATTGAAAACATTGTATGGTACTACAGATGAAGGAAGGGGCTATCAAATTGATAATTAATTGATGAATCTTGATCCTAAGAACTTTGACAACATTCAAGACTACATCACTAAGGTTAACGATCTAAGAGAGTAGTGTAAATCATGTGGAATTGATAAAAAGGACATCTAGTTGGTATACAATACAATGAACAAACTTGGTCCTGATTATGCTTCTTTTGTTTCTAGCTTTCATACTCATAGATTAACTATGGGGTCTACATATACTACACCTTCATTTGCATCATTTTCTGAGATGTTGATACATGAGCAACAAAATCTTATCTCAATGGGTCTCATCAAGACTTCTAAATCTCAAGAATTGTTGTTTAGTTAGGTGAAAGAATTAGAATCAAATAAGAAATAGAAGAAAGCAAAGAATAATCATCATTCAAATCAAGTAAATCCACATTCAAATCAATCAAAGAAAAAATCCTCTTCCAAAGGGGAATCATCTAAGAAGGAGAGGCCTTTTTTTGCATATTGCAAGAAGGATGGACATGAAGAGCATTATTGTTATAAGAAGGATATTGATGAGTTGAAAAATCTTCTAAAAAAGAATCATATTGATTTGCCTTCTAGAATGTCTGAATCTCCTCCTCCTACTTCAAAATAGTCTAAAAAGGATGAAGTTCAAGCATATACATTAGGAAATAAAGGACAAGCTCTTTGTGCTCTTTAAGGTCCAGGATTGGGGAGATGGCTTCTAGATTCAAGAGCATCTCATCATATGGCATCTTCACAGACTATCTTCTCTTCATTTTAGCCTTGTACTATGTCTCCTAGCTTGATGGGAAACAATACATACATGAGTGTAACAGGGAAGGGATCTATTAATTTTGGGGACAACACTTTTTAGGATGTCTTATGTGTTCCTCATTTGATGAAAAATATTCTTTCCATATATTAGATTACACATGGTAGAGATGGGAGAACTGTGAAGTTCACACCTGATTTGGTCATCATTCGATACTTGGATAGTCGAGAGATCATTGCTACTAGGGTGGTTGATCATTCATCTTGGTTGTATAACTTTACACAGTTTGCTTGTAATGATGACCTCGTTCCTACTGTTGTTGATCACATGAACCATGATTCAGAGGAGACATTTGGCTTCTTGAACTTGGGAGTTCTCACATCTAATCTAGTACTTAAGCCATGCATTTCATCTCCTCCATCTACTGTTGTACCTGATGATACTTATGATTCAACAATTTTGTTTCCTTGTGATTCAATTCAACAGGACATACATAGTCTTCCAGATATGGCTACTTTGGATGGATTCTTGATAGGTATTTCAAACTTGTTTGTGGAGTCTCATCTTGCAGATTTAGAGGACATCATTGATAACATTCATCTTCTCTTTGATGGAGAAGAACATTCTTTAGTTGTTGTGAGGGAGCACCTTGACCCTCTTGTTCATTCTCTACATGATCATTCTTCACAGCTTGACGTGATTATGGATACTTTTGGACAACATCTGGAGGAGGCTTATTTGTTTTCAAAGGGGATATTTTTGTCTTTGGATCATGTTCTACTCTCATCTCTACTAGATGTTGGATTGTCCTCTTCAGCAATGTGGCCTAAAACACCTATTTGGAGTGTGTCATCTTACGACATTGACATGGAGACACTTGAGCATCATTCAAAGACATCATCATACATTATCCATTGTCTTGACATCTTGTATACATTCTTGGTTTTGTTTCTTCCTAAGGGGAGGAATGTTGTTCGCTGAGATTGGATCATCTTCAACATTCAATGTCGAGCTTCTACCATCATTGCAAGAGACTCAACATTGAGTGGGGGCTACCTTGTCTCTCTTCTACTTCTCTCTTATGGGGGGGTATTTTTCCTCACATGGGATTTTTACCTTCTCATTCATCATTGGGAGCATTTCTATTTTGTATTTCATCTCTCTTTTGGGGAGGAGTTTTGTCCCACTAGGTTTTCTCCTTTTCTCTGTTTGTAAGAGATTGCATTTCATTTGCATTGCATATGTACATGGGTACCTAACATGTCCTAGTAGTCATGACCCATCTTTGCATCTTTGTGTCATTTGCATAATAATCTGCTACTCCCTAAGTTGCACTTAAGGGGGCTTTTGGTGGAAATAAAGTCTTGTACCTAGTGCATTCATTACTAGGGGACTTATTTACACATGTTATGCTTACTTAGGTCATAAGAAGGATTCTTTCTAGAAGGTGTTAGTTGTCATTAGTTGTTATCTTATCCTTTGACAACTAATACATGTGAACCTAGGTAAGTGTGATTAGTTGTCTCATGTCATATGATTAAGACACTTGCCATAACCCTATGACATCTTGCATCTCACCTTGGATATATAACCAATGGGTCTCTCATTGTACAAAACACAATCATATAATTGACATTGAATACAATTTATTCTTGTCATATTCTATTCTCTCTTTTTGTGCTTTCCATTTGGTCTCAAGATCTTGGCAGCCATAGCCAATTCTAACAATGACATATTTTCCATGTCAAAGAAACATCTAGATCACATACCAGCTCTAAGCTCCATCTTTGATAGGCTAGAAGAGTACAAGGTCAGACTCAATCCAAAAAAGTGTGTCTTCGGGGTACAATCAAGAAAGTTACTAGGATACATCGTATCTATGAGAGGAATCAAGATAGACCTTGCTAAAGTTAAAGCCATTCTAGAGATGGAGGAACCAAGGACATTAAAATAATTAAGGGGTTTGCAGGGAGAACTCTAATCCATCTATCAATTCATAGTGTAACTAATAGCTAAGGCTATCCCATATTATCATCTACTCTACAAGGCGGTAGAATACAAATGGGATGAGAAATGTGATCAGGCATTCAACAAAATCAAGGAGTACTTGCTCACAACACTAGTTCTTATGCCACCAATTCTAGGAAAGCCCTTGATCTTGTATATACTGATGACAACAGTAGCCCTTGGCACTCTCTTAGCACAACATGATGAAAATGGGAAAGAGAGAGATATTTACTACATCAACATCACTATGGTGGGGCATGAGCTAAATTACACATCCATTGAGAAGGCTTGCTTAGCAGTCATGTTTGCAACATAGAAGTTCAAACACTATATGCTAGCATATCAGATAAAACTCATTGCAAAGATAGACCCTCTCAAGTTTCTACTTTCTAAAGCAATGCTCATAGGGAAAATGACTAAATGGGTTATGATCTTAACAAAACATGACATTGAGTATGAAGAATGAAAGGCCATTAAAGGACAAGCAATTGCACATTAGTTGGCAGAGGAAGCAATATACTAAGAGAACCCACTTGTATCAGAGTTCTCTGATGAGTCCATCTTTAATGTAAGTGTGGCAGATCATTGTAAAATGATTTTTGATGGACCCTACACACAACATGGGTCAGGAGTTGGAGTCTTCTTCATTACACCACAAGGCGATTGCATGCCCAAATCATACAAGCTATCTGTTTCTTGCATAAAAAACATTGCAGAATATGAGACTCTTGTCATAGGGATCAAAATAGCAGTGCAATGGTAGATCATGGCACTCAAGGTCTATGGAGATTCATAGCTTATCATCAACTAGGTCAATGATGAGTACCAAATGAAGGATGACAAGTTGACTCCATACAAGAAACTAGTGGAAAGCCTCAAAGAGTCCTTTATTGATATCACATTTGAGCAACTTCCAAAGGAAAATAATAGAGCAGTGGATGCTATGGAAATAATTGGATCACTACTAGATGTCCCACACGACCTCCCAAATCAAGAATCCCTTGTAGAGAAGCTTCTCATACTAGCATTTGAGGTACCAAAGTCTAAATTTGTGTGTGAAATTGTTGGTCCCAGTGATCCCTGGCATCATGATATATACACCTACTTGAGAATAGGAGTCCTCCCTACTAATGTAACCTCAAACCTTAAAATAACATTTTTCAATAATTCATCATGCTTTGTTATCTTAGGAGAAACCCTATACTATAGGAGTATCAAGGGAACCGTGTTATGATTCCTTCACACTGAGGAAGCTTTGAATGATTTAAATGAGGTAGATAATGACATTATTGTGTCACATTCGAGTGGTATGACCTTGGATAAGAAATTGTTGGGCACTAGGTACTATTCACCTACAATGGAGAAGGAAGATCATGACTATGTCTAAAGGTGTTGGTAGTGTCAACATCATGGGAATCTCATCCATGCACCAACTTAGGAGCTCCACCTGATCATTACACCTTGGCCCTTTTCACAATGGGGGCTTGATCTTATTAGCAAAATAACCCTTACCTCATCTAGTGGACATAAGTTCATCATCACCACCACAAAGTACTGCATGAAGTGGGTGGAAGTCATTCCCATGACCTATATCATAGGAAAGAAGATATCCAAGTTCATATTGAACTACCTAATTTCCTGCTACGATGTCCCTCTAGCCATTATCTTAGATAACAAGACACCTTTCAAAAACTAGGATGTTTGAGACCTATGCCAAAAGTTCAATATCCAACATCACTTTTCCACTCCCTACTACCCCCAAGGAAATGACCAAGCTGAGGCTACAAATAAGACAATCTTGAAAATCCTAAAGAAAACAATCAATGACACTGGTCATGACTGGCACCTGTAGCTAAATCCTACCTTATGGGACTATCGAACAAATATCCACACACCCATAGATGCCTCCCCTTTCTCCCTAGTCTATGGATCAAAAGCCATCCTCCCCATTGAGATCAAGCTCCCATCCTTGAGGATATCATTGCAAAACCTCATTACAGATGAAGAATATCAGGTATCATGATTTAACATGCTAGAACTACAAGATGAGCAGTGCATGGATGTGTTAAACCATTTGCAAGTCTAGTAAAATCATCTCAAGTGAAGCTACAACAAGAAGATCAGGAGTCAGACCTTTCAAGTCAGAGAGCTTGTGTTGAAGGAGAATAAAAAATATGTACCAAATCTAGACAGCAATGGAAAGTTTGAACCCAATGGGTTGGGACCCTTCATCATCATAGCAAGCTACAAGTTAGGGGCATATCAGTTATCTATGCCTAAAGGGGAACCTCTGCAGGAGCCTATGAATAGCTCCCATCTGAAAAAAAAAATATGCCTAATCTTACAAGGTATAAAATCCAAAAATACAAAAAAAATATAAAAAATATAAAAATCCAAAAAAAATTAGAAAAATGATTGAAAATAGTAAAGAAAAAAAATCGTCCTGTAAGTGAAAACCACTTCGGTTGCACTTTGCACAAGTACCTTGGTGAAAACCTGGTAAACAAGAACCTTGTGTAAATAAGCATTCTTCATCCACCATGATCTTTGCTACTTGTTCTATATCATCCATCCATCATGCTTCCATATCCCCACCCATCACTCCTTTGTGTCTACATCATAGCTTGACCCTTTGTTCGTATCATGATCCCTCCTAGTACTACTTGGCCCATTCCAAAGGTCAGTTTGTCCTACCTATATTAGAGTAGTCTATTGCACCATGCTAGGGGAATGTTCCTATGCCTACATTGGATCAAATTCATGTATATTCTTGAAGTCTTCCTTAAAATCAGAAAATTGAAAAATACAAAAACATTTAAAAAATTGGAAAATCCAAAAACATTCTAAAAATCCAGAAACATTCAAAACATATCAAAATCCAAAATAGTTCAAAAATTCAAAAAACTCAAAAAAAAAGTCATCTTGTCAAACTATAGGTCTCTGAGCTCTGAACATATTCAAGGTTGATCTTTGATCATCCCCTGAGACACTTAGGTAAGTCCTTTAAGAGTCCATCATAACAAACTAGCAATCCATCTATTCATATCTCATCAATAATCAAGTATGTGTCAATCAAACTACGTGGTATCTGCATGTATAACGTAGGCAAGGATAATATTTGATCAGCCCCTAAGGCCCCTAGGATAGGTCTTTAGGTTAGGTTCTTGGTCAAAATCTCAAAAAACACAAAAACATTGAAAATTTTGAAAATCAAAACATTTGCAAAACACCTTAAAAATACCCAAAACAACCTCAAAAAATTTCAAAAACATCCAAATATTTGAAAAAAATCCATCTATCCCATCTCATTTTCACCCACAATAACATCCACTCATAATAAATCATCGTCATCCTCAACCTTTGGTATAATAGTTGGAAACAAGTCTAGTAGATTAAAAGTTAAAACTAAAATGCCAAGGGTCTCAAGTCTAGGTTAGTAGGTAAACAAGTTGGTTAACTCTTGGTATTAATAGCCCTTCATCTAGTTTGTCCCAAATCATTTGATAACATCATGTCCTAGGGTGCATCCTTCCTACAATGGAAATTAACATTAGGCATCACCGTAGTTTAGTCTTGGCTAGCGATATGAAGAACATTAGCTTGTTTGTTTACTTGATCTTTTTCTTTTGACTTATCTTTATTAGACTTGTTCCAATGACCTCTCAATGATGTATGAACAAAATGATTTAGGGAGAAAGGAATGGGGCAATGATCATTGTATTTTTATCTATTGTGTTTGTTGGATGATCTTGTAATATAACCTTGGTCATGCATGCTTTGTTTGGTTTGTAGAGAGAGTGTTTCAGGTGTCTTTTTGACCGCATAGAAAGGTTTTCCTTTCTATGTTTGAAATATCTAAACTACATGTTAAATGAGGTTTCATATGTCATGTGTGAATAGGAGTACTCCTATCTGATTGTCGAGTTAAATTCCATCACACTAGGTGCAATGCCATCCTATTTTTTTATACCTTGATGCATCATGCCTACGTGTGTTATCAAGCATAAGGTAAGTAAGTCCTTGTAAAATCCCAATTCCTCATAAGTAATACATCATCATCATCATCAGTATCCTCATCTCTCATAAAGTCTCTTAGCTCATGGACTTGTTGGATCCTATTATCATCATCTAATTTCTTCTTTCTTCTCTCTGTGCTAACATGGTACCATGATAATTAATCGAAAACATCACCAATGCATCCATCCTGCAACCACAAACCATCAACATCTTGCATATCATCCATATCATATATTATAGAAAACATTGATCATCTCACATACATTCCATTTCCATCATTTGAATCATAATATAGATTGGTTATTCTAAGCATCTCATAAACCATACATTTACATCCATTGCATAATCATATAAGTATCATCATATCATCCATATAAGCATCATATCATCCATATATGCATCATCATATCATACATGAAAATGATACTGAAAAAGAAAAGAAATATGTCATAACATCCCATACATCTCATAAGCATAACATATAACATCATCCATTAGGGGCATAATATAAATCTATTAGTCTAAAGAAAAATCATTTGCATATCATAACATTTTCATCCATATATCCATACGCCATACATCATCATCATACAAGTGCATAGAAATAATACAAAAAAGAAATGCATCCATGACATCCATAAACATCTGTATAATCATACATCGCATCATATCATATAGAATCACATCGCATCATATATAGAACATCAAATACATCTATCCATAAATGCATAAATAAAATAGGACACATCTCATAAAAAATTGATCATATCATATATACATCAAAATGTAACTGTCATGGCACAAATCAGGATCAAATGTGTATGTGTATCAATCAATGTACAAATTCCCATAGGGTTATCAAAAACAAAGCCTGTGGATCTCAAAAGGAATGTTTTTTATCAAAATTCTATGAGCTAGCCCTAGTGGTTGCTCCCCTCACCCGTCTGTCTCTCAACCTGATCATCTAGCTATCTCATGCTAGTCTATTGTGAGTAATCTAGCACTCGAGCTGCTATGGGAATGACCTACCAATAATTAAACCAATAATAATCTGCCTCTTGCACTTCCTCGCAATACATCCATGCTTGGACTATCCTGCCCTATGATGATGTAGCCATGCTCTCGAACTATTGTCTCCTACCAAACTCCTGGGCTAGCTGCAGGTTTGTCATCTATTGATGTTGTCTCTCATGATCTCGCTCAGTAGTGAGGGCCTAGACCTACTATCTAGCTTGGTCCCTCTCTATTGTAATGGCCTGCACCTATGCCTACAACCTCTAAATATACCCCTACAATTGTTGTATTTGTGCATCTCGTGGGTTGGGCTATGGTGACTGAGGTGGTTGTTGATCCCTAGGTTGGTCCCTCTATGGCAATTGTTGGTCCCACAACGGTGGTTGCTAGTCTCTCTAACCTCTCTAATCTGGCTGTCATGGAGGTGGTACATTGCCACCTCCACCTCTTCCTCCAGGTGCTCCTAGGACCTATCCTTCCTGTGCCCTCCTGGTTGTCCAACCTCGAGGTGTCCACCATGTAAGTATTGCCCCTAGAACTATCAATCTAACTATAGGCCTAAACATATCATCATAGGCACGTGTGGTGCCTAGATCCACTTATCCTTGATCATAGTCCCATGGCCTAGCCACCAACTTCCTCAAACTGTTGACTGCATTTAATTTTGGGATCATCCGACCCCATGTGGTCTCTCTAGTGGACCGAGTGAAGATAACCATGTACTAATCATTCATCCTATCTTGGGTATCCCCAAATTTTTGGGCTACCTTGTTTGGTAGGTAGTACTTGATGATAGTGTACTCAGGCCCCTACATAAGACTATCCTACCTGACATAGAATAATTGTTGCATGTCATCATACTAGGCCAACATGTGTAACCAAGGTCTCTAGGTGAATACTGTCATCTCATCCAAAACCCACTACCAGTGAGGAAGACCTACCCATCTTATGTGTCTCAATGTGATTTCACCCTAGTACCTCCAAATAGCAAGGTCATCAAGCTCAACATAAACCACTGTAACCATTGGTTAGAGCACGACATGTGCTCTGAGGCCCAGATATGTAATAATGTGACATTGGTGCCAATCACTCGATTGTTACAGTAGGTGAACTCATGCAAATCATGATATATGAGGCTTGCATCACTGGTCCCCAAGCAAACATGGTCCTCCTAAATAGGATTTTCTCCCAAGCTAAACACCATCCCAAATTGAAATATCAACCCTACCGATCTGGAGCTACTAGTCCCCATATGATCACAACATTAGTTAGTCAGAAGGTCGACTCCTAACCTCTCTAATACTTAAGATCGATCTGACCCTTGGTAAATACAATCTCATCTATTCCCATGATCTCGTAGCATGCATCAATGTTGGCATTGTTGTCGTATATAACTTGATCACCATGTATTGGTAACAAAAGGATCCACCATACATCCTCTAATGTGACAATCGCCTCGCTAGTGGGAAGATGAAATGATGAGGTCTCACTATGCCACCTCTTTGCCAATGTAGTCATTATAGCTAGGTGGGTCTGGACAATGGGCATGCAAGCAACATACTAGAGGCCAATCATTCCAAGGTTCTCCTATTGTACCTGTGCAAACTAACCAATCTACGTAGCACCAAGGGTTGATGCTTGCATGAATTCATAGTCTCTCTATCCTCTTGCACCCATGAAGCTACAATCTCAAATTTCATAAAAGGACTAGACCTGTTTGAGGTTTTTGACACTAAATATGTAAATGCATCGCTATTTGCAAAGGTATTGCTCTTTGAAAACTCCAAACAACAATGCTAGAACCCTCCAAACTACAAACCAAGTTGCAACATCACTATTTACATTTGCAGGCCTGTTTGACCTAAAACCCTAGAAACCTAATTGAACCATGACATCACCATTCACATTGACATTGCCTTTTGAATTTTGGAGACCTAACACGAAATTGTGATGCAGCATCACAATAAGCAGTAGCAGCACTATTTGACCCCTAGCATCACCAATTTTGCACCTTTAGCATTGCTATATAGCGACATTAAGGGTTTTGACTTTTCAAAAGGTAATAAATGCAATTGAAAAATGAAACTAAAGGTCGAGTTAGGATAACATACCATTGGTTCTACTCCTGGAGGTCTCTAGTAGACTCGAACTCGCTCGAAAATGTGTTTGGGAAGCACCCTTTGCACCATTCTATAAGAGGGTCAGAGGTCAAAATGAAGGAATTCTCAAAGTGTGAATGTGAAGATGAATTGAAAGTGACCCCTCCGTGGCTATTTAAGCATAAAAATTAGGGGGTTTTGCCCCATTTTAGCCGTCAAACTAGGGTTTTGTGCCCCTAATCTAGTTTTTTCCCAACCAAGGCTGGTTTCAAGTCTTTTTCTCATGTCTTGGCACATTTTTGGCATTCTGGAGCCTTTATGGACCTGTCGAGTGGCTTGTCCTTTTTTTTGAGAAATCACCCAAAAATCCAAATTTTCATCTGATCTCTTGAGGGGGTAGTATACCAATGTAATTCTTCCACTGGGGCAGCAATGGGGCATTTGAAAAAATAAGAAATTTTTTGAATTTTGATCTTGGAAAGTTTATTCTTTGAACCAACGTAGTAGGTACATTGCTTCAAAGAGGGGAAAATGTATAAATTCAATTTATACTAATTAATATCACACACTTGACCCTTATTTACTAACATTTGTTTTTCCTAAATCACTTCTTCACTAACTATTTAATCGAATAATCTTTATTTGATTAAATCATTATCTTCTTTTAATTAAATAAATTATTTTATTTAATTAATCCTAATGTTCCTCTTTCAATTAAATAAATCACTTTATTTGATTAAATCATATTTCCTCTTTTGATTAAATAAATCATTCTATTTATTTAATCCCAATGTCATCTCCTTTAAATTGAATAAATTAACCTTTATTTTATTTAAATCTAATGGCATATCCTCTTAATTAAATAAATCAAACTTTATTTAATTAAACCTAATGTCCATTATTCCTCCCATTTGATTAAAATAAATCCAAAAATCTAAGTCAAATGTCAAATCAAACTAATCTCGATCTAAGCTAATTAAATCCTAATTAACTCTAACTCTAATCCCTCAAATCCTCTAGATTTTGCAACTTGCACAAGTAAATTAATTTATTTGATTTATAAATTCTTCTATTCTCATTCAAAAAGGGCATCTCTTTGGAATATTCCTCCAATTTGAAATCTCCCTCCCAAAAGGACTTGTCCTCCAACATGGCATTTATAACTCTTACATGTTCTTTTTCTTGAGCCAAGTGGCATTATCTCCCCTTTCATCTCTTCATCCCCAAGCCATCTTTCAAATTTCAAATTCCACCTAATTGCATTTATCATGCACATTGATCAAAATGTGCTCCACCTCTCTTCAATAGAATGTTGACAAGTAGCACATTGTTATTGGTTTATCTTTAGTCCCACATCCTTCATGTTTCTCACTTCTCCATCCTTCTTGCCTATAAATGGAGAGCTTCTCTTTTTATTTTGGATCCAAAAATTTATGCAAAGTCATTATCTATAGATTTTATGCAAGTTCATCCATGGTTCATCCAAGTTTTTATAGCATTTCATCACCATAGCTAGGTTATTGATAATTTTCATTAAGGATCAATCATTTATCATCAAACTTGACTAGGAATTCAGAAAGGGCTTTCATTTGATTTCTTTGCTTTATTTTCCATGTTCTTGTGTTTGAATGAATCTCATGGGGAATGCGAGTTTAAATTTGTTTATTGACTAACATTGGATTATTTGTTCATGTTTGAGAAGGTCTAGATCAAGCATTCACAAATGGAATTTAATGTCTACATTAACTATATTCATTCCTTGAATTAGAGGTGCCACATCATTTGTATTCATACTAGAAGGAACCATTGTTTGTTGCAATTTCATTTGAAGAATAGTGTGATAATTTGGTGAATTTTGAATTAGGTCCTAAAGACATATCTTTGTAGGAGTATTCTTAAGTTTCTAAACAAGATCATACTCCTTAATGTATGAAGTTAATCGAGGGGCACTATAAAATATGGGATTTGGCAAAGGTAAGGTTGTTGGTGTGGGTTGTTGTGGTTGCGGATTATTTCTAATGTTGTACATATGAGCAACAACATCATGCTTAGGTGGGTAAAAGGTAAACTCAGGCTTAGGTGGAGGTTGAGACTTATGTGAAGGTGGGTAAATTATGAGTTGAGGTTGAATTACATTGACATATTTTGTTTTAGGTTTCTCACAACAAACCTTAGTGGATGGATTTTATGAGATGAAGACCTGAAGGGATTCACCTAACATGTCAAAGTCATCACAACTAAAAAGTTTGAGAGGTAAGTTACTTTCAGATGGTTTGGATTTTTCATGAAAAACCTTAGTGGATGCTCTTAGTGGGAGGAGGCCCTGGAGGGCTTCATCTAACATATCCAAGTCATCACTACTAAAAGGTTTGGATGATATAATTTTTCTAAATTGAAGCATTGTTTTTATTGTTTCGTTTGATGTTTTTAGTTTTTTTTTTTTTTGATGAATTTGATCTAAGTGATCTAGGAACTAATTCTAAAAAATGAAAATTGTAAAAATCTAATGTTATCCATAATTTCCATGAAATTAATGATGCTAGTTCTAATGATTTCAATGTAATAGAAAATAACTAAGCTGAAACAAAAAAGTAACTAAGACAAACAAAATCTTAAAAAATGGAAACTAGATTCTAAAAATAGTAATGCAAAATGTGTATTAGCATTGATTTGCCCAAGGTGGAAAATGAGTCCTAGTAGGGAATTTTTTTTAAAACATTTGATTTTTTTGGTTGCTTTTTGTGTTCTATGTTGTATAATGCATATCTAAAATGTAGATGTAGAATTTTACTATTATTCAATGAAATTAAGTGTAATAATGCAAGCTAAATGAGCTTTTCAATAATGTAGATTTTGAAACCCTAGAATGCAAGATGCAATGCAATGTTAATGCAAGCTATTCCTAGGATGCAAATTCACTCTAAATAAAAAAGATGATGCTCTAAATGAAGGTTCACCAAAATGAACCAAAGATTTTTGATGTGAGGTCTCTCTTGCACTTCTAGGGTTTTGAACCTAAAAGGAGAGAGGTAACAAAAATCTTAATGGCTCACTCCAGAACAAACCATTGAGATTCCAATGCAAATGAGATTGAAATCTATCAAAGGGGATTGTCCTAAATGTTGAAAACAGATAAAAGAGATTGTGCAAACCTAGGTCCCAAACCTACAATTATACAAGAAACAAACAACAAATTAGATCAAATGCAAGTTAGAACAAAGATTCCTCAAGAAATCTATTTATCAATACTCAAAATGGGAAAAATGAAGACAATACAATGAGAAATCAATAAGAGAGATTAAATCCTATGAAAGCACTGTAAATTCTTGATCTCTTGAGGGAATTGGTGCCAATTTGGTGTGAATATTGGCCCTTTCCCAACTCCAATGCTAGCTTTGATGATTTGATGAAGATTTTGATCCACTTTGATGAAAATTGATGAGTCCTCTAAGATGAAAACTTGCATAACCTAGCTACAAATTTGAAAGTGTGGATGAAGATTGCTAAGTATTTGAGCATAGTAAGTTTACTCAAACTGTGGATGATCAATATGAAGGATGAGTTGTCTATTTATAGATTGAAAAGTTGAAGATATGTCCAAAATAGAACAATGTGTGACTAAATTTCATCCAATGGAAAAGTGTCACTTGTCAACATGCGATAGGTTGAGGAATGTGCAAGTTTTGATCAATGTGCCAATAAATGCCAATATTTGAATTTTGAAATTGTTGAAATGACATGTAAGAGGGAAAGAAGGTCCATTGAATGCCACTTAGATCAAGGAAAAAGGACTTTGTAGGAGGAGTAAATTCCTTGTTGGAAGGAGAAAGTCCACTTGGATTTTGAATTCAAATTTGAGGAATATTCCTTAAAAGATGCCTTGTTGAAGAAAATAGAGATTTAATAAATCAAATAACTCTATTTTCATGTGCAAGTGGTAAGAGATGGAGGATGGGACATGAGAAGAGACTAAATTAATCAAGGTTAATTAATTTATTGAAGGGATTAAATGATGTGACATATTTGACTTAAATTTGTGGATTTATTTAAATCAAATATGAGAAGAAAATGATACAGTATTAATTAAATAAGGAATTTTGATTTATTTAATTAAAAGAGATTATGTTAGATTAAACTAAATAAGGTTTTTAATTTATTTAATTTAATAGATAGAATTTAGAGATTTAATGAAATAAAATTAATTATTTAATTAAATAAGGATAATTAGATCAGACAGGTTAATTTAATTATCGAGAGAGGATGACTTAATTAGAGAACTAGTTTATTTAATTAAGAGAAGAATATTAATGAATTTAATCAAATAAAGGAATTTGATTAAATGGTTAGACCGAAGGATGATTCAGGATGAAATGATGTTAGTGGTCAGGATCAGATGTCCAATGTCAATCAGTACATTTTGCGTGTCTACATTTTTCCCCTCTTTGAAGCAATGCACTCATTGCATTGGTTCAAAGAATAAATGATCTTAATCAAAGCCAAAAAAATTTCATTTTCAACATCTTGCCCCACTACTGCTAGGTGAGAGAAAACATGCCACTATATTGCCCCCTTGAGAGATTGGACAAATTTTTTTATTTTTGGGTGATCTCACGAAAAAAGAGAAAGTGTTCGATAGGTCCAAAAAGGCTCCAAGAGGCCAAAAATGTGTATAAATGCAATAAAACGATGTAAAACAAGCCTCAACTAGACAAAAATAGGTTCAAGAGTTCAAAACCCTAGTAGGATAGTCAAACAGGGTAAAAAAAAACCCTAATTTTCAAGCTTAAAAAGGCTTCGAGGGGTCACTTTCAATTCATTTTCACACACAACTCTTTAGCAATTTTGAGATTTGAGCTCTAACATTCTGATGAGATGGCACAATGACAACTTCCACTACACATTTCCGAATGAGTCTGGAAATACCAGTGACCTCCTAGTGTTGGGGCACCAACAAGTGATCCTTACTTGAGATTTGTTTTGCATTTTTCGTGCTCATTTAATGCTTTTAAAATTAGTTCTTCCATAGCGGCGCTATATAGCACTACTAAAATTTCAAAGTGCACTACTCAGAGGTAAAACTAACCCGCCATTGTTAAAGTGCATCATGGTGGTGGAGTTTGGAGATTGGAAACAAACTGCAAACTTTGATGGTCATGCCATCTCCAGCAGGGTCATTTAAAAGTGTGATGTGGTAGTGCATTTTTAAACAAGAATCTTGCCAAACTATGTTGCTTTTGAGAAAAGTGCACCGCAATGGTGCATTTTCGAAGTTTAGCACTCAAGCGTCATAGTTTGCAACTTTCAAACTATGATGCCTTCACAGATAGAGAGGTTGGGTTAGTTTTTTGGATGCCTCGAATAAAATTTCTCAAAAGTTTTAACATAGTGACCTTCCCTGATGCAGGATGCGATGAGGGAGCTCTATTCTCAAGAGCACAGATCACGGGAGATTTTTAGTTACCTGCGAGACCTTAGTGATAGGGATAAGGATCAGCTGTGAGACATGGGAATGTGGTACATTGCATATGCAATGCCTATGTGTACCCACCTTGGGATGATGCTAGCACTTGCTAAGAGATGGTATAGTGAGACCTCATCCTTCCACCTTCCTACGAGTGAGGCTACCGTCACCCTGGAGGATGTATGGTAGATCCTGAGATTGTCGATTCACAGGCGACATGTTATTTATGACATGGGTGCTGGACAGGATGCCTGTCATACAATCCTCACTATAGAGGATGTTATCTATTGTGAGGGTCAGATAGAGCTTGAGTATCATAGGGCCTTGACCTCACCCTTCTACCTAGTGGTTGCAGTGATTATTTTAGGTCTAATTTCCCTGGATCAACGAGGTCAATATTTCACTCCCATACGGGGTCTCTATTGGGAGCGGATGGTGATGCGTGACAGGCTAGTTCATTTTGCTTGAGGGCTTATTCTTCTAGCCTCACTCTACAGGGACTTACATGAGTACGTCTACCTTGACGATAGAGCACTCAGAGTAGGTTTTACACTCCTCCACATGTGGGCCTGGGAGCACATCACCATTCTTTAGCCATGAGTCGTTGCAGTGCCAATGGGGCCTAATGATCCCCTAGTGTGGCGTTACAGAGGTGGTGTGTCCTTTACACACATGGGTGAGCACGAGATTCCTCACTAGAGGAGGGTCTTGGATGAGATGTAGGTTTTTACATAGCACCCATACCTTGGTCACCTTGGATGGGCCAACGATGGCCAATAGATCTTCTTTTCCCATTAGGACCATTTTATGTAGGGGCAAGAGCATACTATGGTGGAGAGCTACCTACTAGGGCGTGTCTAGCGCCAACTCAGTGAGGCACAGGACCAGCCAGACAACGACTATGTGGCCATATTTTCCTACACTATATCATAGGGTTCGTGGGGGTGATACATTCTTGCCTTTGAGGCTATAGACAGCTTCAGATAATTGGCGGTTTGGCCTTGGTATGATTAGGGGCCCACATATCCAGGCATTACTGAGGCCTACAGAGATTGGTTTCGGCCACCCCTATGGTTGACTGTTCTAGGAGTACCCTCCGCTTGGTGAAGATTGAGGGGCAGATGGGGAGGAAGAGGATGAAGAGACAGTGAGTGGCAGGATTAGCCAGTGAAGGGTCTAGTTTAGCTGGTCCAAGCTAATGTTCAAATGTAGGACTAGGAGCAGGTGCTAGCTAGGCAGTAGGATCAGTTAGATGTACCACCATGAGTTGAGGGTGAGGGTCAGCCTCACATGCAACTTGCATGAGCATAGGCAGCAAGGCAGCTAGATCCCTGAGATGCATTGATTGCATAGCTATAGGCTTAAGTTCATACCTTGACGGTGGAGAGTGATCAGGCCAGGGCCGAGAGAGACCAACCCATTTTGCAGAGATAGGCTGCACAACTCTAGGATGTCACAGAGATGGGCTAGAGACAGTAGTTGGAGAGCATGGAGGCATCCTCCTCTCAGAGCATAGTGCCTCTTCGTTCTTATAAGGAGGCCATGTGGGAGGTCGACTATTATTGCATGCACTATCATAAGTCTGTACCTAAAGTAGAGCAGGCCCCAGATTACTCATAATGGGACCAGCCACAGACCAGTAGAGGGTCATGGTGACAGAAGTGAGGATAGTAGATAGGAGGGTTAGGCCTTATTTTGATCGAGATGATATTCCTTCGTGTCATATGGGCTCAATTTTGATAGCTCGTTAGGCCTTTCTGTACTTTATTGACACACGTGTAGATTGATCTGATTATTTTGTATTATGACAATTACCCGATGATGATATATATGAGATGATGATGTTGATATTAAGTGATGTGTATCATTTATTTATGAATTTATGGATGGTTCTATTTCTATATGCTATGCAATAATGTTATGGTGTTATGTGTATATGGATACATTTCTTGTGATGATGTATGCATTATTTAATAGATCTATATTATGTTGTTAATATATGATATGCAAATGGATTTATATGATATTTGATATGGATGGATGATGTATGATGTAATTTATGTATGTTGATGCAAATGATATGATATGTGATATGAGATGGATGATGATGTAATATGCAAAATGATATGGAGATGATTTATGGTGAAAATGTGAATTATGATTATAAATGCTTTTATGATTATGGACAGATGTACACCTTTAATGTAATGTATTTTTATGATGTTTATGTTCCTATTATGCTCTGAATGTTTATAATGGTACGAAATGCAAAAAATGATTGCGATGTTCTTTATGATTTTATGTATGATGTAATATGAATGAAATGGTCGTGCTTTATATGATATGTATGAGATGGTTTTAAGATGCAAATACATATTATCCTAAAAATGTTAAATGATTGTGGGATGTATGTAATGCATTTATTGTGATTAAATGTAATATGTGAAATGATATATGTTAATGCAAAGTGTAATGTGAGAGATGACTTTATGATATTTATGTGATGTGAATAATAAATGCATTTATGGGATGGTCTATATGAATATGTATGTTTATAAATGCAATGGATTATCTATAATACCCATGTATCTATTATGTTTGATTATGCAGTATATGGTAATATGAAATGATTATGAAATGTTTTATGTAAATGGATGTTATGTGATGGTTTATGTGATGAATGCAATGTAATGGAAAAAATGGATGCAATGTGATGAAAAATGGACGTGCTTATTTATGAGAAATGCCTATAATAACACATTTATATGATGGTAAAGATGCAATGCTTATGTTTCCTATATTATTTGTTATGAAAATATGCTAATGATATGTGGATGGAAGAATGATGATAATGATTAGCTGTCATAGTACCTTGTTAGTATAAAGAGCAAGAAGGGATGAAAGAAGATAAGACATTCTAACAAGACATAAGATGATGAATATGCAAATGATGATGACTACTAGCCGAGGAGTTAGGATTTTCAAAGGGCCAATTTCCTTATGTTTGATAACACATGTGGTACGATGCATCAAGGTATAGAGAACTAGGATGGTGTTGTACTTAGTGTGATGTACTTTGACTATGTTAGGGTTAGAAAAGGCAGATATCTAACAATTAAATTCAGATTTAATTAATAAACAAAGAAACTAAAACACACACAAAATAAATCATAACACAAAGAATTTAACGTGGTTCACCCAATCTGGGATACATCGACCAAACCATAGCCATCCAATATTTTTATTATCCAATACAAAACTTATTACAATCTTGTGAATAATTGTGTTTTTCATCATACTGTAACACCCATCCGAACCCCTTTTTATCAAGCTTAGAAGCTTCCATATTTTTTTTGGGTTCTACAAAATCGGATTTTTCTTTTTACATTGATTTTTCCCTTTTTTGGTGATGACGTGAAAAAGGAGGAAAATTTTTCTTGAGGGCTGCCAACCCTGAACCCCCACCCAGGGCCCAGCCCAGTCCCAGACCCTGACAAGGATACATGTCGGGGTGTACAGTATACCATTGGCTATACAGTATAGCATGATCAGTCGCCACATACCGACAATCTCCCACTTGGAGACTGATCAGGCTCCACACCATCAAAACCTCCCACTTGGAGATTGATCCTGGACAACACTGCTGCACTTACAACTCCTACTAGAAATAAGTACCTTGGACCCTACTACTCTATTATACTTGAATTCAACCTTGAAGGCCAACTGAAGCTAAAGAGGAGCTCAACTTCTCCCTTGTCACCTCCTTCGTAAACATATCCATTGGATTGACATCTATATGTATCTTTTCCAACTTGACTTGTCTAGCCTCCAACACTGACCGAATGAAATAATATCTCAACTGTATGTGTTTTGTTTTAGAATGTAAGGAAAAATTCTTTGCAAAATGTATGGCACTATGGCTATCTGTAAACAAGTAATTTCCAACCTATTGTTTGACCAAATCATCCATGAAAATTTGTAGCCATATCATCTCCTTTTCTGCCTCTGTTGCAACAACATACTCTGCCTCTATGGTGGATAAAGCAACCACATTTTGCAATCGAGAAATCCAACTCATTGCTGTCCCACCAACTATAAATACATAACCTGTGGTACTCCACCTAGTATCTATATCCCCTACCAAATCTGAGTCAACATAGCCTTTTAAATCAGAATTAGAGCCCCCAAAACATAAACATTTATTGGATGTACCTCTCAAATACCTGAGAATCCATTTTATTGCATTCCAATGCTCAACTCTAGGATGACTCAAATACCTGCTAACAACTCCTATGGCATGTGCAATATCTAGTCTTGTGCATACCATGGCATACATTAAACTTCCTACAGTTGAAGCATATGGTACCTTGGACATTTTTTCTTCCTCCTCTTGTGTCTTTGGACACATATCCTTAGTCAATTTGACATGACTAGGAAAAGGTGTGCTGACAGCTTTTGCATTCTCCATATGAAATCTCTACAACACCTTTTCAACATAATTAGCCTGAGATAAAAATAATTTTTTGTTTTTCCTATCTCTACAAATTTTCATACCAAGGATTTATCTTGTTTCCCCCAAATCCTTCATAGCAAAAGATTTTGCTAACTGTTGTTTTAGCTCACTTATGTGATCCATGTTAGACCCAACCGTAGACACTAAAAAATGTCCTAAGTCCACGAGCATCATTTTTCTTGGTCGTTGTCCTTCGATAATTGAATAACTTTAATTATTCAATTAGGTGTGACCGCATTCCTCTATTAATTAAATAATTTTTAATTATTTAATTAATTCACCTTCTCATCTTTATTCTATCCTGATCAATTAAAATTATTTAATTACGTCACTAATATATCCCTTTCTTCAATAATTAAATAAATCATTTTTTTTATTTGACCTTTTATTCTTCTATAATTAAATAATTGTCAAAATTATTTAATTGTGTTTCATTCCTCTCTTTTGGATAAATAATTCAAATTAATTATCCAGGTCTAATTTCCACCTCCTCATTTAATTAAATGCTCCTTTTGTCATTTTATCTAAATAAATAATTTGGATAAATTATTTATTTTCCACTTGTCATTTTCCTTCATTTTGAATAAATAATTTAAAATAAATTATTTATGCACCTCCACCTAGTCAAAGATGCTCTATCATAATACCCTATCATAACATTCATTTCTATCATAGGCTGCATGTCTTGCATATCTATCATAGCTGTCGGGCGTCATAGCCATCGGTGTCATAGATTTTCCATGCATGGCATATTTTTGGTGCATCAATTCTGGACCATTGATCTTGGCATCTTTTCTAAGACTTAATCTCAACCATCCATTTTGTAACATATCTCTCATGCATTCTCATCCATTGATTTTGGAATCCTTCTAGAGGATTAATCTCAACCATCCATTCGAATGGTTGTCTATAAAAGCAACCTTCCTTCTCCATTTTCAGCTTAACAGCTATTCTTCTCCAACTTTCTTGCTACCATTTGCAAGTTTTGCACAAGTGTTTCAACATATCTAAGGGCAAAGTTGCATAACAAGAAGAAGGAGAGCAAGAGAAGTGATTCAAGTTCAATGGGGAGTGTTTTATTTCATTGTTTTCATTTTTCTCCTTTCATATGATTGTATTCTCTTGTTTGGATGAGGTTTTATAGCTTAGAAGTGTTGGCTGTCACTTTTCTATGCTATTTAATTTTCTAACCCCATCTCACATTTGGTGAACCCGATATGAATTTAGTTACTAATTTAATTTAGATTAGATTTTACTTTTTACAGTTTTTTTTTTCTTTCTTAATGTAGCTTTTAAATTTAATTTTAGATTTAAATTAGATTTTAAATTTACTTGTAGGTTCAAATTAGATTTTAAATTTCATTTTTATTTTTTTTAGCTTTTTAATTTAGCTTAGATTTTTAAATCATGAAAAATCATTAATTTAGATTTTACTTGGATTCTTAGTTTATTTTTTATTTTTTAGCTTTTGGCTTTCTAAATTAGATTCTTAGTTTAGAGTTAATTTAGAATTTAGATTAGAGATTTAGATTTAATTTAGTTTTTAATTCTTAGATTAGTTTTTAACCTTAGATTAGTTATAATCTAGAGTAATTTTTAATATTGGCTTTTAGTTTTAGATTAATTTTAATTTAGAATAGCTTTTAATTCTGATTAATTAGAATAACTTTTTTTTTATAAAGTTTTTAATTAGTGTCTAACTTAGATAAGTTTTAAATTTGTATTAACTTTGAATCTAGATTAGTTTTTAACCTCTAACTTTAGATTTTTAATTTAGATTAACTTTTAATTTTAAATTAGCTTTTTATCTTAGATTAGCTTTTTTTTTCCTAGATTAATTTTCTTTAAATTTATGTTAGTTTTTATTTTGGTCAAGTTTTGGTTTTGTTACTAATTTTGTTAATTTGGTTTCTCTTGCTAGGTTCGTTTGGCAAAGAATTGAAAATCAAAACATATGCTTGTCAAAGAAAGGAGGCATGAAACTACTAATGAGATTTTGATGCAGGACATTCATCGAATACATGATTTTGAAACCAATTGTCTTTTAGATTAGAAAACACTTCAATTGGTGCATTAAAAATGAACAATTGTCTTCTTCCACATAGGCTTAACTAGGGGGTCAATGAACACTATTTTTTGTGCTTGAGATGGTAGGGAGTATGCTCTCACCTTGTGAAAAACTTGGTGATCAAAAATTAGACCCATCTATTTTATGTGTCACCCCGATTTAATAATTGAAGTATCCTCTCCCCTTGCACACTTGTGTGATCCTGGGTGCAAGAGAAATAGTTATTGACTCTAGAACTTGGGCATGTTCTAGTGGGACAAAGTACTCACCCCAAGAAGACTAAAACTGGTAGCACCATGAACTTGAGGGACTTCTAGACAGTATATAAAAGTGGATTCTTGGGGAAAGCCCAAGAATCATGGATATGGTTTTGATGAGATGGATCTGAAAGGGGACTCTTGCCACATGGATCATGCCCTATGAACAGAATGCCTCTACTAACACCTTTTGTTTTAGAGGCCAACCATTCTTTAGCTGTTGCTTGGTATAGTGCAGGGTACAGTATCATGCCTGAAGACAATCACTACTAAACCCCTTGAGTAGAGATAGCAGTTCTTGGGAAGTCACTACCCAAGAATTCAAAGTTGGTGTGCTCGAATGACATTAATGAGCCATGGAGGGGAGCCAATTCCACCAAACTTCTAATCTATCTGCTCTCGAGAAGGAAAGGTGTTTAGCACCAATCCGGGGTATATCGGTGGGCTATATTAAGTATACAAACCCTTGGCCTATTGGCCTATTAGGATTGTGCTTATTTCATGTGAGTTTTCATGCACCAAAACATCATGCTTGTCAAGTTTTTTCTAGATTTTTAAACAGTATTCACCACATTCACAAATTTGAACACAAAAAATTGACCTCAAACACACATCATGTAGAGAAACTTGCAACATCTCAAACTTTGCAAACCTCAAAAGGTCCAACAACATAAACATCCCACGTGAACCTATCACTTAGATTTCTTGGGGTCATCATCCTTTAGTTTTGATCTTTCAATCTTTGCATTCCACCTAGCCCTTGCATATTCATGGTCCTTACATATTCATATCCCTTTCATCCTAGTACTTGCATGTTCCTAGTCTTGCATACATATATCATTCCACCTAGTTCTTTCATGTTCAACCCATTTTGCATATCAAGACCACCTCACCTAACCTTTCATTGTTCTAAGGATTTAGCCCTTTGCATATTCATCATCGATCAAATAAAACCTTTAGCTTGCACTTAGGCTACTCTTCCTAGGTCTTGAAATCAAACTATTGGCTATCTATCACCCGCATCACTTGAGGTTCACCATCCTTGAGTTATGGAAACATACCATTATCCTTGAGTAGGGAAATCCATTTGGATTCCATCATCTCCTACACACCCTCTCTTGATTATTGGTCCTTGTGTCTATCCATCATAATACAAGTATAGCCTTTACATCATAACCAACTTTGGACCTAGAGTTGCCTTTTAGCTTTTGCATTCTTAGCTTGTCATATCATATCATACCATTTTCATATCCCATCTTAGAATCATCTCCTTTTCATTTGCATCCTAGTCTTAGGTCTCATACATTACCTTGGATTGAAAATCATAACAAATCACCTATGACCCCTAGAACAAGAGCAAAAATGTTTCAAGAAGGGAACCCTTGGGGAAAATACTTTGATGGGGAAGATCACATTAGTGTTGCAACTAGTGAAACAAGTGAAAGTGATAGTGAAGAAATAACACAATATACCATAAATGAAGCTCTCAATGCTAATAGATTCACTAAAATTCTTATTGAGGTAGTCAAATGTAACCCACATCAATACTTCAAGGCCCTTGCTGATGAAGGAATCAAAATTACTCCTGATTTTGACATATCATTACTCACAATGAATGACCAACCTAAATCTAGTGAATCTAAGAATCCCAAAACAAACAATGATGGTAGGATCAAAGATCATAGACCCTTTTATCTACAACTTGGTTACAAGCGATCTTCAAAGACATCAAAACCTGCACCTACAAATGATCCTATTTTGGATGAGCTTAGAAGATTACAACAAGAATTGGATACTCTCAAGAACAGTAAAACATCGAATCAAAAGTTATCCATTGAATACATATGTCCTTATCCCTTCGATCCAAGCATACCAATGCCACCTTTTCCTAACCATTGGGACATACCAAAACATGACAAATATAATGGAAAAGGAGATCCTAAGAACCACTTAAGACAATTTTGTGCCACTACCATGGAATTTGCAGTTGATGAAATGTACCTTATGAGATTATTTCCTCGCAACCTAGGAGGAGAGGCTATGGAATGGTTTTTACAATTACCCCCGACCATCAAATCTTTTCAAGAATTGGCTGATAGATTTGTCTCCAATTATAGTTTCAATTGTGACCTTAAAGTGACAATGACAAACCTTTTCAACACCAAACAAAAACAAGGTGAATCTTTTGTGTCATTTTTACAAAGATGGAGACATTTAACAAAACGATTGCATTATTCCATTCTTGATCAAGAATTGGTTGACCTCTTTTGTCAAAATTTGAACAAAGAAATCGGAAGGGAACTTCGCCTCAAATGCTTGGATTCCTTTGATGAAGCTATAGAAATGGGATTTCGAATTGAACAAACCCTCATCGATGATGGAACTATTAAAATTAATAATGATATAGATCAAAAATTGAATTCAAACAACAAGACCCCTTTTTGGGTTAAGAACAAGAATGTAGTCAATGACGGAGTTGTCGATGCAAAAACAACTAAAATAGCATCGCCTGTTTACAATCTCAAAGGTCCATCTTCAAATAAAGGAAAAGAGAAACAGAGAAGTTTCCCTAAATGAAATTTTACACCATTAGGACAATCACTTGAATCTGCATTAAAAGAACTTCTTGAAACCAATATTATAACATTACCCGAAATCAAGGAATATAATCCACAAATCAAACCCCCATGGTGGAATGAAGATCACTTTTGTGACTATCATAGACACAAAGGACATAAGACAAATAGCTGCAATAAACTTTGACATTTAATACAGGACTTTATTGATAATGGTAAGATAGCAGTTGATGGACACACTCCTTTTGGTAACTCTGATCGTGAGGTGTTTAAAAACCCTTTCCCTAAGCATGACAAGGATAAAGGAAAGGATCTTGAATCTGGTGATGGCGTAAATTATACTATTGCTAAGTATGATTATACCATACATAACATCAGTGAGGTCGATAATCATGTCAACACTTTCATTATGAAAGGAAAATAACCTGATTGCAAGGTTACTACCTGCAAAGGCACTGTTACCCTTAAAGGTCCTAATGCAAAACCTACTCCACCCACTTCGCACTACAACCTCATAGAGCACTTGGGAAAAACCCCTGCACAAATTTCTATACTTGAGTTGCTACACCTATCTCCCGAGCATAAAGCTATCTTAGATAAAGTGCTTGCTACTGCTACAGTGCCTACAAACCTACATGTAGATCAATTCCAAGCTATGGTGGGACACATCACTTCTCCTCATACTCTCACTTTTACTAAAAATGATGATTCATCCCTTCGACAACCACATAATGCAACTTTACACATTGACGTCCTCATCCATAATGTTAAGATCAAGCGAGTTTTGATAGACGGGGGAGTGGGCCTTAATATTTGTAATCAAGAATTGATCACAAAATTAGGGTTCTCTGAAAATGTAGTTGATCCAAGTAAAAATATTACCATAAAGGCATATCATGAAGAGGAACACTCATCTAAAGGATCGGTTACTCTACCAATTAGAATTGGCCCTGTGGTAAAGGATGTGGTTTTCCAAGTCCTTGATCTCCCACTGACCTATAATATCCTCCTTGGAAGACCTTGTATTCATGCAATGCAAGCAATACCTTCTACATGCCACTAGTGCATTAAATTCCCCCACAATGGTGTTGAAATCACAATACGAGGAGATCCAAACCCTTTCATGTATTGCCATAATCTAAGCCCTAAAACTGAAATCACAATCCCAACCAACTGTGAAGCATTTCCTTCCCAAGCATATGTTGATCCTGAGTCCTTAAAAGCATCTTCCTCAAAATCCAATGCAACTGAGATCAAAATGTAGGTAAAAGACCAAGGAGTGGGAGAATATACCTTGAATCATGCTCTTTGCATTGGAAAACTACCTTTATCTCCCCACACTTATGGCAAACGAAAAATGACTAAGACCACAACAGATGCAAACACTACAGTGATTTGTAAATCAACTACTTTCAAAAAATGGGGAGCCCTTTATAATGAAACAGAAGAAGTTGATCTTCTAAAATGGTTATACAAAGATGAAGATACAAAAAAAGAATAGATTGAAATATGGATACCTGTTGAACAATATGGTAAAGGATTTGATATTATGAAACAAATGAGATATGATGGAAAAATTCCTCTTGGCTTACAGAAATAGGGTATCTTGGAACCAATACAACCTACTCATACACAAAAATTCCCTGGTTTAGGATATGATGCGTAGAAAGATAAGACCTTGAGTACCACATGTGCTTCAAGTAAGGAAGTAGAGTCCTCTAATGCTACACAGAAAAATGAGGAAAGTTCCATCGATGACTTCATTGAAATTTATGACTATGATAGTGCCTCTACACCTGAACCTGATCATAATATTTGTACCCTTGAATCCATTCAAAATCTTGGTTCAAATCATGATTCTTTACCCTTGGTTCACCTCGAACTCATTGATTTCGATCAAGAAGGACCACCACAATTGGATGCATTTGAAAATGATGAGGCAATCATAAATTTTCTAGGAGCACGAGAAGAAACACCCCTTGAGGATCATAAAGTACCTTCATCATAGAACTCAATAGTGCAACTTATTTTGGGGGGAGTGCCAAGCCTTTCAGTCGCAAAATTATTGAAAATATAAATAGGTCTTCTAGTGAAAACTGCTATGTGGCACTATTAGACCCAAAAAAAGTAAAAATAAAGGACGTATCAAAGGGTGAAAACCTCTCTGAGGTTCCTGAGGATGGAAGGCTTGACACACTTCCCTTAGCATAATATCATGAAAAATAATCTATGTTGGTAGAGAAGATAGTACCAACAAATCTGGGCATAGAAGAAAAACCAAAGATAATTCATTTAGTAGAATCATTAACACCTAAAGAGAGAATATAGCATATGCAATTTTACAAGGAAAGACAAGTTAACTTTGCATGGTCCTATGTAGATATGCCAAGACTTGATCCAACTCTAGTAATGCATCACTTGTCTTTGCCACCGGGGGAAAAATATGTTAAACAAAAGTTGAGAAAAATGCACCCACACATTGCTCTATTGGTAAAAGATGAATTACAAAAGTTTCTAGATGTGGGATTTATCATACCTGTTGACTATGTTGATTGGATTTCAAATTTAGTACCAGTTTCAAAGCCTGATGGGGGCACCCGAGTTTGCACAGATTTTAGAGATTGAAACAAAGCTTGTCCTAAGGATGACTTCCCACTTCCTAACATTGACATGATAGTGGATTTGACAGCAAGGCACAAAATGTTATCCCTCATGGATGGTTTTTCAAGCTACAATCAAATTAAAATTGCTCCTGAAGATCAAATTAAGACAACATTCACTTTTCCTTAGGGAACCTTCTATTGGAATGTCATGCCCTTTGGGATGAAGAACGCTGGAGCTACCTACCAACGTGCAATGACCACTATCTTCCATGACATTATGCATAACTATTTGGAAGACTATGTAGATGATTTGTTGGGAAAATCCTACACCAGAGTAGGACATCTAGAGATCATGGATAAAATTTTCACAAGATTAGAACAATACAAGGTCTGATTGAATCTAAAGAAATGTGCCTTTGGGGTAACCTCTGGTAAACTCCTTGGATACATTATATCATCTAAAGGAATTGAAGCTGATCCTACAAAAATAAAGGCTATACTTGAAATGCCTCCACCTAAGAATATCAGGCAGTTGAGATCATTACAAGGAAAACTTCATTCTATCCATCGTTTTATAACACAACTTGTACATAAATGTCAACTCTTTCAACATCTATTACACAAGAATGCTTCATTTAGATGGGATGACAGGTGTGAACAAGCTTTTCAGAAAATCAAAGAATATCTTATGACACCACCAATATTTGTACCTCCTATGGATGACAAGCCTTTACTTCTATATATATCCACAATTACCACAGCCTGTGGGCACTTTTGGCACAACATAACTTTGAAGGAAAGGAACATGCAATCTATTACATCAGTCATACTCTAGTGGGATACAAGCTCAATTATAGTCCTATTTAAAGAGCATGCCTTGCTGTAGTTTTTGCATCATAGAAGCTAAGAAACTACATGCTTACACACCAGACAAAGCTCATTGCTAAAATTGATCCTCTTAAGTACCTCTTGAACAAAGCAACACTCACAGGATGATTAGCTAAATGGGTGATGATTCTTAGCGAGTTTGATATTGAGTACATTGGAAGAAAAGCAATCAAAGGACAAGCTATCACAGATCAACTTGCTGATGCTCTTGTGATAGATGATCATCCTCTTATTACAGATTTTCCTGATGAATCAATCTTCAACATGGAATCTACACATCTATGGACTTTATATTTTGATGGCTCCTTCACACAAGGTGGTTCTGGCACTGGAATTCTCTTTGTCACGCTGCAAGGGGATTGTATACCTAAAGATTATAAGGTATTGTTTCCATGTACCAACAATATTGCAGAATATAAGGCATTACTTTCTGAGCTTCGTATAGTTGTGCAATGGAAGATCCTTGAGTTGCGTGCTCTTGGTGACTCTCAGCTAGTGATCAGACAAGTTAATGATGATTATAAAACAAAAGATGAAAAATTGATGCCTTACAAAAGAATGGTGGATGATTTCAAGGCCTATTTCACATCAATCCCTTTTGAGCAGATTCCTCGAGATAACAACAGAGTTGCTAATGCAATGGCAACAATTAGTTCACTTGTAGAAATGCCAAGTAATGCCACTTACTGTGAGTTCCTAGTAGAACCTCTTTTGGAACTTGCTTACAATATACCACAATCTGAAATTATTTGTCTCATTGTTAGTCCTAATTCCCAATGGTATGGGGATATTTATACCTATCTTTGAGATAACACCTTGCCATCAAACCTATCCAATAAATCTCATAAAACCTTTATCCGTCAAGCTTCCTCTCACTCATATCACTAGAAAACAAATAGCCACCTTCATACTAAGCTACATCATCTATTGTTACCATATACAACATCATTTTTCCACACCTTACTATCCTCAAGGTAATGGCTAGGCTGAGGCTTCTAATAAAACCCTTCTCAAAATTCTTAAAAAGACAGTCAATGAAGCTGGTCGAGATTGGCATATTCAATTGAATCCTGCACCATGGGCTTATCGCACAAGTGTCTACACTCCCATAGGTGCTACCCCATATGCCCTTGTCTATGGATCTGAAGCCATCTTTCCCATCGAGGTCGAGTTGCCCTCTTTATGTATCTCTTTGCGCAATCAAATCAGTGATGAAGAATATCGAGTTTCTCATTTGCAAGAGTTGGAACTATTGGATGAATGAAGACAAAATGTTTTCAATCATCTTAGAGCATACTAGCAATAGATGTGTCAAAGTTATAATCAGAAAGTGAAACCACGTACATTTGAGGTTGGGGATCTTGTTATTCATGAAAATTCTCGCACTCAACAAGATAGAGAAAAGAAGGGTAAATTTGAGCCTAATTGGTTGGGTCCATACATTATCACTGTTGTGTATGGATCTGGAGCATACTAGTTATCTACTTCGGAAGGTGAATTGCTTAGTGATCCCATCAACAGTATGCACATTTGCAAGTTTTATACCTAAATTCTTTAGAGGGAAATCTTTTCAAACTCTTGAAAAAATACAAAAAAAGGGGAAAAAGGTCCTAAAAAAATACAAAAAAAGGGGGAAAAAAGTCTAAAAAAATACAAAAAAGGAAAAAAGAAAAAAAAGAAGAGAAATCCATTCGTTCAATGGTGAAAACCACTTCGGTGGCGCCTTGAGCAAGTACCATGGTGAAAATTGAGAAATTGGCGCCATGTGTAGAGGCTTTGCTCCTCTTTCCTTTGGAGCTCTACTTGATCTTTTCATTCCCTTTTCATTCATCCTCCACTTCATAATGACCTTTTCACACTCACCATGGCTTGTGAATTGTTCGACATTCACCCCGCTTGCTCACTTTGCCACGCATACTAGGTTGGTCCTTTCCCTCACTGGGGCATCTCTTTAACCTTAGCTATGGGTTAAGATACTAAGTATCTCGCGGTCAGAGAAACTACCCTCTTTGTCTATCTGCTTGTCTATTTCTGTCATAAAATGTCCTAAAATAATCCAAATAAAATCATAAAATGTCTTGAAATAATCCAAAAAAATCAGCAAATGTCCTAAAATAATCCAAAAAATCATAAAATGTCCTGAAATAATCCAAAAAAAATCATAAAATGTCCTAATATAATCCAAAAAAAACATCAAATGTCTTGAAATAATGCAAAAAATCATAAAATCACTTGAAATAATCCAAAAAAATCATAAAATCACCTAAAATAATCCAAAAAAATCATAAAATCACTTGAAATAATCCAAAAAAAATCATAAAATGTCCTAAAATAATCCAAAAAAAATCATAAAATGACCTGAAATAATCCAACAAAAATCATAAAATGTTCTGAAAAAATCCCAAAAAATCATAAAATGTCCTAAAGAAATCCAAAAAAATCAAATATTCCAAAAATCCCAAAAAAATCAAAAATTCCAAAAAACGGTGACACTTTCAGATCACCACACAGCTTTGAACCTCAACAAAATCAAAACATGCAAGTGTTGAGAATCAAGCAAACATTATAACATATATATCAATCCACCTTTCAAATCCAACCAAACACATAAACTGTAATGAGAATCATTTTTACATCGAAGTAAGACTCCTATTTTTTTGTTGATATTTTCTTATTTTATGGTTTTATCTTTGGTGACATGTCTTTTAGCTTCTTCAGGATGTCTTTGACTAGAGAGGCAAGGATGGGGCATGTTCATTTATTTGTTGTTTGTGGATTTTTTCTTATTCACAAGATGACTCATCTTAGGACATGGCTGTCTAAAACCATCGAGGACCTATGAGTCTAATGTGGATGAGAGCATTCCTTGTCTGATAGTGTCTTCCATGTAATAAGTATTCAGGTCATCTAAGGTTCTTATACCTAGATGCTTATACTTCATTACTAAATAAAAATTCAAACAATATTCAAGTCATCTAGATGTTCATGTTATCTAAATGCTTATACTAATTTGTGACATAATAAGCCCGGTGATGATAAAAGCACTTAAATGGTACAAGAGGCTTCATCACCTTCATTATCTTCCATCTTGCATTTCATTTTCTTCATCTTTCTTGTTGTAGAGAAATCAATCAATTTCTTAACTCACTGATATATGTCTCTTGAATCAAATCTCAAATCAATCAACCTGCTTCTTGAAATTTCATGTCCCCTTAATCAATTAGTCAATTCATCATTGCAGCACCTTGTCTTAATTAAATGCTTATTTTGTCATTTTCTCTAAATAATTAATTTGGATAAATTATTTATTTGCCACTTGTCATTTTCCTCCATTTTGAATATATATTTAAAATAAATTATTTATGCATCTCCACCTAGTCAAAGATGCTCTGTCATAATCCCCTGTCATAACATTCATTTATGTCATAGCTTGCATGTCTTGCATGTCTGTCATAGCTATCAGGCGTCATAGCCATTGACGTCATAGATTTTCCATGCATGGCATATCTTTGGTGCATCAATTCTGGACCATTGATCTTGGCATCTTTTCTGAGACTTAATCTCAACCATCCATTTCGTAACATATCTCTCATGCATTCTCATCCATTGATCTTGGAATCCTTCTAGAGGATTAATCTCAGCCATCCATTCGAATGGTTGTCTATAAAAGCAACCTTCCTTCTCCATTTTCAGCTTAACAACTATTCTTCTCCAACTTTCTTGCTACCATTTGTAGGTTTTACACAAGTGTTTCAACATATCTAAGGGAAAAGTTGCATAAAAAGAAGGAGAGCAAGAGAAGTGATTCAAGTTCAATGGGGAGTTTTTTATTTCATTGTTTTCATTTTGCTCCTTTCATATGATTGTATTCTCTTGTTTGGATGAGGTTTTATAGCTTAGAAGTGTTGGTTGTCACTTTTTCTATGCTATTTAATGTTCTAACCCCATCTTACACTGGCTACAAGCATGTCATCAACATATAAACATAAAATAATTTAGTTTTCATTAGCCAACCTCTTAAAATAAACGCATTGGTCAGAATTAAACCTGTTGTAGCCTTGCTCAACCATAAAACTACCAAATTTCAAGTACCATTGCCGAGGTGCTTGCTTCAAGCCATATAAACTTTTCGTCAATCTGCACACTAGTTTCTCCTTACCTTTGACCTCAAATCCTTGTGGCTATTCCATATATATTTCCTCTTCCAAATCACCATGGAGAAAGGTTTTTTTAACATCAAGTTGTTTTAAATGCAAATCTTCAGTAGCCACAATACTTAAAACAATACGAATAGAAGGCATTTTAAAAAATGGAGAAAAAATATCATCAAAATCAAAACCCTTTTTCTGTGCAAATTCCTTTACAACTAATTTGGCTTTAAATATTTTCTTACCTCCATCCTCCTCTTTCAACCTATAAACCCATTTGTTTGGTAAATCCTTTTTACCTGTAGGCAACTTGCATAATTCCCAAGTCTGATTTTTTAGCAAGGAGTCCATTTCTTCTTCCATTTCATGCTCCCACTGAACCTTGGTATCCACCTACATAGCTTCATCATAATATTTTGGTTCACCAACATCATTTAACAAAATAGTATACAAAGAGGGAGAAAATCTTTTTCGAGGTCTACTTATCCTTGAAGATCGTCTAACAGGAGTTTGTGGTATTTGTTGTTGTTTTTGTTGCCCAACATGAGGAACCACTGAAACATCATTGTTTGTAATATCATCCAACACTACATAATCATTTTCTTTCTTCCCATGCTGCAGCAACAGATCTTTGTACAACACTTTCTCATTGAATATAACATCCCTGCTTCTCACAATTTTCTGATTTTCAAAATCCCAAAGCCTATAACCAAATTCATCAATACCATATCCAACAAATATACATTTCTTTGATTTTGCATCAAGCTTGGTTCTATTTTCATAATCTACATGTGTAAATGCTTCACAACCGAAGGTTTTGAGAAAAGAATAACTCACCTTCTTACCTTTCCATGCTTCCTCTGGAATACCACAACCCAAAGGATTAGAGGGACCTCTATTAATTAAATAAACAATAGTGTTTACAGTCTCTACCCACATTTTTAAAGGCAGCCCAACATGCAATCTCATAGTCCGTGCACGCTCCATTATTGTTCTATTCATACACTCAGCCACGCCATTTTCTTGTGGAGTCCTTGGAACCATTTTCTACCTATGAATACCATTAGAGGAACAATAATCTTCAAACTCTTTGTTGCAATACTCACCACCATTATCAGATCTGAGACATTTTATCTTTTTACCCATCTCATTCTCAACCAAGCTTCTCCATTTTTTAAAAGTTTCAAATACAGTAGATTTCTGCCTAAGAAAATAAATCCATACCTTCCTAGTTGCATCATCAATGAATGTAACATAATATAGAGAGCCACCAAGAGAAGATACATGAGCTAGCCCCATACATCCGTATGCATGAGCTCCAATTTCTCATCTTTCTTTTGCTTCCCATATTTGAGAAAACTAACTCTCTTTTGCTTTCCATACACACAACTTTCACATAAATCCATATTAACACATTTTAGACCTGGTAAAACATTATTTGAATGAAGTAATTTCATACCTTTTGCACTCATATTCCCAAGTCTATTATACCACAGTGCTGATTCAGAGTCTACATCAACTGTATGATCTTCTACCTATTGAACTACAACAACTGTTCTTGAACATTGACCTTTTTCCATAACAATTAAAGTAGAAGGAATAGTATGACTTGTACAAAGATATAAGGTGCCTACTTTCACACCTTTTGCTACCACTAAGGCACCTTTTGTGACCTTCCAATTTTTATCACTAAATATAACAACACAATCTTCATCATCTAGTTGCCCTATTGAAATTAAATTTCTGCTTAACTTTGGAACATGCCTTACCTCACGTAGTAGCCAATGATTCCCATTCTGTAACTTCATCTTGATTCTTCACTTTCCAACAATCTGACAGGGTTTGTTATCTCCTAAATAAACTAACCAAAAATCCCCTTGAACATAATCAAGAAAATAACTTCTATGGGGGGTAGCATGAAATGAAGCCCCTGAATCTAACACCCAAGAATCATCAACATTATCAAGGAAAAGAATCAAAGCATCCTCATCAGATTTATTACTTACTACATTTGCCTCTTCACGTCCTTCCTTTTTGTCTCCTTTATTTTTCTGAGACTAGCAATCTTTCTTTAAATGACCTGGCTTACCACAGTACCAACAATCCCTCTTGTCTCTAGATTGGGACCTTTTGTCCTTTGATTTTCCTCGTGACTTCCCACAATTTCTAGAATTGTTTCTTCTCTCCTTTGTTATGCCCCTACTTTCTACATTCAAAACACTGCCTGATCTGGATGTTCCTCCTGAGCTTTTCCTATGAATTTCCTCACTCAAAATAACACCAACAACATCATCAAATTTCAATGTATTCGAACCATAAACAAAATTGCTAGTAGCCACTACCAAGCTATTCCAGCTTTCAGGCAAAGAACATAGAATCAAAAGAGCCCTAACTTCTTCATCAAAGTTTACTTTTATAGAATTTAATTGACTAGTGACCATATTGAACTCATTTAAATGATCAATAACTGACCCACCTTCTACCATTTTCATATTAAATAAACGCTTCATAAGAAATACCTTATTTGAAGCGGAAGGCTTTTCATATAACTTCGCCAGGGTTTCCATCAACTATTGAGTTGTCTTTTCTATTGTAATATTGAACACCATTGATTGTGCCAGGCATAAAAGAATACTAACAAAAGCCTTTCTATCCAAAATATCCCAGTCCTCATCAGACATTGCTGTGGGTTTCTTGGTTTTCCCTTCCAATGGCCGCCATAAATCCTTCTGATAGAGATAGTCCTCCATTTGCATCTTCCATAACTGATAGTTCTACCCATTAAACTTCTCAACTTTCTTACCCTTTTTTTCCATTGCTCCCACTCAACCGTGAGACTCCCACTTAGTCGTGAGACCTTCCTATAGACGATAATCGAAACACAACCCCCTTTGATACCACTTTTTAGGGTTAGAAAAGACATATATCTAACAATTAAATGTAGATTTAATTAATAAACAGAGAAACTAAAACACACACAAAATAAATCATAACATAAAGAATTTAATGTGGTTCACCCAATCCAGGCTACATCCACCAAACCGCAACCATCCAATACTTTTATTATCCAATACAAAACTTATTACAATCTTGTGAATAATCGTGTTTTTCATCATACTGTAACACCCATCTTAACCCCTTTTTATCAAGCTTAGAAGCTTCTAGATTTTTTTTGGGTTCTACAAAATCGAATTTTTCTTTTTTCATTGATTTTTCCCTTTTTCGGTGATGATGCAAAAAAGTAGGAGGAAAACAAAAATCTTAATGGCTCACTCTAGACCTCAGCAAGGATACATGTTGGGGTGTATAGTATACTATGGGATATATAGTATAGCATGATCAGTCACCACATACCAACAGACTCGACAAACAAATAGGAGTATTCTTGTTCACACCTGACATACAAAAAGTTTGCTAGGATGCACTTTAGAAGTTTCAAACATCTTGGACCAAGACATGGAAAGGTATAACCTATCAATGGAATAGTTAACAAGCTTCCTAAAACACCCTCCATACATACCTAACAAAGCAAGTATTTTCCAAGGTTATATTACAAGAATACCCAACAAGCACAACAGAAAAAAGATAATGATCATTTCCCCATTCCTATTTCTCTAAATCCATTTGTTCAGTTATCATTGAGAGGTCCTTAGAATGAGTGCAATAAGATAAGTCAAAAGACAAAGATAAAGTAAACAAACAAGTTGATATTCTTCAATACTGCTAACCAAAAAGGGAATGTGTTTCTAAGGATAAGAACCGAACTATTGCCAAAAGATAATGCCCATTGTAGGAAGGATGCATCCTAGGACATGTTAGTGGATGGTGGCACATCATCTTGTTTATCCAAAGTGCTCTTTTTGATAAATAATGTCCATTGTACGAAGGATACATCCTAAGACATGATGTTATCAGATGTTTAAAATGTGATTGATTGGATGAGAGGCTATCAACATAAATAATTGACCAACTTGTTTATGTACTGACTTAAACCTGAGACTTGAAATTTTGAGTTTTCACTTTTAACCTGCTAGACTTGTTTCCAATAGTTTCACCAAAGGTTGAGGATGACGACCATTTATTATGAGTGGTGTTATTGCAGGTGCAAGTGAGATGGGAAAGATGGATTTTTTTCAAATATTTGGATGTTTTTGGAGTTTTGCAAAGTTTTGAGGCTTTTTTTGGTATTTTTTGATATTTCCAAATGTTTTGATTTTTGATTTTCCAATGTTTTGGGGTTTTTTGAGATTTTGACCTAAAGACTAACTTAAGGACCTATCCTAGGGGCCTTGAGGGCTGATCAACAAATTAGCCTTGCCTACATTATACACGCAGAGACCACATAGTTCGACTGATGACTTGATCAATTTACATATGAAGATATACATGATGAAATGTTACTTTATTATGACAGACTCCTAAAGGATTAACCTAAGTGTCTCGAGGGATGATCAAAGATCAACGTTTCCTACATTCAAGGCTCATAGACCCATAGTTTGACAAGATGACTCTATTTTTGACCTTTTTTTTATGAGTTTTGACTTGTTTTGGGATTTTGATATGTTTTGAATGTTTTTGGATTTTGGTGATTTTTTAATGTTTTTGGATTTTTTGGATTTTTGATGTTTTTGGATTTTCTAATTTTAGGACTTCAAGCATATACCCAAATCCAATCCGATGATAACATGCCCCCAACATGATTCAATAGACTACTCTGATAAAGGTAGGATAAAATGACCTTGGGAATGGGCGAGTAGTGCTAAGAGGGATCATGATACGAACACAGGACCAAGCTATAGTGCAGATGTGGGTGGTTGAGTGATGGATGATGGAAGCATAATGGAAGGATGATGTAGAACAAGCCATAAAGATCCTGGTGGATGGAAAGTGCTTATTTATACAAGGTCCTTGTTTTCCAGGTTTTCACCAAGGTACTTGTCCAAAGTGCCACCGAAGTGGTTTTCACTAGAGGACGATTTTTCTCCTTACTGTTTTTAATCCTTTTTGTTTTTTGTTTTTTGTTTTATTTATTTATTTATTTATTTTTTTGTTGTCACTAAGACACTTGTTTGCTAGGTTTTTGCCAGAGTAACCATTTTTTTAGGACATTTTCTAATTTTTTAATTTTTTGGTTCTATACTTTGAAAGATTAGGCATAAAACTTTTTGAGATGAGAGTTGTTCATTGGTTCTTGTAGGGGTTCCCCTTCGAGTGTTGATGAATGATATGCTCTTGACTTATAGCTTGTTGTGATGAAAAATGGTACCAACTAGTTGGGTTCAAATTGTCCTTTGTTGTGTGGATTTGAGACATTCTTCTAATTCTCCTTTAGTACTAGTTCTTTGACTTGGAAAGTCCTGCTTCTTATTTTCTTGTTATAGCTCCTCTTGAGTCTATTTTAATAGACTTGAAAATTATTTAAAGCATCTATAAATTGCTCATCTAGTAGCTCCAACTCATTCAATCTTGATACTTGGTATTTTTTATTTGTGATGAGGTTTTGTAGTGATATTCTTAGTGACGAGAGCTCGATCTCAATGGGGAGTATTGCTTCTGATCCGTAGACCATGTAGAATGGAATGGTGCTAATGGGTGTGTGGATATTGGTTTGGTATGCCCAAAGGGCAGGATTGAGCTACAAATTCTAGTCACGACCTACGTCATTGACTGTTTTCTTGAGGATTTTCAAAATGGTTTTATTTGTGGCTTTTGCTTGTCCATAGCCTTGGAGATAGTATGGGGTGGAAAAACGATGTTGGATTTTGAATTTTTCACACAAGTCATGAACATCTTGATTCTTAAATGGTGTCCCATTATCTGAGATAATGGCTTGTGGTACACCATAGCGGCAAATGAGATAGTTCAAGATGAACTTTGATATCTGCTTCCTAGTTATATATGTCATGGGTATGGCTTCCACCCACTTAGTAAAGTACTTAGTAGCGGTTATGATGAACTTGTGGCCATTAGATGAAGTGGGACTGATTTTTCCAATGAGATCAAGTCCCCACTATGAAAAGGGCTATGGTGTGATGATGGGATGAAGTTCTTGAGTTGGAGCATGGATGAGTTCCCCATACTACTCACATTGTAGACACCTTCTGAAATATTCATGTGCCTCTCTTTCCATTGTAGGCCAATAATACCCCATCCTCAAAAATTTCTTGGCTAGGGTCATTCCACTCGAGTGTGAACCACATATATCATTATGTACTTCAGTTAAAGCGGTCAATTCCTCCTCAACATTTAAATAGTGTAATAAGGTTCATTTTATGCTCCTACGATACAAGGTATCTCCTAGGATGACAAATCAAGATTCCTTTTTGACAAAGGTTCTTTTTTATGATTGATGGTAAGTCAGTAGGTATGACACCTATTTGTAAGTAGGTATAAACATCATGGTACCGGGGATCACCGAGAGCAACAATTTCACACACAAATTTTGATTTTGGTACCTCAAATGCGGGCATGAGAAGCTACTCTACCAAGAATTCATGTTTTAGGATGTTACGAGGGATGTCCAATAGGGATCTAATCATTTCCATGGCATATGTTGCTCTGTTGTTTTCTCTAGGAATTTGCTCAAATGTGATCTTGATAAAGGATTCCTTGAGAGTCTCCACTAGTTTCTTGTATGGAGTGAGCTTATCATCCTTAGTCTGGTACTCACCGTTCACTTGGTTTATTATCAGTTGATAGTCTCTGCATACTCTAAGAGCCATGATGTGCCACTGCATTTCTATTCTAAGACCTATGGTTAAAGACTTGTATTCTACAATTATTAGTGCAAGGGAATTCCAATTTATAGGACCTTGGTATGAAATCCCCTTTTGGGATGATAAAGAAGATACCGACTCTTGATCCATGTTGTGTGTATGAGCCATCAAAGTAAAGTTTCCAGTGGTTGGCTATATTGAGTTTGAAGATGGATTCGTCTAGAAATTCTAAGATGAGAAGATTCTCTGAATAGATTGGTGCTTTTGCAAGCTAATCTGTGATGACTTGGCCTTTACTTTCTCTCCACTCCACATATTGAATGTCGTACTTTGATAGTATCATGACCCATTTAGCCATCCTTCTAGTGAGCATTGCTTTTGATAGTAAGTACTTGAGAGGGTCGATTTTGGCAATGATTTTTATTTTGTGTGCCAACATGTAATGTATGAATTTTTGTGAAGTGAACACTACTGCTAAACATGCTTTTTTGATGAATAAGTGATTTAACTCATGTCCAACCATTGTCCTACTGATATAATATATGGCCCTTTCTATTCCATTTTTGTCATGCTGAGCTAGAAGAGCTCTGAGGGCTACTATTGTTGCTGACGCATAGCAAATTAATTGCTTTCTTGGGATTGGTGGCATTAAGATGGGTGGTGTAAGTAGATATTATTTGATCTTATTAAAGGCCTCTTCACACTTGTTATCCCACTTGTATGCTACTCCCTTGTGAAGTAGGTGAGAATATGGATTTATTTATCTACCAGCTATGCTATGAACCTTTCAGATGGATTGAAGCCTACCTTAGAGACCTCTTAATTGTTTCAATGTTTTGGGTGCCTCCATCTCAAGGATTGGTTTTAGTTTTGCTAGATCTACCTCATGACCTCTCATTGATACTATATATCCTAGCAAATTTCTTGATTGTACATTGAAGATGCACTTTTTTGGATTTAATCAGACATTATATTCTTCCAACCTATTGAAAATGGAACTTAGGGTTGCTATGTGATCCTTCCTCATTCTGTATTTTGCTAGTATGTCATCGACATAATCTTTGACAGTTTTATGGATCATGTCATGGAAGATTAAGGTCATGGATCTTTGGTATGTTGCTCCTGCATTCTTCAATCCAAATGGCATCATATTCTAGCAGTAGGTCCCCCATGGACAAGCGAAGGTTGTTTTGTGTTGGTCTTGTTTAGCAATCATTATCTGGTTGTATCTTGAGAAACCATCCATCAAAAAAAGAATTTTGTGTCCTGCCATCATGTCTATAATCATGTCAATGTTTGGCAATGGGAAATCATCTTTTGGATATTCCTTGTCCAAGTCTCTAAAATCTATGCAGATTCTGATGCCCCCATTGGGTTTTGAGATGGGAACCAGGTTTGAAACCCATTCTAGATAATCTATTAGTCAAATGAATCCTACATCCAATAGCTTCTTTAGTTCCATTTTGACTAGCAGGGCAATCTAAGGTTGCATTTTCCTAAGCTTTTGTCTAATGGGCTTTGCTTTAGAGTATACTGGTAGGTGATGAACTACAATTTCTAGATCAAGCCCTGGCATGTCTGCATAGCTCCATGCAAAGTTAACTTGTCTTTCTCTTAAGAAAGATACTAGGAGTTCTTGTTCCTTTGATAGTAGCGATTCCGCATAGAATGTGATGTGCGAGGTCTCCTCTATTCCTAGATTAACTAGATTGCACTTTTTTGCTAGGACTACTAACTTTTCCTAATGTAGAGCTCTAAAAGGAAGATTGAATCCCCCATCCTCAAGCACCTTAGAGAGGTTTTCACCATTGGATGCATCCTTTCTTTTTACTTTTTTCATGTTAGAGAGTGCTACAGTGTGATTTTCACTCAAGGACTTAAATATTATTCTTAGTTTCTCACTTTTATGACTGAAGGATTCAATCGTTTCCCCATAATAAGCATGTTTATCTAGCTCAATGATGAATCCTGCTTTGTGATCCCCAAATGGAATGTTATCCAGTAGTCCCATGAATTATGAGAGCACCTCATCATTTTCAAATGTATCAAGAATTGGTGGTCCTCATTGGTCATAATCGATGAGTTGGGGGTATAATAGGAAAATTTCATGATTTTGATGGTTTGATTCAAAGGACAAGGTGCTAATCATGAGAAGAGTGGTATCCTCAAAGAGTCTAGGTAGGTTGTTTATGGGATCCTCATCATCACTACTACTACATACGTCAGTTATGTCAAATATGAAGTTGTCTATGACTCGACCTGTAGATATGGGTAAACAAAGTTTGGCTGTGGATTGTTGAGGAGGATTATTGATCTTTCTAACTGGAGGACTTCTGCCACATATGGTTATACTCAGAGGGGTACATCCAAAGCCAAGATTTCTCCTTCGTGTCTCTCGAATGATAGGTATTATAAGCCCGTTGTTGTTTTTCCCAAGTCTCTGGTTTCTATCATAACCCATTGTAAGCATCATTTGCAAACCTCTGCTTCTGTCTTCCATTGGTAGATTGGTTGTTGGTAAATCATCTTGATATAGGAGATGAGATGGATCCTCCTCTATGACTTCTCGTCCAAGATCTCTCCAACTTATGAAGTTGGGATAATCCTCAAGGGATGTTTTAGATGTGGAGGCTTCATTTTCTTGTGGACTCATGATCTAGGAGATTGTGGTTACTCCCCTACCACAAAAGCATTTTTGGGAATCATGTAGTTTCCACAACCATTATCCTCAATGATGACTTCGATATTAGAGATGGTGGGAATGGTAGGAGTGTTGGGTGTCTCTATCGCAGAAGTGGATACAAGAGTGGCTGGATCAATATATGGTGTTGATGGGCCTTCATCATTTTTAGGTATTTGAGGTATTTTGTAGTATTTTTCCTCAAGGTTCTTGTAGTAGGAGAATGGTTCAAGATCTCCATGGATGGTGACCTCTTGTCCTTCATATGTGAATTTGACACATTGATGGAAAGTTGATGCTACCACTTGCATTGCATGAATCCATGGATGTCCTAGGAGAATGTTATAAGGCAAGTTGAGGTCCAAGACTTGCCAGGTGGTTTCCATGATAGTTGGCCCTACTTGAATAGGGATTCTGATTGTACCTTGGGACACTCTTTCCTGATCATCATATGCTCTAATTGTAATACCCTTTCCTTTGTCGATGGAATCTTCTAAGATTTTTAATTGCTTAATGAGCTTAACGGAACAAATATTCAAGCCTGTACCCCCATCCACCAAGACTCGCTTGACTTTGATTTTCTGCACTAGGACTTCTAAGTGGAGTGCACAGTTATGAGATGGTTGAGTAGGAAAATCTTGATCAGAGAATGTAAGGAGGTTTGGAGTGATGATGTTGCCAACCATAGCTTGGAATTGTTCCACTTCAAGATCTGTGGGGATGATGGATGGTGCCAATGCTTCCTCAAGGATTTTATTGTGGGCAGATGAGATTTTTAATAACTCCATGATGGAGATTTGTGTTGGCATTCTCTTTATCTAGTCAAGGACATTGTAACCATTGGCAATAGCTCTGGGTGCAGGGACTCTGTTTGTATGGGATGATCCTATGATGGTAACTTTTCCACCTCTTGTGGTGACTCCACAATTGGCTTGAGATCCTTTGATGGTGATGGTCACGCAGTAATAATCTAAGGATGTGATGACATGGTCATACACATGATTCACATTCTTGAAGGCATCTTTCCCCTTATCAGTGTTATTGTTTCCTCTATTGTTATGGTTAGGCATCAAATTCGTGTATATTTTGAGGTTTTGGTTTCCCATTGGCTATTCCACATTTATAATTCTTTGATCAATGAGGTCTTGGACTATGTTCTTTAGTCTCATGCAACTATTCATAGTGTACCCTTTGATTTTGTGGAATTCGTAGAGCTAATTTTCATTCTACCAAGAAGGTTTAATGTTTGGTTCTTGGTAGTTCTCATAGGTGGGGATTTTGATGAGGTTTTCATTTATTAGTTTCTTCATGATGACTTCGAGTGGTTCCCCAAGAGCGGTGTACTTTCGGTTGATGAAATTCTTGTTTCACTAGGGAGTTCCTCTTTGGTCATTGATGTTATTGATTGCTAGGTTGTTTGGTTGTTGTGTTGTGTTTTCTTGATGATGTTTTTGATGATGTTTTTGGATTTTTTGTTGTGGTGTAGGTGTGTTCTGTTGAGGGGCACTGATAACAACTTTGGCATAGATGACACCATCATTGGTAAAATTTTTATTTCTTACCCATTTGCAATGTTTTTCATTGTAATTGGTGAGTGGGCGATTGTTCTATTGTTCAGGATATGAAGTTGATCCTCCAGTTTGTGTCATAAGGGCTCGTTCAATGTTGAGAGCCTTGGAAATCAACTGGTCATATGTGGTGATCCCTTGGACCTTGAGATGGAATTCCAAGAGGCCATCAAGGTTGGATAGGATAGTACATACTTGTTGTTCCTTGGGAATGACCCATTTATAGTGATTGGCCTTAGATCACCATTGTTGTAGGAATGAAGCGAATGATTCATTTTTTCCTTGTTTCAAAGCTGAGAGCTCTTCAAACTAACATCCATGGTGATATTGCATGCATATTTTTTGATGAATGTGTCTATGATTTCTTGGAATGTCTTGATGCTTGTAGGTAGGTGAGAGAACCATTCAATAGCGTGGCCAACCAAACTCCTAGGAAATAGTCGCATCAGATAGGTGCGTCATACACAACTTCCATGCAATGAACCTAGAATTCCCTTATGTGATCTTCAGGATTTCCTATCCCATGGTACTTGTCAAACTTGGGGATCTCAAATCCCTTCGAGAATGGTTTCATCACAAGGCTCTTGTCAAATGGATAAGGACACAAGTTACTGGATGTG